>OY856409.1:748942613-749542613 GCA_963693085.1 Alisma plantago-aquatica
AGAAATCTTTCTTCAAATCATCCCTCGTCTTATAATCTTTGACGACTACCAACCGATTATCAAACAAACAAGGGCTGATGTTGATGACACTCTTCTTGTCCTCAACCGAATTGAAATAAAGAAGAAAGAATTTATCAGGTTTAGAAAACAAGTCGAAGCCGCCCTTGGGTTTCGAAACACGACGTATCCATGCAAGAAGATGTAATAGTATGGACATTTTCCCATCATGTACATGATCACAGTGTGATCCCAACACTTCTCCATGGCATCATATGAGGGTTCATCAATGGTAACAAAGTGTTTACCATCAATCTTCTCGGGAGGGATAAAGGAGTGCTTTTCGGTAGCAAGATCTCCACTGGCCAGGACCTAGTTCCAAGCATGCCTAGGGATGGGGCATTCAGTAGCAGTAGAGGGGGCATTACCAGAAGGGACCTCCACAGCCGTGGCGTCGGAGAGAAGGGAGGAACACCCCCTCCGGGGGGAAGGGAGGGAACTCCTCAGATCGCCCTACCGTCACACAGGCAGCGCAAGCCCTAAAGCACGTGGCGTCGCCAATTAACTAAAAATGAAATTCAAGATTTGAAGTTGATAGGTATTAAATCTTATGATTATCACACTCTAATGCAACAAATATTGCCCGTGACAATTTGATCTATATTGCCGAAGCATGTAAGGTTTGCAATCACCAAACTTTATTTCTTTTTCAATAGTCTGTGTAGTAAAGTTATTGACCCTGATACTCTTGATAAATTGCAAAGAGAAGTGGTTGTTACCCTATGTCATCTTGAGATGTATTTTCCTCCTATGTTCTTTGATATCATGGTACATCTTGTTGTCCACTTGACTAGGGAAGTGAAAATGTTGGGACCAATTTTCTTGCATTGGATGTATCCCTTTGAACGATACATGAGCATTTTTAAAGGTGATGTTCATAACTGTTATCGGCCTGAAGGGATAATTATTGAGGGTTATGTGGAGAGAGAGGTTATGGATTTTTGCAATGACCTTTTTAGTGTTAATAATGCTCATGTTAATGACAAGAATATTGAGGAGCATTTTGGAAAATGAATTTTGGGATCACGGATGAAAGTAATTAGCCATGAGCAGTTGGAACAAGGTCACTTGTATATTTTACAGAACATTGACCAAGTGAGTGTTTATATCGAGGAACATACCAAATTCATCAAGAGACAATATCCTCAAGCCAATTCAATGTGGCTTTCTAGAGAGCATAACAAGACATTTATTAAGTGGTTTGAAGATAAAGTCTTACATCAACTATCTCAAACACCAGATAATCTTACTAAAACTATCAAATGCCTTTCCTTTAAACCAAAATTGAATGTTATGTCTTATGAAGGGTTTGACATAAATGGATTATCATATTACACAAAGCGTGAAGATGATAAGAGTGTCATCCAAAATAGTGGGGTCACCCTTCAAACGTCTTCATTGTTTTTTGCAAGTGCAAAGGATAATAGTCCACGTGAAGCTAAAATGTCATATTACGGTGTCATTGAAGACATATGGGAGTTTGACTACATAGATTTCAGAATTCCTCTCTTTAAATGTAATTGGGTTGATAACACCAAAGGAGTTATAGTGGATGAATTGGGTTTCACATTAGTGAACTTTTCAAAGATTGGCGAGAAGGGTGAACCATTCATATTGTCATCACAGGAGAAATAAGTATTTTATATCGATGATCCTACAAATGATAAATGGTTGGTTGTTCTTCATGGTAAAATATAGTTCATTAAAGATCCTTGGATTCATTTTGGATGGTTTTATTTATGAATTCTCAGAGATAAAATATTCTTATTATCAAGTTTTTGATAAATATTAATTTTAAGAGTACTACGATAAGTATGATGACTCCAGTCCATTCTCAGTTGGGTTGCCAACACTACCAAATATTGAAGCTAATGATGCTTGTATGTGCACGAAGATCACAATGAAGGATGGTTAATTGATAAAAGATTGAAATATTAGAGGCATGTATGTTTATATTTTTTTATATGTTTTATTTTTCTGAATGTGAACTTTACAATGTGAATGTGAACTTATAATGTGATTGTGAACTTTACAATGTGAACTTCACAATGTGAATGTGAACTTTACAATGTGAATTACTTTACAATGTGCATGTGAACTTTACAATGTGAATGTGAACTTTACAATATGAATTACTTTTCAATGTGAATGTGAACTTTACAATGTGAACTTTACAACTTTACAATGTGAATGTGAACTTTCAGATGGCTGAGCATTCTCCTGATGACCGTGCTGATGATTACTATGAGGGTGAGGACGTCAATGTGCCGCCTCACAATATAAGTTTTAAAAATATATCCTTGAGGTTTATATCTATATGTTCATTTATAGTTATATCCTGTAAGTGTGTTTTTTTGTCAAAATTTAGGTTGGTGATGTACCCCCTGAAGAAATTGGGGCACTTGATGAGCATAAAAAAATTTGAGAAAGTGAGGGGCATCACAATGATGAACAAGTTACTACAACAAAGGGGCAATGGACCCAAACTAGCTGTGGATTTTGATCATGCAGGAAATCTAGTTGGAGTGAACTGCAACTCATTTGTTTCATATCTTGGGGTTCTTAGTCACAGCCATTGTAGTCCTATTTTTGAATCCTGGCATAAAGTTCCTAAGGGGAAGAAAGACTTAGTATGGAGGGAACTATGCATGATTTATTATTATTTGCAATTCTATTTTTGTAGATTACTAATTTTTAGGATACTAGTTAATAGCAATTCTATTTTGCAGAGTATATTTGATATGGAGGAAAAGTTGCATCGTAAATGTGTGATGCAACACTATGGGAGGGTCCTAAGGAAGTATCAGACAAATCTCACCCGAGATTACATATGCGATGATGAGAAGAGGTTCTTGATTGATTTCCAATTCTAGACATTGATCACTTTTTGACTAACTCTGCACTAATAATTTTTATTTGTATTCTCTTTAAAAAATAAATTTAGGCAGAAGGAAGCCACTGAGCATTGGAACTACCTAGACACTAAAGACTGGGAGGAGTTTGTTACCCAAAGAAAAATGATTGAATTCAAGGTATTAAGTGCCACTCCCAATTTAATTAATATACATTATTATGCATTCACCTATTCAAGATTAACCTTTAGTGTTACTAACCAAATTAATGTGCTTACTAAAAAGGCTATCAGCGATGCCCAAAGAGCAAGGCATGCACTGAATGTGAATGACCACACAATGGGTCCAAGAGGCTATGCAGGCGTTCACCAAAGACTATAGGCTGAGTCTACTACTCAGTCTACTACAACTCAGGAGTCTTCTACTATTGGTCCCACACCTCTGCCTCACCATGCTATGTGGATAGCTGGGAGGAAAAATAAGAAGGGAGATATAACGAAGACTACAACTGCTGAGGCGGATGCAAAAATGGTAAATTCAACTCTTAGAGCAATCGATCGATATTGATTATTGTTATGTTTACTTACCAATTTCTATTGATGTCGATTAGAGGGAGCTACACGAGAAGAGGAAGGAAGGAAAGTTCATCCTTGAGGGCCTCCACCTCCACCTCCTAAAGTACCAAGTTGGCTTCCAAGGGATCTACATGCCTCGTTAGGTCCTAATTGTGGGGGTATGGCAGTATGGATAAACGAACATGATTTAAATTGCCCTATAAATGTTACTATTCTGGAGGATGTTGTAGGTCAATCATACGATAAAAATCTATTTATACAAGTTTTTCATACGTATTAATGCATATGTAATACAAGTTTTGCATATGCATTAATGCATACATATTAATGCAGGTCAATCATATGATAACAAGCTATTTATACTAGATATTTTGGAGTTTTTTCATTATGATTGGCTGAACACATCTATGATAGAGTTGTGGATATGGTGAGATCTTATTTATACATCTGTATACCTTTTTTTATATACGGTGATCTAATTTCTTATATATTAATGTATACGTAACACATGTTTTGCAACCACTTGCACATGATATGTACAGATTTTACATTTTTCCCATGTGGGATTTTTGGTTCCATCTTTGATTAGTCTTGTAGATACATACCCTTCTTCAGTTACTTCATATTGTTGTGCTTCTTTTGAATATTTTGGTAAAAATAAGAAGACGGTGATAATAGCTCCATTCAATGTCGAGTAAGTTTACTTTGCTTATAATTTGGACTTTATAAATTTACATTTTTATTGTGGATTTTGAGTTATTAATTTTTAACTTTCTTACCTGTAGTGGTAGGCATTGGGAGTTACTAGTTATTGTCCCTAAGACGTTCACTGTCTATTATCTAGATCCTACGGGGAACAAATTGCATACATTATATGGACATACAATGAAAAGACAATTATTCCCGTGAGAAATATTTCATATTTTTATATCCGTTAACATCTGTTATTACATTACTATTTAATTATGCAATTTAATGTGTTACATTAACATGTAGGGCTTTACCAGAGTTCAAAAAAGCTAGAGGAAAGGTCCCCAGGAAAAGAATCAATCACTAATTTGGGAGAATGTGAAAGTAATTTCTTGACTCCAATGTATATATTATTTATGTGAACTATACTTATTTGTATTTTTGAATATTTTTTATGTTTCAATTTATAGTGTGCTACACAAAACAACGGCTGCGCATGTGCCTACTATGTGATGTGATTTATGGACCTAATCATCAAATATGCCACAATGGAAATTGATACTATACATAAGGTATTATATATTGCCTCATTAGATAATATGAAATATATCAATATTATTATATATTATTAATTATATATATACGTCATTCTCTTTGCAGGAGTTTAAAACTGACTTCAGTACAGGTGGAAAATTATTAGATGTACATACTCCCTTTTCGAGGGAGGAATTAGATGTTGTAAGAGAAGAATGGGCAAAAGCCCTACAAGTAGTGGGAATTTTTAAATATAATTGGGTATCTGATGAAAAGGATGATGATGATGAATAGAGAATGATATTTCTAAACTTTTTTCTCATAATTATTTTTGTGTGAATGTGAATGAGTTTTTCTGAATTGTCATATGTGTGGATGTGAATGACTTTTTTTGATCAATACATGAATGTCTGAATGTGAAAAGAGATGAAATGAATGGAACTGAATGTGAATGTAAATGACTTTACAGGTTTCTGCATGTATCTGATAAATACATGTGTCTGAATGTGAATGACTTTGCAGGTTTGTGGCATGTTGTTGGCTGATATCAATGGATGCTGTAAACCTGTAGTTCAGAACTGAACTGTAGGTTCTGCATCCTACTGATCGGCCATACAACAGGCCTGCAAACTGATAAGAAAAAAAATCAGAACATAGGCGTCAGTTATTTGTCTAAAACTGAAAACAAAGACATATAAGCTCGGTTATTAGCAAAAAACCGACATCTCTTCCATAGCTGGCATCGATTATCTTTAAGAACCAATGCCTGTTGTGGCCAGGTACCACGGCCGTGTTGGGAAGCACGGCCGTGCTGGCAGGGATATGGCATCGGTTATTGTTTAATAACCAACATGTTTAACCATGATATAGTGTCAGTTTTCTTTAGTAACCGACACTTATAGTTCCCTTGCTGATGCATTTTCGATGGAGGGAAGGGTTATGCCGTCAGTGTGTATTTAATAACTGACGTGTTTGATCATGATATAGTGTCAGTTTTTGTTAGGAACCAACACTCATAATCCCCTTACTGGTGCGTTTTCGGTGGCGAGAAGGGTTATGGCATCGGTAAGAAACCGACGCTGAAGGTGTCGACCTTTAGCGGTGCCCACTTGGGTGTCGCTTAAAAACCGACGCTAAAGGCTCTAAATAACCAATGCCAAAGGCCTTTTTTGTAGTAGTGTGAACTCTGAACTCTAATTTACAACTATTAATACATCCCAAAATTCAACATGTAATTATATACCTTACAAGTTTCCTAAACCAAGAATACATATAACTCTCTTTGTTCAATTTGTTGTTACCCAATGTCTCGAAGATGCTTCTTAAGCACATTGACTGCACTATGCCAAAAGGTTGAAGAGGTGGTAAGAATGAGACATGTTTTATTCTTATGGTTGTTAGTTTTCTATCATGTTCTCCACTTGTTCATAACATCTATTCAAATTGCTCAAACATCCAAAAACTACATTAATTGCTTCACCTTGATTAATCATCTTGTTGTTTAATAACTTCTCATATGATGACAACTTCAATGCTTAATTAACTAGAGTCTCCCAACTAGTCTAGTCATTATTTAATTATAAATTTCTTAACTAACATAAACCCATCTTGCATCACTATATCCCTTTACTATAGGGGGATATTTCCTATAATAAAGCCTATGGGAACCAGATCCCATGATATACCTAAAAACCCTATCAAGAGTTTCACAGTGTGCTTTTGTAAGCCCTAAAATCATATTTGTGATGCCCATATCAATCATCGCAATATTTATACACAACTATGAATTTGTCTAATTTTCTAATTCCATATCAAAATGAAAAATCAAGATATCATCCACATATATGAATAAGCTAATGAATCTACCACTGATGGTTTTGTAGTAAATACTTCTATCGCAATCCTAATAAATGAAGCCAAAAGAAGATATCATAGAATCAAATTACTCAAGCATTTAATAGGAACTTATTTGAAGAAATAAAAAGAATTACACGTTTACTCACATTCTTTTCATTTGAAATACCAACAAAACCCTCAGGTAGTGATATTCATCGAGCAAGAAAACACAGAATTCACATCGATCTGATGGATAAAGAGATTATGAATGGATGACAATTCTATAAGCACATGAATTGTGAACACATGAAAACTAGAAAATAGGTATGAAAGTGCTTTGTTCCATCCCTTTTGCATTTACCCTTTAGCAACCAATCTAGCATGCTATATTTAGTTGTCGTGTATGCATTAAGTTTATTCTTAAGTATCCATTTACATCCAATAGAAGAACAACCAAGAGGTAAATCAACCACTTCCCATGTTCCATTTGTGATAATTGACTAGATTCTATCAGTAAAGGCTTCTTTCTAAAACCTAGCTTTCAGATAATCCATAACTTATCTTAAGGACACATGACTAGTTAAAAGAGGAACTCACTTCAAATATTGTTGGATGTTCATGAATGTTTACTTATCCTTTGTTCAACGTTTTCCTCAAGATCATCAAATTAAAAAATAGTCTGCTCTATGCCACCCCACCAAATGGAACCTATGATGTATGGATCCTATTGAGGAACTTCTTTGGGAACACCATATTTCATGAGGAAAAACATCCCATAGAAATGTAACATAATAATGTTCCACATTAGTGTTGACATCTGTGACTAAGATTTCATATTTGATGATCATGAATTTGTTTGCAAAGATTGTCTTCACATAACCCAAAGGAAAATCATATACCATTTTTAGTCATAATTTCTTCATTTAACATTTAGGGACAAGTCCTTAGCACGTCTCCCCCCACACCACAAATTTTGTGAATGCCCATTCAGCCTCTCGACAACTCAAAAGGTCTACTTTACACATGTTTATGTTAAACTCTATTTAGAATCCAAAAAGCCGTTTCAAAAGCATACCCACACACATAAAGCTTGATAGTTAAGAACTTTAAAGAAAGATATTTACCATGACAATTTAGGGTTGTGTTTTCTATTCTATAATAGACGAATAAGGAGAAGTTATCTCATGTACAATAACATGAAATTGAAAAATTCATTTTACATGTTCGAGTTATACTCTTGATCCATATTAAATCATAATCTTTAAGTACCTTAATAATTTGTATTTTTTAGTGATGTTCCTCTATTGTAATTGGCCAATAATACCTAGAACTTTGGAAATTCCTACAAAATAATCCACTTGTCTAAATTTATCAAAAATAAACAGTATAATAATTTTTTTTACTCATCCTAGTAGAACCCTAATATCATCCTAATGACTGTCCTAGAATCATATATTCAAACAACTGCATACTACTTACATCTTCACTAAGACTAACATACTAATATTAATTGGCCACACTTAGGGTTTGGAAGCCAATGATCCAAAATAATTACTAAAACCAGAAGTCTCAATCACCTCTATTTGGAGATAAATAATTAATAATAATGATGACAAGATATTATAATGCTATCTTGTATATAATACACAATATGGAGGAATTATGTAATAAGTACATAAAAATGTGTGTATATGTATATCAATAAAATTTTGATCTAAATACTTTCATTCATGTTGAGGACTCAAACATGAATCCTGGTATCATTCACTACCAGAAAAATACGATTTAACAACAATTATTATTGCTACATATAATCTATATGTAGTTAGAACATACTTTTCTTTACAAATAATACATATGTAACTACTGCAAACGTAGTCATGTGCACTCTGCTTTACTAAGCACAACATTCTTCTTTACTAAGTACAAATCATGTGCATATATGCAAGCAATACAGTATTTTTTAATAACAATATTACTTAATTTAGGGAACTAAACAATTCATTTGGCACGAAATGTATGAGTTCTAAATTTATAAATTTTAACTTTCGGACCCCTTCAACATTTTCATCTTTCCGCCAAACCCCAATAAAAAACTCGTAACGTCACCCCCACACCCACTCAACCATCTCCTCCTAGGGGAAATTTGTTTTGCTGGATACGGGTGGATTGGATTGTATTCCAGAACATGTCCGCTAAAATTTTAGGTTTGTTTTGCTGTGTCCTGAAAAATCGGGATATCCTGCAGATGGCAGTTGGTAAGTAACAACAGTATTCCGCCCTCCAGTTCGAAAGCGCTGGGCGCCGCCATGCAGCAGGCGCTCCGTGCATTTACCGTGCATTTTCCTTCGGCCGTCGTATACTTGTACCCAACGTCTCCAACACTTATTCGTTCTAACCAAACATAAATGATCATTCTACAGAATTCTTAGAAGCCTGATTTTTCAAAATTCTGAAGTATATGAGTGCAGTAAAAGGTCAAGATCCTGCAAAATCCGTTAATCTAAACGTCCCCCTAATCGTCTGTGGCGGGAGAATAATCCCTTGCATTCCTTGAAGCCTTTCTTCTGTGGCGTGGACATAATCCCTTGCATTCAGGCTGGCCGTCATTGGCGTGTCCTGCTATCATGGTGCTCCAAGAAACCACATCCGTAGAATCCATCTGGTTGAAAACATCACGAGCCAAACAAACATCCTGCTGCACAAGAATCCTTCTAAAAGGCGTTCCAGTGTGAGATCGACATGCCAATATATATGTTTGTTCCCAATCCTCAGCATCTACCGGAAATGCAATTGTGCATATTAAATTTGGGTACTCTACTTAGAAGTAAATGTCAGTAATCATCACGAACTTGCATGAATCAGACCTCCGCTGGTCCATCTGTGAAACTGTACCCCATCCAGGAACGCCATGTGACACGTATGTGGACAGTAGTTCTATGTCAAAAACCTCATTTGGTTTATCAGCTCTGTCAACCGGTGACAGCATGTCACGGTACAAGAGCAGAGTTTCTTGCAGCCAAGTGGCCTCTATCATTAAAAAATACACCAAAAGATGTGATTTTATCATGAGCACACCAACAAGTACATACTAATGATTCATCTATATATCTTGTCAAGCATCTAAATATATAGAAATTTCTGGAGATGTAGAGTTCTGTGCATAGGTGTAAATGTGGGCTTGAACCAACCATGCCACCCCTCAGTGGCCAACTTGAGTAGCATTTAAAAGCAATTTGATGGAACGGCTATTGTTTACTAAACCAATCCAATAGTTGGTATTAGCAAAATCTTATCTCTAACCTTAGACGATTACTCCAGTAAACATATATACATGCTCATCTCTGGACTTATATGATTACTCCAACTGTATTTTTCATGTATGTTCTTCCGCACAATTGCCTCCCAACTACAACAACGAACAATCAATGCCTCTTAATTGCTTGAATAATCTACTTTATAATTTAAATCTAGGCTACATAGTCTAACGTATATGGGGAACTGAATGCAGAGGTTTCTCTTTACATCATTTGTTAAATACATGATCTATCAGTCAAGAATAGCACAATTTTGCAACAAAGTTTATAAAACATACATCGCTATCATTGCCGCTAATGATGTACTCAATTAAAAAATACCAGCCCCATGAATATAAAGTTGCATTTCTAATCAGGTTTATTCTGATCTCTACACTTACACAAAATAGTATTTTCCATATGTCCTCTTTTTACAGCATCCCTTTTGATTATTTTTTGGCGTGTGACTATATATAAATAATCCGTCACATTCATTTTAGAATTGAATCTTAAACGGTGGAGATAAATTGTAGCAAATTAGTTAAAACAATAATTCCATTGTAAAATGAAGTATTTTTCTAGAAAAGCTAGATCCCACCTCAATACTTTTTTTCTATTTTCTTTCCACAGTGTTCTTTTGAGGACAATACTAGTGAAGGTTGTTCTGAAACTGATTGGGTACTAGTTTCACTATTAAGAAGAGGATGCCTTTTCTTTAACGTTCACCACATTTCTGATGTTGGACTACCATAATGATTTCACCAATGAACTCTTAACAAAACCTATACAATTTGACCCTAGAATGGACATAAAGTAAGGTCTCCCAGGTAATACCTTGATCTAAACATCATTGTGGTGGACCCTTGTGGGTGTATGTATGTATTAAACGAGTAGACATATTGATATAAATTAATTATTATATGTATCAATATACATTTAAACTATGCACCCTACATGAAGGATATCCAACTAGATGATCACAAACTTTATGTTCATAGAAGAGGTGACTTAGTTGTCATCAAGAAATTATGGTGTAGTTTGTCAATGTTGAAGATTAATGTCTAAGGTAGTTCCTCCAATATAGAAATCGTATAATTGATAAGGAAATTCCATTTTTGAGGAAAAAATTTCAAGCGGGCAATAACTATATAGTTCCTGAAGTCTAATTGAGAAAGACAATCTTGCCTCCTAGAGACACCATTTAAGAAATTCTTCCTTGATAGATCAGACTCATCCACCTTAGCGTAGTGACCACGTTTTACAAAGTTCTAGAATGATGGCATCTTTGAAACTTCATGTAACGTTCTCCACACTATTTCAATAGATTCATATGCCTTCACAAAGTTAAATAAGACCTAGTATATACTATCATGTTCTTTTGTATCATTTAAAATAAATCTTGGTTCTTCATAAGAAAAGGAATTTCTTGATACAATTCCTAAAAAAAACAAGCAAAAAGGTTAAAATTAACATAAATATGTGCCAAAATCTCTAAAGGTATGACAATATAGAGATGGAAGAATAAAGGGTTCACTATATCTGCTTAGCAAGAAAACTATTCCAAGGATGCAAAAAGGTTACTTGGTGGAGAATATCATAGAAAGCCCCTATTCCTCTAAAAGTTAAGTTTACTTTTCTAGAGACCCAAATACAATAACCATATTATCTTAACTCAGTGTGCTCATGTTTCAGAAAACATGTGAGTTCTGGAAGTAATTAGGAAAGGTCATATTGATTGTCTTATGATACTATTAATGATGATTGTCCATCTGCCTTGATTCATTAAAGATTCTTAATTATATAATTACACTATATTTTTTAGTTAATGCTTTCTCGGTCAACAACTATTTGTTAGTTTTGGTATGTGTTAATATTTTAAATGGTAGAGGAGCATGTTTTGAATCAAATAGAAATTTCTAGTTGTACATGTTATCTTTTTTGTTTTTGGAGATGGCTTGACCATAAGGACTGGCTGATACGGTTGAGATGGTGTTGAGGGAACAATTGGATAAATCAGTGAACTTCTTACAGACACACACCTACTATAGTTGTGACATGGAGTAAGAAACTTCCAACCTTGTTGTTTTCCATGTATGAGTTATGGAACATGATTGACTATTTGTATGTAATGAGTGTACGATCATATTGGAAAATATTTTGCTTGATCATGTCACATGTTTCATTTAAAAACCTTGTGCATGAATATCACCACTGTCACTTTATATAAACAAATCTCTATTTTTCTCACAATTGTGCTTATCTTCATTGTATTGTTATAAATAAGTGGGAGACTTCTGATCTTTTTGACTTTTCTCGTCTTCTTTATAGTATTCTCTGAATAATTTAGATATCAACAGTTATGATGACTCACATTATCTGAAAAGTACAAAATGTTTAGGTTGTACCTGGAGTAATAAAAAACTATATAGAAGGATTAGGGAACAAAAACATCCTTTTCTTTTTATTCACTGCCTACATGTATATGTTCTACTAAATTTATGGGAATTATTATGAGTCTCCTTTGATTTTTTTATTGAAGAGGTAATGAGGGTTCAAGGAGTGCCTACCAGACTAAGAGTATGGAAGATGTGTAGCGTGGTTAAATGTTCATTAATATATTAACGCATGTGCATGTCTTAGTTTTATTTTGTGAGTTGATAGATTGTTGTTTTGAAATATAATGTCAGGCAAGGGAAGGGGCTTCTCCAGGTTTTTTTTCCAGTAGTAAATATATTCTTCGTTACTATTTTTACAATATCTAATTTGCATAAAAATTATGCATTGGAATCATTTGTTTTTGTGACCTTCCCTGTATCATAAGTAGTTAGTTTCTAGGTTGAAGCCTTTCTTGGTACGGTAGGTGATGATGAGGTTGGTTACTAACTGTCTATTTGCTTATAAACATTTTTTGCTTCCTATTGCCATTGAGTTTTTAGCTGATCTGACTATCATATTGTTGGGGATTAATGTTGATAGAGTTGATCCACTAGGTTTTTGTGATGTGACTACTACTGGTTATGAAATGATGATAGACATGTTGTCTATCATGTTAGGTGACAAATTTTACTTCAGGGAACAATCTTGAATCGATTTCAACTGTCTTAGCTCCTAGTACTTTGTAGGTAGAAAACATGCTTTATGAGGAATTCACGATGGATCAAAGCTCATAAGTCAAAAGTGAGACGAATACTTCAAGAAATTTTCCATGTTTTAAGATTCATGTGTGCATTAGCACTACAAGAAATGTCTATGTTTCTCCATACTTGTAACATGTTTCTCCATGCTTAAATGAGTGATAATATATGGTGTCCATGCTAGTCAAAATAGTGACAAAATGAATAGTGGATAATTTATCACGCTTTTATCTGCACACATTTAGGTGTGACATAAAATAAACCCATGCTTATTACTATGAATAAAACTGGCACTATCATAGCCATTTTCTTTTGGCGGGAAATGGTTTTCTACCTAAAATGGGTGGAAAACAATATTAGTAGTAAACTGTTGTACTAACGTTAACCAAATTAAGGGAATAGATGAAATCTCAAATTGGAAAAGACATTTCTTTAAGCATGGAATGTCCAATATGTGTATTATCCATACCCAACCAACAACCTATCACGTCATGATGTTAATTAAGATTAATTAGGACGATAATTCATGAACTATATTTAACATTCCACATACACAATAAGCATTCAGACATCTTTTTCATCGTAGAACACATTTATTTTATTGATTTCAATATATAATACAACATTCACATCCATTATCACAAGTTTTTACTATAGTTACAACGTCTTTGAGTTTGTATCTAAGTGTACATCTTACATGATCTGGTATAAAAGTGCTCAAAACATCTACATATCTCCAGTTGGGTCACTAGATACTATACACAACTGATCTATAGATTGAGAAGATGTTGTTGGGATGTGCATACATCCATTTTTCAAAATTTTTGAGCATTCTTTCATGACCAACAAAACCTTCAAATGATGGGCAATTACTTGAGCTGTGTCCATGCTATTGTAAATGAAAATACTGGATATACAATTGGAGACTGCAAATGTAGATATATGTATATTGTCTCAAGGATTGATGAGGTGGATAGGAAGGAAGGCTCTAGTGGATTTACTCCTTGACTTCTCTACTACATGTTGGGATTAAGTTGGACAAGTTGAATTGGACCATTAGTTACCCAACAAAAAATGTTGAGCACTGAACATAGATCTTGTAAATAGTTGACATAGTGAACCATTCTGGATGAAGAGCTAGTTGTACATGATATCCCCACTCTGGGTCAATGTAAAAATAAACACCAATATGGACTTCACTTGCTGATAATAGAATTTCCTACGATGTCCTCCACCATCATCTAGGTCCTATGGTACGAAACTGTATAGGCTGAAATAGGATAATACAAATTGATGACTCAAAATATGTGTTCCCAAACTAGCTAGATGATTACTTTTTTAATTATCTATAACTCCACACATCTTATTTCCTTTGGAAAATTAGCGTATTATCTTATATTTCTACTATCTAATTAATTTATAGAGCCATTGACATTTATTAGTACAAAAAAAATCTCATTCATTTGTCTTGTTCTTCAAGGACATATTTGCAATGAAAAAAATCTTATAAGTAAAATTTTCATTCTATCAATAATTTCATTGGAGAGTTTACTTGTCAATTCATGGATTATATTTACATAGTTCAATTTTACCAAATTGAGGATATAACATATGGTACAAGAACATAGAAAATATCTTGGATAGTGGGAGAGTACCAAGAACATGAACCAAAGAACAAAAAAGGAGATTGTAATGTCCAGGAATTTAGGTCTCGCATAACATGATCATAAAATGAATGATTGGAATACCCATATCACCAAGGTGCACCACCTTTTCAGGGAGCCCATCACTAAATAACTCCATAGTTAAGCATTCTAATCTTCGAGTACTACTAGGATGGGTGACCGGTAGGGAAGTTTATCCTGGCTTGCTCCTAAGTGAGGACAAAGAGCACAGTTATGAATGGTGGTGGTTTGTGGTGTCAGTTGTCATGCCTAAAACCCTGCTAGAGCCCTGCGTACTGGGCCCAAGCATTACAAATGGTATCGGAGCCATAACTCCTCAAGTAGGTGGGGCCACATGGTCATGTGGCATGCCAGTCTTTAGACATGTGATCTAGGAAAGTAGGAAAGGGCTATCCATTGAGACAAGATGGAGCCGCCCTTACGCTGGTAGTTGTGGATAGGAGTTGGGTGTCAATGTGCCATTTTGGGTCAGCACTAAAATGGGGAATCGATTATGAGGCCATATAGTTGAGCCTTGACAAGGACATCCAGAGTCTATGTTGGGGAGATTGTAACATCCTAGGATTTAAGGCCTCAAATAATATGATTTTAAAATGAATGATTGGACTACCCATATCACCAAAGTGCACCTCCTTTTTAGGGATCCCATCACTAAAGAACTCTATAGTTAAGCGTGCTCAACTTGGAGTAATACTAGGATGGGTGAAAAGTCGAGAAGTTTCTCCTGGCTTGGGCTTGAGTGAGGATAAAGCACACAGTTAAGACTAGTGGTGGGTTGTGGGATCAGTCATCATTCCAGAAACCCTTCTAGAGCCTTGGGCAGTGGGCCCAGGCATTATAGAGATTGTTTTCTCTAGTAAAGAACAACATTTGGGATGGCCCGCGTATTTCTCTAACTAACTTTGTGAGAGGTATTTGAGAAAATGAGCAGCAAGACATACTCTCTATGTGCCTCTCAGAAAAATGTGGAGGTCATTTTGGTGGAAAGAGTATGGCTATCAAAGTTATACAATCTGGCTTCTTGTGCCAAACTGTGTTCAAAGATTCACATGATAATTATAAATCTTGTTTGAAGTGTCAAAAATTGGGCACAATATCAAAGTGGGACATGATGTATCTATCCCCTATTCTTGTGGTAGAGGTGTTTGATGTGTGGTGCATTGATTTTATGGGCCCATTTCCTCCCTTTTCAGCTTTATGTACATCTTGGTGGTTGTAGATTATTGTTTTAAATGAGTGGAAGCCACTACTACAAGAACCAATGGTCACAAGCTGGTGAATGATTTTTGTTAAGTGCAACATCTTTATCCACTTAGGACTCCCAAAATCTAAAATTCATTATCAGGGAATCTTCTTCATTCAAAAAAGCCATCAAATTTTGTTGAAAAGACATGGTGTGAACCACCATGTAGCTACTCCCTACCATCCTCAAATGAGTGAACAAGTTGAGAAAGCTAAATAGGAGATAAATCTCATTGTTGAGAAGACACTAAGACTCGACCATAAGGATTGTTCACTCCACCTCCATGAGGCTTTATTGACCTATAGGGATTAAATCCCTAATTGGCACTACTCCTTTCAAGCTCATATGTGGGACAAGCTACCACTTGTGTGTAGAGCTACAACACAAGGCACTATAGGCCTTGAGATAAATGGACACAGACATGTACATTGAAATTACTAATGTAAGAAGTAAGCTACAACTCAATGAAGTAGATAAATGTGGAATGAAGCCTATGAGTTGTTTAAGAGCTATAAGGAGAGAGTGAAGTTTTTTCATGATAAGTTGATCAAGAAAAGGACATGTGAGCCCTGTCAATGGGCATGGTTGTAAAACTCATGAATTAAAATCTTCCTTATAGAGATAAGGTTTAGATGAGAAGGTTCTTATCAAATTAAGCATGTTTGTCCATTTGTAGATATTATAATCCATGAAAAAGCAATTGCATGTAACTCATAGTTAATGGTCAAAAGTTGAAAAAAGTAGTTGAGGTTGGGCCCAATAAGGCCAATCAAAGTTTTGATATCATGGTGTTGATTGAGGAGTTTCTTATTGATGAATAATTGTTATTTAAAGAACGAAAAAAATAGATTTATTATGGAAATGATGTTGCAATATTGTCAACATTTTATTAATGAAAGAAAAAAAAGCCCAACTAAAGGCATTGAACTTAGTACTAGTGGGAGGCAACTGTGACACAATGAATATTGGTGCAATTGTGATCAGATTACTCAATGACCTCTTGATTTAATGAAGAATATTCAATCCTAAGTAATTCTCATGGTTTCATGACTCTGTGATGTCCACTACAGTGAATATCCATATTTTAAAGCATTTATTTGCACCTTTTTGTATGAAACCTGAGCTTACATAGACTCCCTAGAGGTTTGATTTATAGCTTGATCATACATAATGTTTTCAATTTCCAATTTTGCAAACATGTTATATTATCTATCACAAATCCTGAATCCCAATTTGAGGTCAATTGGATTTTTCTGAAATTCTTATAAAATTTCCAAGATTTTACACCAAAAAACACTTCTTTTTCCCTTATTTTTTCCCTTATTAGGCATCAATCTTCCCTGTTGGGCCCAAGAAGCTGGTTTGTCAGCCCACCCAGGTAGGAGGAGTCATCACCTACCTCAGGTGGGGGAATCAAAAGCTGGGAAGTTAGAAACCCTAGTCAGATATGCCCAATCCAGTCCCAGTTTTGACTCCAAATCAATCCCAAGTTGCACAATTTGAAGATTGCACCTTTTGCTCATGGCTTCACATACAAATCTAGTGGTATCTTGAAAATTTAAGAGGAACCAACCTGGCGCCTCCATGGAGATCTTGGATATATGAATCCACCCCAAACCATTGATCTAAACTTATAAATAGACCCATTTTGACTTTGTCTTGATCCCACAAACACAACTGAAGCCTCAAATTTCCCTCTTTTGCCATATTGTGGTTTTTTCTTCTTCTTAGGGCCGAAAACCATTGTAACCAACATTAAAAAGATTCATCATCATGATCACCTTTCTCCTTAGGTATTCTTCTCTCTCTTTTATCACTAGACACTTACTTTGACCATAACTTTGATTCCATACTAAAAAATACATGAAATTATAATCTACCTTCACAACAAGAGCAAGTTGGTCGTTATGAAACTAATTTCTCATCTAATTCTTTATCATTTTCTATTTTTTTTATTAATAATGGTATCTGATGGCGACTTTCAAATTAAAAGTTGTAACTTAGTGAATCTTAACCATATTATCCTGAACTCTTATGGAATTAGTAGAAAATCTATTTTTAGAATCGTAACCTCAAACATTATCATATAGATTTGGTAACCTCATATAGATCATGGGTCTCTTGATGTTTAATGACTTATTTGATCATCAACAACATGAGCATTATGGATATTTGATCTTCTTGACAAGTTGTGAGATCATGCTAATTGTTCATTAATAAGATGAATGATTGTTATTAAGGTAATAGGGAATAAGTACCCCAGATCTTATTCATTTGGTTACCAAAATTTTGGAACATCAAATCTTGAACACGATCCTTTGAACAGGTCTTGAACCTACTCCCTGATCTCTTTCATCTTAAAATTTGTAAATTATAATATTCTTGAAAGGTACATGTACTATATCTTCTTGACCATTTTTGATGTCATGTAATGTATGTGTACATATGTATGTCTATAACACTTGGCTATATTACTTTATTCGGCTACCTCATTCCCTACAGACTGGTGTTTTGAACTTATATATGTAGATTGTTTGTTCTTTTATTTTATAGTTGGATTTGAAATATAATCTCCTCATTTCCTTACTATCAACTATTTAAGCCTTTCCCGTTATTGTTTTAAGGGGTCTAAAGGAGATCCTTGCCTTTTCCTTGGGTTTAAGTGGCACTTTAGCGTTTCCCTTAAGGTTAAGTGGCAACTCATTAGTCTTTCTACCCACTTTCATATATCTAAGGTTATTGACTATGTTTTTGAGTATGAGCTATTTTGGAAAGTTTACTTGTTGAGAACTTGAAACTATTTTTTTGTTAATTTTATTTCTCATAAACATGCCAAGTGGGTATTTCCTTTCGAATATACATATATTTTTTCATGTTTTTCATAAGAGTACTCAATTTTTTTCCATTGATATTGGGTTATGATTTTCAATTTAGGTAAATAATGAAGAATCTGGTCATGTCCCTTTATTCCACTAGTACAAGGACCATGTATAGCACCATTTAAATTAGTCCTATAATGTCAGTTTTGTACTAACCACTAAGTGGGCGACACTACAATGAAAGACCTACTCTGTCAATGTTTTGGTAATCTAAAACCGATGACAAAGAGTGAATGTTAGTTTTAATGAAAAACAAAACTGACAACATAGAGCGATCTAAGAAACTATTATAATATTCTTCTGAGATAATAGTCATCCATTCACAACTAGCCATCAACAACACAAAATATAGTGTTATCGGTTTTGTTTACATAACCGAAGACACATAGCAATATCACGACCTTCGGGAGGGTTGGGTAGCATGGTCGTGATGGGAATCTGTGTTATTGGTTTTGTTTTAGTCAAACTAATGTTGTACTTCATTATTAGTTAAAATTTCATTGGTAAGTATAGCTGCATCATTGATTTTCTTTTAACAGAATTTACATTGTACTTCCTTATCAATTTAATTTCACTAATAAGGATAGTTGTGTTTTCATTTTTAGTTGCAAAATAGATTACATATATTAATATCATCAGTTTATTTATTACAAATAATGTTGCAAGTGTGTATTTTATTGTAGGTCTACAAACCTGTTGTCCAGCTGTTCAATAAGATGTAGAACTTGTAGTTCATTAGAGCTTCAGTTTTCATCCTATGTTCAACTTAACAATAGTCCATCAAACCTTCAAAACCTGAAATAAAAAACACATACACACAATTTATCCACAAATATACATTTCTGTTCTCCAATTCCATTCTCTTCAACACTTAATTTCATTCATATGCGCATATACAATTAAGAAAATGCACATACATTCAATTCTTAAATTTCATTCTCATGAAATATACATATACAATTTTCATTGTATTCATTCCTCTTCAAATACATTCACACACATGCATATATACATACATCATTCACATATGCACCAACAATTCACTTACATCAAATTTAAAATTGTTAAGAATCATAACATGGTGAAACTAAGTAGTTTTGGGGATGAGACCATTCTATTCTATAACCACACAACCTTTAGGCCTTCATCCAACACGCGTCCAAATTAGCTTTTTTGCATGAAATAGTATATGCATGCCTACTTGTTGTTTTGTATAGGGCACTATACGCTTATCATTATGTTATTTTTTTGTAAATAACACTTAGAATGGTTGGCATATATATATATATGTATATATATATATATATATATATATGCATTAGAGTCAGAAAACTACCTCAACATTCTTCCAAGTTAAGAATTTATTTTTTGTCTACCTTTCCTATGTCCTTTTTATACCCCTATAAGTTAAAGTAATACATTTAATTGAATTAATAAATATTCATGTAACTATTTACACACTAATATATGATGAAGGATATGAAACTTTACTTACACAAATAATTCCATTTGTATTGAGTATCCCCCATTCCCTATTTTATCTCCAGAATTATCTAGATAATACACAATTAGAGTCTTAGGGACAATTGACAACAACTCCCAATGCTTTTTTTTATGTGAAAATAAGGAAAAAAACTCAATTTCCATAATGAAATATAATGCATAAATAAAAAATGTAAGCATAGTACCCAAAGCTTAAGTAACATTGAAAGGATCTATAATCACACTCTTTATCATAGTATCAAAATATTTAAATGTGGTAGAGGAGTAATTACTAAAAGATGTTGAGTCCATATCTACATAGCTAATCAATGATAGAACTACAAATCCCACATTAGTTAGTGTGCACTCTCCGCACACCCAATATATGTAGCTGCAAAACATACACACACACAAATATATATATATATATATATATATATATATATATATATATATATATATATATATATATATATATATATATATATATATATATATATATATATATATATATATATATATATATATATATGGCGTTCATTGAATACCCACGCGGCTAGCCTGGATTTTCGCTACCCGTCAATCCTGAATGTAACCATATGGCAAACAAAGTAACTGGAAGGACAAAAAAGAAACTATGTTGATAACAAACTAAGTATATGACTAAAAAAGTAAAATCGGGCAGACTATACATGAAATATATATGTAATTGTATTTTAAAATCTATTGTTGCAAATGGAACTATCTATTCATGAAAAGTAACAGTTTTCAAGGTAAAGTAACCATGTACATGTTGAAAGTAAGAAACTTGAAACAAAAGTAACCAAAATAGGGGGTGGGTAGCTACCCGCGTGGGTATTAAAGATGAGCCCATATATATATATGTATATATATATATATATATATATATATATAGTATATAAGTTAACTAATCAACATATATTTTGACATATATAGAACGAGGTATTCAACCATAGGATCTCACAATATTTAGACACACAAACAGCATCAGAGGGCTTTAGAACACCAAGAATCATGACACCTGGAAGGGGTGGGTAAGCATCAGCCACTGCAACACAAAGAATCTAGCTGCTAGTAATGCAAGACAACATTGCCTCAATGCCTACAATGTTGAATACAGTGATATATACAAGAACACAAACATAATATAAATTCACTTGATATACTATTCTATCATGAGAAATCTTACACCAGGTGTACTGATTTTTGGGTCCATGGGATTACTCCCAACCACCTCTTTCATACGGGGGTCGACCACATATGAAGAGCGGGGTAGCACATATATAGTCTGAGGAAGTTGAGACTCCTTAAACTATGTCATTTCTTCCTTTGTTCCCTTGGAAATTATTTCTTGTACCTGTTTTGTGACAATTCTCCTTTCTTGACATATTTGCACTTATGCTTCGATGACCCAAAAAAGGATCTTATATCGACACCAGGTCAATGGCCCTAACACGGACAGGATGCTCTAGAGTACCCATAATAACCATCAATTCATCCCATTGTCCCTCAAGGATGAACTTATCTTCTTTTCATTTCTATTACAACTCCCACTATTCATTGTCAATAGTAATTGGTTAGTAAAACATTACTATCATGGTAAAAAATGAACATTCACTTGCAAAGTTGAATTTTACCATTTTTGTTGCCACCACAACAGTTGTGGGGTTGAGTATTTCTCCATATTGTTTTGTCCTCACACCTATCCATGTGTCGTTGTTAAATAAAGATGCAACAGTAGTAGAAGACTCAACAGAACCAAGTAGGTTGTTAAAAAAAAAGATACTTCCAATCACTTTTGGCAATGCCTTGTGTAGCCACCTAGACCCTACTTGTGGTTATGCACATTCTTACCGTACCTTTTTTTTTAGCATCATGTAAATCCTAGTTAATCCAAAACATACATGAATTATATAATACATTTAATTTATCTGATTAGTCATATGAATGTATTTTAAAGGAGGCTTAATACCTTGAATTCATATGTTTGTCTTGAATTAACAAACACTTCCCACACCTTCAGGTCAAGATATGACCATTACTCAGTGGCAGACTTCTTCTTTTTGTCTCTCATTATGTATTCTCTTGTCATATTTTTTGTATAATTCCTCAATACTCCCATAGTGTTGTGACACTTTTTTACTATGAACTTTTTCTTCAAGGTCATAGATGCTCTGTAAAAGTTCATATACTTAATGGAAATTTTTACAAACAAAACTATGAATATATTTAAAACAAGACATTTCTATCCTTCCAAATGTAGTCTTTAATCAAAGGATCAACTTTTCTAAGATTCTATTGTAATATTGACTTTGCTACCAGTAATAAACCCTAGATATTTCTTAAAAGAACTCTAATTCTTGTCAATATTACCTATTTCATCAAAGTCAATGGATTGATTCACACCTATACCCCTTTGTTATACTAACATATTCGCTGAAGTGATGCCTCTTTTACATTCACTATCACGCTTGACCCTCAATAGAACCAAAAAGATCCTCAGGTGAACATCCTCAGGATTCTCACCCTAATATTATCAAACGTATAAGTAATTAGAAATGTAATATATATAAGTTTGATAGCTAACATTAAATGGATATCTATGTAACAAAACAACACAACTTACACCAAACTGATCCTCATAGTGCACATCGTCAGGGTGTTCATCCTCATGGTCAGACTCCATCTAAAAAATTTCATATTAAAAATAGTCAAAGAATCACAGAGAAAATGAGCATTGGATCATATGTTTAGCGATTTGTATTTTGAGATTAGGATTAGAGATTAGAATTTATCATTTAGGGTTTAGGGTTTATTTAGAGTTTAGGGTTTATTGCTTGTGAATTAGGATTTAGGTTTTAGTAAAGAATGTGTACCACCTATCCCATTATTGAATACCTAATCTCACTAGTACATGTATAATATGTATTTGGTGCTCAAGTATATTTTTGTAAGACCCCTAACCTAGGTTTATGGTTAACATGCTTGCTTGATCTAATTGGGTTCTTAACTCCTTAATCAAACCCTAATTTATGCTTTGATATCAGGTAACAAAATCTATGTTTCGAATTTGTTCCAATTTGGACTTTGTTTGCTTAATTTTGAAATATATGTGCCATTATGGAGCATTATGCAATTTTCCTTTCCAAGGGATCTATCTGTAATTTTAACACATGCATTTTCTGCATCATAGTACTCTTCATATTTTTTGAATTATTTGCAGCTTTGGGTGCATAGATGCATCATCAGATGTTTCTTCATTTCCCTTGTAGGTTGAGAACCAATGGATTTTCACCTAAGTGATAAATCAATGGTTTTTCTATGCATGTTGAGGATCTGATGGTTTCACTAAGTGGGTGAAGGATCTGATGGTTTTACCATGTTGGTGAACAATTTGATGGTTTCTCCTTATAGTTGAAAAACCGGTGGTTTTCTCTTATGTCCCTAGAATCAATGATTATCCTTATTGAGAGCACAATCCGATGGAGGATCTGGGTTTGGAAAATGGTGAAGTATAGTCCACAATCCCATGGCTCTTTTGATAATGTAACTTGAGGATTCTCTAAGTACCCAAATAGATGGATCTTCTTGGGAACAAATCTATAGGAGTTCTAACATGCATGCAAAAGAAAGATTTCAGCTTTTGACACATGTGAAGTCAATTTTTCAACCTTTTGACCATCTTTCTCTCTCACCTTAGATATATATACCCCTCTCCCCTCTCCCAAACAAACTCTTCTATTTCTTCCTCTTGTTCCTATTGATATAGAGATCCAAAACCATTGTTCTGTGAAGTGAGAGATCCTTGGGGTGAAAGCTTGGATAGACTTTGGATGCATGTTGCGTTACAGTTTGGATCAAGCATCTCTAGTGTTTTTTTGAGCTTTCAAACCTAGTTTCTTGCCTTGTACATGGATTATCTTCTTCTCTAATCTAGTTTTCTTGATTTTCTCTTTCTTCTATCTTCATCCATGGTCATAACCCTAGTTTTCTTGATGAGAACTCTCGCATGTGGTTGAAGGAACCCCTTATATTTGCTCGTTTTCCCGAGATCTACCTTGTTCTTGAGGGTAGGAGCTACCTTGGAGCTTTAGAAGTGCAAATCTAGGGCTTCATCTTCTCTTCTAGAGATACCTTGATTATTGGATGTTCATCTTCATCTTGAGGCGAGTTATATAACTGTTAACCCGTTTCATGCCTACTTTTAACTTGTTCTATATAGTTCTTACCCAAGAAACTTGGTATTGTGAAGAAAGATGATCTTTTGTACACTATTTTGCATATACATGTGATAGTTGTATGTTTTTAAACTATCCTTAGATCATGTGAGCATTTCTTCAATGGACGTGGACTACCTCAGTTCTGAAGGTATGAAATATGGTTTTACTTAAGTATACAGAATTGGTTTCACAAGTGCAGAAACCAATGGTTTTACTTAGTACTATAAATCGATGGATGTACTTAGTCTATAAATCGATGGCTTTACTTATTTATGGAAATATGATTACATAAAGTGTAACAGATAATGTTTTACATAGTACATGGACCAATGGATTCACTTAGTAAAGGAATTAATGGATTTACTAAGTCAATAAATCGATGGATGTGCTTATTCTATAAATTAATGGCTTAGCTTAGTCTATAGATTGATGATTCCATGAAGTATAAGAAATGATGGTTTTGCATAGCACACAATTTGATGGTTTTAATAAAGAGTAGTAAATGATGGTTTTACTTAGTGTGTGAATCAATGACACTACTTGGTATAAGAATTCATGGCTTCACTAAGTATAATGAATCAATGGTTTTGTTAAGTTAATTGAAGAACTAATGGTTTTGTTTGTCCCTAAATGAACCAATGGGTATACTAATTATGGGAGTTGATGTTTTTTCTATGTCCCTAAAAGAGGCGATAATTTGCATTTTCAAAAAGTCCCTAAATGAACTGATGGGTATGCTAGTATATGAAGTGATATTTTTACTAAGTCCATAAATGAATCAATGATTTACCTATGTGTGCTGATATACTGATGGTTTTGCTAAGTCTTTGAATGAATTAATCACTTTCTCTATGTTCCCAAATTAACCAATGGGTTACCTTTTTGTGTTGTTTTGGTGATACAAATACTATCCACACCTTTGAACCTTTTTTGTAGTGAATAAGTGATGATGTCTTAGTACTTCAATCTTCCATTGATGTTGAAATAATTAATGATACCTTCTAATGCTAAAGGTAACTTTGTCATGTGACTCTTGGAAATGTCATAACTCCTATAATTGATGAACTCTTATGTTATGTCTGAATGCAAAAAATGTGTTGGTGACATGTTGAACCCTTTGGAAAGTATTTTAATAATAACGATATTCTTACAGGAAGTAATGTTGTATGGCTTGAATGACATTTGTGGGCTGTTTTGAACCCTAATGGAAATTAGCATTTTTTCAAGGATGACAATAGACTAGTACCTTCTAATGATGTGACAAGGAATATGTTTTATATCTTCTAAAGTTGTTGTGTACCATATATTTTATAGAAACAATATAATTTCGTTTATGTAACTTGGTTGATGTAGTCTAAAAACACTCAATTGGCATAATTAATAAAGTGAAACCATAATAATATAGTTCCCTATGATGTAAAACTATTCTAGTGTTAGGACTTGCTAGATAGTAGAATGAGTATTATAGAAGGGAAACTCCCAGTCATATACTGTTGAGTATATGTGGGTGCAGGGAGGGTATATCCTTGTCATCCTGATCCTAAGGTTTTAGAGATCATCAAGTCCATGTCTCAAATGTATATGCATATATGTGATTGACGAAGACTGCAGTCAAACCTTGGACTTTAGTGTTGAATACCCAGGTTTCTAGTGACGTGGCTTGTGCACCCAGGGTGAACTAGGCTGATTGTAGTTTGACTGATATGTCACTATGGTAGACTCATACTGACTGAGGGGAAGAGATCTTAGGATTTTGACTCTCCTAGATCTTTTATGGCATTGACTGCGACTTCAAATTCGTCAGCTAGTAGTTTGAGTGGTATGCTTAAAACTACCCAAGACTTAATAAAATATGTAATTTAGCCAGTAGCATATCTATTAAGGTTATTCGGGGACTCATAATGGATGAGAACCCTTGATTTAATTTCTTATGATGTTTAGATTATGTATAATGTGGTAAAAGAGATCAACTGTACTTATTGTGTTAGCTCAGTCTGATCCTTTGATAATTATGCTAATCTTTCAATTTTATAATACTCCTACTATATCTATTTAATTACATAATTTTATGTAAAAAATAGATGTTGTAGAGAGTTATATATCTCACTGGGATATGGGTCCCACCTTGTAGATAACCACATCTTTTTAGGTGATCTTCAGAAGCACCGTCAGATTCACGATAGCAAGGTGGAGTAGTTTGGAGACTAGTAGATGAAGAAGGTTGGCTAATTGTTTTGTGTGTCCCAGAGTCATCCCTATACCCTTAGGTCTAGGCGAGGAGGTTTTGTATCTAATGTACATCGACTCGAGTTTTTGGTAGTATACTGATGTTTGTACATGATGTATATATGTGGATAATAGCTTTTGTGTACAAAGTTTGGTCGAGGCCATGAAATAGTTGTAATGATATATAACACAAGATATTATTTTATGCAGAATAATGGACCTTTATGTAAATGTTTTTGGACATGTTAAATTTTTTTAATTTGATTTAAATATACAACTTTTTAGTAATATGATTAATTATTGTCCCACCATGTTTTGGTTTTGAGTAATCTCATTTAAGATAGTGGGCAGCCACAATTCCAGCAACATTTCCTAGCAGTTCTTCAAGTACACCGATGTAGTTGGGAAAATACCACCAACATATGTACTTAGAGAACAAATAGGGAAGTGATGATGAAACATCTTGATAACCAAGTACACATTATACACTTATATCCTAAGTGAGATTAAGTGTTCAAGAACTGTTCCAAAATGGGGACTATCCAAGATATACTCCTAATGAGTAAATCTCAGAAGGGGTTCTAGGCCAATGAAATGATTTAGAAATCAGGATTTATACACAAGGTCAGTCTCTATGCCACAGATTTATCGTTCATGTATCAAAATTTCTACCGTCATTAATTACACTAGGGGTTGGTTTCATAAACAATGCTAGACATATATAATTAACATACCAAATATGCATAATGGTACAAAACGGAATATTCAAAGTTTATATAAAAAAATCGAAACAAACCAAACAAAAAACTATACATGCATTTTGAAAATTATAGCTATAAGAACTAAACAAACAACGATTATATCTAAACAAACTAAATAAACAATGATTATAGCTAAAAATTTTAAAAAAATTAGCCTCATAGAAAAAGAGATGGAAAGGAATGCACCTCAAGCAGAAACAACCTTGGTGGCGACTCAATTAGTAGCATCAATGAAAATATCGATGGTAGCTCAAGAACCATCAACAATAACAATGTTGATGACAACAAATCACGTAGAAGCATCAACAGAGGAAGAAGAGAGACAATTATGCCAACGACAAAAGTAGAAAAGGAGGAAGAAGAGGAGAGGCTAAAATGGAGGCAATGATCGAAACAACCAGTAGCAGATGCAATGGTGATGCAGTAGTAGTAATGGTAGAGAGCGGCAACAACAACAAACTTGATCATTAGAGAACAACCAAATTGTGCACTGAAACAGAGAATGGGGGGAAGAAAGTTTTATGGATGGTGTTAAGTAGAACTTAATCATCACATTCTAAAATATTGGCAATGGAGGACTTCATCATTAGTTTGGTAAGACAAACTAACGACATTGTACTCACTATGTCGTTAGTTAAATACTTGAAAACCG
Organism: Alisma plantago-aquatica; assembly: GCA_963693085.1. Lineage (NCBI taxonomy): Eukaryota > Viridiplantae > Streptophyta > Magnoliopsida > Alismatales > Alismataceae > Alisma > Alisma plantago-aquatica. The sequence goes on from OY856409.1 coordinate 748,970,757, forward strand.
ACAACAGATGTCCTTATATGTAATAAAATATGCCAAACTCACTAAGGGATTAGTCGTTGATTTCAAGAACCAAAGCGCATGACATAACCCAATTTTGGGGAAATTCTTTTATAGCAAGGAACGTGGCGGGAACCCTTTCTCGTCATATGGAAAGAAGGAAACTACCATCAAAGTCCTTAACTCTAACAAAAATGCCAACCTCACTAAGGACTTAGTCATGAATTTCTAGAACCAAAACCAATGACTTAACCAGGTTTGAGGGGAAATAATTTTTATGGGGCATGTGGTAGGGACCCTCTATTGTCAGTTCCTTGCTAAGGAACCAAAAACACATGCTTTTAAGAGACAATTTTTCTCTGTGGACGTGACCTACTACGTCAGTTTGTGAAGATTAAAACCAACAAAAGAAATGTACGAGGAAAAATTTATTTCACGGGAAGGACTTTGTCTTTAGTTTTTTTAAGACCCATGCTAAACGCCAATATCAAATTTTTATCCTCAAAATTGAATTTTGTAGGTAGTCTGTGAACTTGATTCTACTAAGACCAACAATAATTATAAAAGATGTGGTACCTATGTTTTTTCTTAATCGACATGACTTGACTAATACCGATGTTTTTGCTCTAACAACCAACAATATATGTCTATAGTGTTGGCTTCCATTTGAAATCAGTTTTAAGAAAAGTGACACCTGAGGTCAAAAATGTATTAGTTTCTGTTGAACTCTGTGAGAAGAATTGAAGCGACACCAATAACTACAAACAAGGGAGCATAATATGTAGTCGCGTTGTAGCAATTCTTTTCATAGTTAGTTTCTCTCTCATTTTGAGTTTCTTTCTTGTTGCTGACGGGTCATGCTAGAACTTTAATGGTTCATTTTCAATAGTAGAGATGTTATTTTATTTTATGCATATGATTTTTGAGATTTAACGAGCAAATCAGGGACATGTGTTTCAATCTCTTTACTATCTTGGTAGTGAAATTGTGATAAATGAGTTGCTTGAAATTTGGTGTGAGAGCCTACACACTTCCATATGCATTCATTAACAGACTTCTCCATACTCTTTAACAAAAGAAGCTCTAAAAATCCTTAATATCGAGACTAAGGTGTCTAAGCTCAGGGTAATGGCTAATAATTAACAACTACATATCTCACAATTGTGGATGAGGTTCCCCTCTCTACCTTGCCAAATTTGATCCAGAAGGGTTTATCTTAACCATAGAGATTCATCTCATTTCTCATCTTTTCTTTAAGGACCACCCCGTAACCACCTATTAGAAAGTAGTGGGATGACTTCTTGTCTCCTTGTCTCTGATAGAGTGTCTTGACTCGACATGGACTCTCCTTGTTATTGTGTAGCATGTGGTAACAACTAAAATATGGGAAAATAATTGAAAAATAAAGACTAATATTATTTCATGACCAGATCTTGAATTCAAATCCTTAATTGATATAAGAAATTACTCTTGAAAATTATGTACTAATGTGTAAAGTTTATGCGAAGTCAATATCACCGAATCGGATATAAGTGCTTCATATGATTGAGGTAAATTTGTGATATGGTGAAATAAGGTGGAACTCATGTTTTATACCTCATGATTGATGAGGTCTCTATTAATTGAACCTATGTTGCTCCTATTTTTGTCAAACCTAAAAAATAATTAAGCATTAATTTTTAAATTGATATTCATTATTCCACAGACCTTGATATCGCTATAGGCTTGGACCCGAAGATCATGATGTAAAGTCTTGCTACAAGAAACAACTTCACTATTGACTATTATGCCTATTTATAAGAGTCAATTTTCAAAAAGTTTGAATCATATGAAGTCTTGACCACACACGATTATGCTTAAATTTTGGAGTTTTAAATTTTACTTCTCTATTTTGAAAAGACATCCCTTACCTTGATAAATGAAAGGAAGGGAGCTATATTGTAATCCCAAGTTTTTGAAATCTTAAAATATGGTTATTACCTTGATTTTTGATCGTATGAAGTACAATTTAATAATTGATAATCCCCCTATTTTTATGTGATCAACCTTTAATGACTATGAGTATGAATGTCCTAAATTAGGGTGGTAGTTGACTTGTGACTCCCCTAACCTTTTTTACGTCCCTATTTTTTTCCGCCTCTAAGTTGTCATCTTGTTGATTATTTAAAGTTTGAAAATGTAACCTCTTCCACTAGATTTTGATTCCTTGACCTAACTCTCCAATAAGTAAGGTCTATGAAAATATTGATACTCAATCTTGAATCTTTTATTAAAGATAATGCCGACAATATCATGTGGAGAAAATAGTAAAAAGATCTAGGTATATATCATTCATCAAACCTCGATACCTTGGAAATAAAAATTGATGATTGATATCATAAAATTTTGCAAGATTGTTGTTGGATTGTTGAATATGGATGAATGATCTCCCCTAAGGTATAAATATGGACCTAAACCTAGATTTGAAATGCTTGGACCTATGGACTTGATGTATAAACTTTGACTCTTGATATTTATCTACAAAATCTTAACTCATGATTATGGATTTTCTAATATTTATCAGATTCCTATAATCAACCATGTGGATCTTGAGATTACCCTTAATATATGGCTAGTGACTTTCGTATTCCCAAATATTAAAATATTTCAAAATTTGACAATGTGGATTCATTGGGTTTATTATTTAGGGTTCAACTCTCATGTGGACTAGAGTGGGATCCTACATCAATTTCGAGAATGAAATAACAATATTAAAATATAATGTTTGTATCAAAGTGTTCAAACACAATTTTTCTATCATGGATGTATATCCCCACCTAGGGAAAGCATAATATATGACCCTAAAATGTTGGAATTATTATTCTATTGGCCCATGATATTTATTCATTTGACCTAAAATCTGATCATCCAAGTTTTTAACCTTTGACCCACGAACTCAAATCTTGAGTTGTTGACTCGATGTTATTTTTTAGGATGATATTTTTATATGGGGATAATTTCCTAAAATGACCAAGGTCTAGTCATCATCAACCTTGATTATCCTTGACTATGAATGAACATCGATGTCTCAAAAGTTTTGCTAGATTATTGATTTTGGATGAACAATCACACATTGGGTCTAAAAATGGAATATTAATGATGGAACACAAAATAATTAGATACACAAATCTTGAAACTTGAATTAAAATTTTTTATATTCTGACCCTATTTGATCCATGATGGATAATCTTGACTCTACTTTCGACCTATATTCAATATAGACATGAATTCAATTTGAACTCTATCAATTTACTATGATATTTTGACCTTTTATCAATAAAAATTTATAAGTGACTTTTAATTACAATGTTATTATTATCATGAGGATATTATATGGATTATATGGTCCCAATCTTTGAGCATACTTTTGAATTTTGGGGACAAAATTCCTCTTAAGGGGGGAAGGATGTGACATATTGAAATTTGATGCAACTATGATCAAATTACAAAATTACTACTTGGTTGATTGAAATTTTTCACTCATAACTAAAACCCATGATTTCATGACTCTGCGATGACCACTATAGTGAAAATACACATTTGAAATGTTTATTTGCACCTTTCTATATGAAACCCTAGTTTACTTAGACTCCCTAGTGGTTTGATTAATACCTTCATCATACATATTCTTTTTATTTTGAATTTTTTGAACACTTTTTCTACACTATTATAAAACTCTGATTCAAATTTTATGACAATTGAAATTTTCTACATATACTTCTAAACTAACCCAAAAACACCACTTTATCACATTTTTTTGGCTTATTTGCCCTCGATCTATCTTGGTGGGCCCGAGCCGCTGGCGTTCCGGCTCACCCAAGAAGGAGAAGTCATCCCCTACCTCAGATGGAGGAAGCAATAGTCGGGAGATCAAAAACCCTAGCCAGATATGCTCGGTCTTAGTCCTATTCTGACTCCAAATAAATCCCAAGTTGCATGGTTTGAAGATTCATCCCTTTTTCCCATGATTTCACATTTGAATCTGGTTGTTTAGTGAAGATTTTAGAATCACCAACCCAACATTGCCATGGAACACTTGGAGCTTTGAATCCACCTCAAACCCTATATCTACATGTATAAATAGACCCTTTTTTACTTCATCTTGCTCTAACAAACATAATCTAAACCTTCAATTTCCCTCTTGTGTCCTCTTCTAGTTTTTTCTTCTTCCTATGGTTGGAGGCCATTGCAACCTATTGTAGAAAGTTCCTTTCTACGCCCCCCTCGCTCATCAGTTGTTCCTCTCTATTTATTTCTCTAGAAACTTATTTTGACCATAACGTTTGATTTCATGCTAAAAAATACATAAAATTATAGTCCTTTTTGTCGTAAGAGCCAGCCACGCACAATGATACTACATTCATCATATAATTCTTGATACTTTTCTATATTTTCTTTACTAATATTTTTATGGTGTCTTTCAAATCAAAAGTTGCAACATTTTATAATGTTGACCATATTATCATAAAATCTTAAAAGTGTGTATTAGACATATTATTATAATTGTAATATCAAACTTTACAATATATATTTGAAAATTTGATGTCAATTAGGGGTCTCTTGATGTTCAATGAGTTATTTTACCATTTAGCGACATGAGTATGTTGGATATTTGATCTTATTGACATGTTGTGAGATCTTGCTAGTTGTTGGTTTCTAAGATACATGATTCTTGTTAAGGTCATGTGGAATATGTATCCTAGATATTATTCTTTTAAATACCAAAATTCCTAAACTTTAAATCCTACACATGATCCTTTGACTAGGTCTTGATCATACTTGATGATCTCTTTCATCTTGGAATTTGCAAATTAAGATATTCTTAAAGGGTACATGTACTATATCCTCTTGACAATGATTGATGTGATGTAATGTATGTGTACATATGTATGACCATATCACTAGTCTATATCACTAGCATGAGCTATCATGTTTCGTATAGAGTACTCTTTCAAATTTAGACGCAAATTGGTCGTTATTTAATTTGATAACTGGATTTGAAATATAATACCCTAATTTCTTGCTATCGATTGTTTAAGCCTTTCATCTTATCATTGGTACAGGTCAAGTGGCAATCCTTGCCTTTTCCATAGGGTTAAGTGAAACTTTAACCTTTCCCTTAGGGTTAAGTGGCACTTAGTTAGTCTTTCAACCCACTCTCATATGTCTGAGGTGATTGACTATTGTTTGGAGTATATTCTATTCAATTTTGGAAACTTTACTTGTTGAGCACCTGGAATTATTTTATTGTTAATTTGTTTTTCATAAACATGCCAAGTAGTTGTTTCCTTTTGTAGATACATATATTGTTTCATGTTTTCATAAAAATATTGAATTTTCTTGCATTGATGTTGGGTCATGATTCTCGATTTAGATAAAAAAATGAAGACTCTACTCATGAACCTTTACCTGATTAACTTTGCTAAAAGAATTGAAGCTACACCAATAAATATGCAAACATGGGAGCATAACATGTAATCACAGTGTAGCAATTTTTGTCGTATTTAGTTTTCCTCTCCTTTCAAGTTCATATCTTATTGCTCACAGGCCATATAAAAACTTTGTGGTTCATTTTCAATAGTAAGAGATGTTATTTTTTTAATGCATATGATTGTGTGAGATTAATTGGTTCAATCGGGGATTGGCACTTCAATACCTTTACCACTATCTCGACAATGGGATTGGGATTGGTGTAAAAATGGTTTTGTGAGATCAACCCATCTAGATTAGGAACTTTTGCAACCTTCTCTTTTTGAAACTTTTTGGTTATCTTCACACATTTTCAAGAAATACACACGCACATGCATTTCATAGTTTCTACCCGAGTTTGAAGTGTTGTAGGGAAAATAGGTTAGAGAGTTATAGAGAATGATTGAATTAGTGGAAATAAGTATATAACATCATGTTTTGACCAAGAATTGAATAATAAATGGCCAAAACAGTCATGCTGTCAAAGAATGGTTGTGTTGGGAACATACAAAACTCATAGGATTTATTCAACTTCTTAGGTAGGCCACCATAGATGTGATAAACTTGATTTTAGGGTTTGAATACCCAATCTAGTATTGGAGGACATACATGAGTAAATCATTTCATCATAGAAGTTGAGGTCTTATATGGCCATTTTGAGTAAGTCGAACTAGAGGTTATATTGATATACACTTCAAGTTGACCATCCTTAAATGTCAATTGAGATAGATGTAACCTCAAGTATCAAGTAGATATATATATATGGACCCAAATGGTTGAATAATGAACATGCAAGAACTTGTGAATTTAAGTTCGATACTAGTGGTACATATGAGTCAAAATAGATGAAGGATGGATATTGAAGTATGAATTGCTAAGATAAAGTCCGCTCCATAATTGTGTTAGTAGTGGAAGTCATTTAAGATGTATTGGAGTTTGATATGCATATATATGGGCCTTTATCATGTGCATAATCCTAGGAGGTTGGTAACCATCTTTTTTAGAAGGTAGATTAAGTAATAACCAAACAATGTTTACATTATGATGCTCCTATGACAAGTTATTTAGGTTTTAATATTTGTGCATTAAGGATTATAGTTGCTGAGAAATAATGATGTCCATGACATTGAAATGACATGCAACCTTGGGTTAGCAAACATGGACAGACATAGGTGAAATGTGCCACTCATCTTCAGATTCCTAAACCTGTAGAGCTAGTAGCAATAGACCCCATCAACCTACACATGTTTCCTAAGTTTGTTTCATGAGATCTAGAATGACGGGTTAGATCTAATGTCTTCAGGAGTCTCAGGATGTTTTACAAAATATTTTTGGTGAAGGCTGGAGAGAAATCGAGACCTTACCCCGCTCAGATCTCTCTCTCATTGTTAGTAGCATCTTGAGGATAGGAACTGAAAGGTAGGAGATCAGGGGTCCATGGAGGGGAAGGTTGAAGGGTTAACAACTTGATCAACCTGAGGGTAAGGGTACACGACATGATTTGGAGGGAGGTTATTATCTATGGAACTCATCTACCAAGCCTTGCTAATAACTCCACCTTCATCCTTTGTAGCGTGTGGGTTGTGGAGGTCAGCACTGGCTAGAGTTTCCAACCACAGGGAAAGGTTGGCAGCAATCCCTACTACCTCTGAGTCTGGGCAGTCATGTGGTCCCTCTACAAGTGTTGCAAGACAGAGAGGATACACTGAGAGCAAACAGTGAGGTCCATTCTTGTCAGTCCAGTGTGTAGGAAGTCAATCTTAGGAAAGAGGCTGTGAGCAGAGTCTTAGAGAGAAAATGAGAAAGTGAAGAGGGAGAAAGAGGAGAGGAAGCATCCATGACCACGACTCGTTGCTCGCCGGAGAGAAGGCTCATGGCGACAATGTCTTCTCGCCCAGATCGGAGCAGACGCAACAGTCACCTTGCGAGCTGCGACAATGATGGAACTGACTCCATGTCCAAGAAAGATGAGGATCAAATGGAAGAAGATCTCTACCTTGATTCCAGACAATGTGAGAGAATGAAGCCCTTCCAGTGCTCACCAGAGTCAATCACAGAGGCAACGACGCTCTTAGGAGAGATGACGAGCGAGAGGAAAGGGGACCAGGGTCAGACTCGTGAGGCTAAACTTTTGTTGAGCCGACTCTAATGTTGTTAGATCGGGTCATAGTTGGGTTATCTGATGTGCCAAATCGGGCATGACTAGAGGAGGTGGCTGGCCAACGTTGACCAACTAGAGGCTGACACCTCAGGCTGTGGGACTCGTCAAGGTAAAATTCCTTTTTAATTTCTCATAATTATACCAGAATTTGGAAATATCATTAAAAATAGCTCCCTTGTCCTAAAAATGTCCTAAAAATATCCTTGGACTCAAAAAAGTATCCCATATATTTTTGGGCCTAGATCAGCCTCTGAAGAATTTTTATTCATAATTTTGAATTCACAAGATGATGCTTCATTTAAATGGTATAATTAGTAAATGATGGTTATAAAATCTGAGAAAAATATATATGAACTCTATAATCATGTGGATACTAAATATGAACTCTGAAATGAATAATATTTCTCTATGATAGATATTTTGTTATTAAAGTCTAAATAAATGCATTAAAACTCATATTAATTCCAAAAAATATTACATGCATCGGAAAATTATAAAAATTTGGACCAGGCCCCTAAAATCACATCCTGATCAGTATAAAAATACCAGAGACATGTTTTAGATCAATAATACCTAGATTTGACCTAAACCCTAAGCTGTACCTAAATACCATAAATAATGGTAAACCTTGTATTAATGATGAATATTTGTTATTAATTAGGTGATGACCAGATTGTCTATATGATCATGGATATATAAAGAATCTCTAAACTCAGGTACGTTGATATAAGTATAAGACTAGTTTTGTTGAATGTTAATTATGAAAAATTTCTTGCATGTATTTGAATACCTTAGTGGATGTATATCTATAAGTATTGTCATTTCCTCCCTGAACACTAAGAACACTAATGAAAGAAAATGGAATGTAGTTATTGATGGTTCATTAATCTCCCTATTAGAGAGGGAAAGTATTAATGCTCACTAGCACCTCTCTGATGGTTCAAGGTATGCGGGGAGATCCCTAATGGTACAAGGTATGTGGGGATAGGGCCCAATAATATATGTTTGTGCTAAGTCCACCCTAGTAATACATGTCCATTGAAATATGATTAATAACTTGAGTTTACCTAATTATCCACCTTAAATAATGTAATCATCTTCTTTCTTCTTCAAGTATTTTAAATATGATGGCATAGTATAACATCTTTCAACCACGTACTAACTTTATGTTGATTCATTGTTTCACATATGCTTTAGGTTCAAAGCTAGCATGGGATAAAAGAACATGATATGAGGAAGTTGTACAGGTTGTACCTATTGTGTAGATCCTGATTAGCATACATGTTCATAGACTTTTAAATCTTCTTTCAATATGTAATCGTAATCCATGTTGTTTAATTCATTTTGTAACATATACATGTTGAATGTTGAGAATGTTATGGGGTATGCTATATTTATATGTTCATGTATGCTCATATTGCTTCCGCAACAAACTTTGATACAATTGCATAATATTTTAGAATTTGTCCTCTAGGGCCTTCTGAGTCTCAAGACGACAAAATTTGGGGACATTACAGTTGGTATCAGAGCATGAACAATAGCTACACCTAACAATTGCTCACTAGGAAACAAAAAAAAATCTCACCTGTCACTTTAAACCCTAGAAACTTAGTAAGATGTTCCATAGGAATAAGGTTTGACTTAGCCTCAAAGTTAGAACCTAGATGTTTGAGAACTAGGTTTAGACAAGTGTGTGAAACCCTTTCCATAAAGAGCTCATATATATTGGGTAGAGACACTAGTCTACACCTAGTTCTCACCAATTCACTAGGTGACATGGCACTAGACTATCTACTGTGTGTGGGAAAGTCGTTTTGATGATTTGGTTTTATTTTCCAGTCGGCTCGAGCCTCGATGGTTTTCCCTGATGTCAGCCTTCATGGAGAAAAACTCTATAATATTCTATTACCTATATGTAAATATGAAAATGTCTCCCTCACACAGGAGAGTAGGAGGTGGTCATGCAACCTAAGTGAAAGGGAGCACTGATATCAGTCTAGAAGAGAGAGTAGAATAGATTAGATGTCTATAGCCATATTAGATATTGACATTTGGAATAAATGGTAGCTAAATAGATGGATGAAATAAGCAAGGATGATTTGATATAAGTTTTTTTTTATGATATAAGTTTTGTGATACTAATCAAAATGTATATGAGGTCTGATCTAATGCTAAGAAAAATCAACTAAGTCTTGATGATGAATGTACATTCTCTTTCCTTACTTGAGATGAGCTAAGTTACAATAAGGTTGAATATGCATGGGACTCAAACACTTTTACAAAGGGGACCTCCAGTGTTAGGACAAGATATGTGGTGAACTCCAGAGAGAGTACTGAGACCCAGAAGGAGAGGGTCATATGACCTACCCTACAATATATGGAAAAAATAATATGAGCTATATGTGAAATGATGTGTCCTAAGCTAGGTTACTCCTGAGTGGCTGAGTTGAGTCCTTATGCATGATTCTTATAGTTTCTCAAAATCCTAGATGTGAGAGTTGGGTAAAATTAAATTCTATAGATAGAAAACCCAATGATGATGAAGTCAATCCTTTTGATTGAGTTAGGTCCTAGATTGAGTGACATATATTTGTGAAGCTCATCATTAGCTACAAGTGAGGTGACATATGAAAATATGGTTTTAGAGAGTAAAATGCCTTATGCATAAGATACTCAACAATGCATGTCAATCCTATTCCTTATCTATTTGTATGTATATGATGTTAAAAACCTCACTTGAGCTATTTGGATGATTATGTATGAAGAGTCACTCATATAAGTTTGACCTACTCTATATTCTCTCCCTATATCACACATGTAATATCCATGTTCCAAATCATGGTAAGCTTGAATTAGTATGTTCTCTTTCCCTTCATATCACGCATGCAAGATATAAGTTTGAAACCATGATATTAAAATTAAATGCCTTTGGATCATATGTTACATGAAAAAAATATGGTTCTGAACGTCTAATATTATACATCTAAGTTTCTAATTCGATGATAAAGATATATAGCTGAAACTATGTTATAGTGACATATGGAACTATCACACAATAGGGTGAAAACTTTAATATGTAAATGTGAAAATCAATTCATTTTAACGATGAAATCCAAATATGATGTTCATCATAAACCACATTAATGATGTAGGGTATAAAAATTGTAGTAAGTAATGACGTGAAATCTTGATATCACCTTACATGAGTTAAAAGGGTGAAGATAAAACCTTGAGAAATGCCTCTTGTAACTCTGAAAGTGTAAACAAACCTGAATAACTAGGAAATTATGGTTGCATTCCCAAAGATACTAGAGTGTTGTGTCATGGCCATGCTATTAGATGATGCTTTGACCTATATAAGGTGGTGTGGGTACCCCTACATACTCAATACCCCAAGATGACAAATTAGGGTTTGTTAGGAGATATAATAACCTTGAAATTTAGAAGTGATGATTTATGTGAATTTGACAACCTTAGTTTCCTACTTAATATGATATTAGTTGAATTTCGAGGGAAATATTCCAATAAGGTGGGATGAATGTGATAACCTTGATTTTAGGGTTTGAATACCCAATCTAGTATTGGAGGACATACATGAGTAAAATTATTTTATCATAGAAGTTGAGGTCTTATATGGCCATTTTGAGTAAGTCAAACTTCCATTCATAATATTAGAGGTTATATTGATACACACTTTGAGTTGACCAGCCTTAAATGTCAATTGAGATAGATATAACCTCAAGCATCAAGTAGGTATATAGATGGACCCAAATGGTTGAATAATGACCATGAAAGAACTTATGAATTTAAGTTCGAAACCAGTGGTACATATGAGTCAAAATAGTCTATGGATGGATCTTGAGGTATGACTTGCTAAGATAAAGTCCTCTCCATAATTGTGTTAGTAGTGGAAGTCATTTAAGACGTATTGGAGTTTGATATGCATATATATGGGCCTTTATCATGTGGATAATACTAGGAGGTTGGTATCAATCTTTTCTAGAAGGTAGATTAAGTAATAACCAAACAATGTTTACATTCTGATGCTCCTATGACAAGTTATTTAGGTTTTAATATTTTGTGCATTATGTATTATAGTTGTCGAGAAATAATGTTGGCCATGAAATTGATATGTCACGTAGCCTAGGGTTAGCAAACATGGACATACCTAGGTGAAAAGTGCCACTCATCTTCAGATTCCTAAACCTGCAGAGCTAGTGGCAACAGACCCCGTCAAACTATCCATGTTTCTTGAGTTTGTTTCATGTGATCCGGAATGATGGGTTAGATCTAACATCATCAAGAGTCTCAGAATGTCTTACAAAACCTTTTTTGTGAAGGATGGAGAGAAATAGAGACCTTACCCCACCCAAATCTCTCTCTCATCATTAGCATCAGCTTTAGGATGGGAACTGAAAGAGAGGAGATCAGGGGTCCATGGAGGGGAAGGTTGAAGGGTTAACAACTTGATCAACTCGAGGGTAAGGGTATAAGACATGATTTAGAGGGAGGTTCTTATCTTTGGAACTCATCCACCCAACCTTGCCGATAACTCCACCTTCGTCCTTTGCATTGTGTGGGTTGTGGAGGCCACCACCAGTGAAGTTCACCACCACCGACCAGAGTTACCAATCGTAGGGAAAGGTCGGTAGGAATCCCTACTACCCCTGAGTTAGGGTAGTCGTGCGGTCCTTTTGTAAGTGATGTGAGTCAGGGAGGATACACTGAGAGTAGACAGTGAGGTCTGTTCTCATCAATCCAGTGTGTAGAAGTCAATCTTGTGGAAGAGGGTGCAAGCACAGTCTTGCCAAGAGAATGAGAATGTGAGGAGGGAGAAAGAGGAGAGGAAGTAGCCCTAACCTTGACTCGTTGCTTGCCAGAGAGAAGGCTCACGACGATGACGTCTTCTCGCCTAGATCAGAGTAGACGCAACAGTCACCTTGACGAGCAGTGGCGATGATGGAACTGACCATATGTCTAGGCAAGATGAGGATCAGATGGAAGAAGATCTCTTCCTTGATTCCATACTATGTGAGCGAATGAATCCCTTCTAGTGCTCATCAGAGTCAATCACAGAGGCGACAACACTCTCACGAGAGACGACGAGGGAGAGGAACGGGGACCAGGGTCAGACTCACGAGGCCGAACTTTGATTGAGCCGACTCTAATGCTGTTAGACCGGGTTGCGGTTGGGTTATTTGATGGGCCAAACCGGGCATGACTAGAGGAGGTGGCTAGCCAACATGGATCAACTAGAGGCTGACACCTCAAGCTATGGGACCCATCAAGGTAGAAATCCTTTTTAATTTCTCAGAATTAGACCAGAATTTAGAAATATCATTAAAAATAGATCATTTGCCCTAAAATTGCCCCAAAAATATCCTTGGACACAAAAAAGTATCCCCTATATTTTTGGACCACAAGATCAGGCCTCTAAAGCATGTTTATTCATAATATTCAATTCACAAGATGATGCTTCATTTGAATGGTATAATTAGTAAATGATGGTTATAAAATCTTAGAAAAATATATATGAACTCTATAATCATGTGGATACTAAATATGAACTCTAAAATGAATAATAGTGCTCTACGATAGATCTTTTGTTATTAAATTCTAAATACATGCATTAGAACTCATATTAATTCTAGAAAATATTACAAGCATCTAAAAATTCTAAAAATTTGGACCAGACCCCTAAAATGACATCGTGATCAGTATAAAAATACCAGAGACATGTTTTAGATAAATAATACCTAGATTTGACCTAAACCCTAAACTAGACCTAAATACCATTAATAATGGTGAACCTTGTATTAATGATGAATATTTGTTATTAATCAGGGTGACCAGATTGTCTATATGATCATGGATGTATAAAGAATCTCTAAACTCAGGTATGTGTATATAAGTATATGACTAGTTTTGCTGGATGTTAATTATGAATAATTGCTTGCATGTATTTGGATACCTTGTTGGATGTATATCTATATGTATTGTCGTTTCTTCCATGAACATTAAGAACACTGAGGAAAGAAAATTGAATGTAATTACTGATGGTTCATAAATCTCCCTATTAGAGAGGGAAAGTATTAATGTTGACTAGCACCTCCCTAATGGTACAAGGTACACATGGAGATCCCTAATGGTACAAGGTAGGCAGGGATAGGGTCCAATAATATATGTTTGTGCTAAGTCCACCATAGTAATACATCTCCATGGAAATATGACTAAGAGCTTAGGTTTACCTAATTCTCTACCTTAAATAATGTTTTCATTTTCTTTCTTCTTCAATTATTTTAAATATGCCAGCATAGTATAGTATCTTTCAACCACATACCAACTTTATGTTCATTTGTTGTTTCATGTATGTTTTAGGTTCAAAGCTAGCATGGGATAAAAGAATAGGATGTAAGCAAGTTGTATAGGTTGTACCTATTTTGTAGATCCTGATTAGCATACATGTTCATAGACTTGTAAATATTCTTTCAATATGTAATTGCAATCCATGTTGTTTAATTCATTTTGTAATATGTACATGTTCAATATTGAGAATGTTATGGTGTATGTTATATTTGTATATTCATGTATGTGCATATTTCTTCCACAATGAACTATGATACAATTGCATAATGTTTATAGAATTTGTCCTCTCGGGCCATTTGAGTCTCGAGATGGCAAAATTCGGGGACATTACAATTGATATCAGAGCATAAAAAATAGCTACACCTAAAAATTACTCACCATGAAAAAAAAAAATCTCACCTTTCACTTTAAACCCTAGAAACTTAGTAAGTTGTTCTATAGGAATAAGGTTTGACTTAGCCTCTAATTTAGAACCTAGATGTTTGAGAACTAGGTTTAGACAAGTGTGTGAAACCCTTTCATAAAGATCTCATATGTATTGGGTAGCTACACTAGTCTACACCTTGTTCTCACCATTTCACTAGGTGACATGGCACTAGACTATCTATTGTGTGTGGGACACTCATTTTACAGATTTGGTTTTGTTTTCCAGTCGGCTCGAGCCTCGAAGATTTTCTCTGACGTATGCCTTCTCAGAGAAAAACTTTATAATATTTTATTACCTATATGTAAATATGAAAATGTGTCCCTCGTACGGGAGAGTAGGAGGTGTTCACGCAACCTAAGTGAAAGGGAGTGTCATCAGTCTAGAAGAGAGAGTAGACTATAATAGATGTCTAGATCCATATCAAATATTGGTATTTCGAATAGATGGTTGCTAAATAGATGGATGACATAAGAAAGGATGATTTGATATAAGTTTCATTCTGATGATACAAGTTGTGTGATACTAATCAAAATGTATATGAGGTTTGATCTAATGTTAAGAAAAACTAGCTAAATCTTGATGATGAAAGTACATTCTCTGTCCTTACTTGAGATGAGCTAAGTTAAGATAAGGTTGAATATGCATGGGCCTCAAGCTCTTTTACAAAGGGGACCTCCAGTGTTAGGATAAGATATGTGGTGAACTCCAGAGAGAGTGAGACCCACAAGGAGAGGGTCATACGACCTACCCTACAATATATAAAAAATATGAGATATATGTGAAATGATGTGTCCTAAGTTGGATTACTCCTGAGTAGTTGAGTTGAGTCGATATGCATGATTCTTATAGTTTCTTAAAATCCTAGATGTGAGAGTTGGGTAAAATTAAACTCTATGGATAGCAAACCCAATGCTGATGAAGTCAATCCTTTTGATTGAGTTAGGTCCTAGATTGAGTGACATATATTTGTAAATCTCATCATTAGCTGCAAGTGAGGTGACAT
This sequence comes from Alisma plantago-aquatica, assembly GCA_963693085.1. Classification (NCBI taxonomy): domain Eukaryota; kingdom Viridiplantae; phylum Streptophyta; class Magnoliopsida; order Alismatales; family Alismataceae; genus Alisma; species Alisma plantago-aquatica. The sequence goes on from OY856409.1 coordinate 748,986,219, forward strand.
ATGAAAATATGGTTTTAGAGAGTAAAATGCCTTGTGCATAAGATACTCAACAATGCATGTCAATGCTTTTCCTTCTCTTTCTATATGTATATGATGTTAAAAACCTCACTTAAGCTATTTGGATGATTATGTATGAGGAGTGAATCATATAAGTTTGACCTACTCTATATTCCCTCCCTATATCATACATGTAATATCCATGTTCCAAATCATAGTAAGCTTGAATTAATATGTTCTCTTTCCCTTCATATCATGTATGCAAGATATAAGTTTGAAACCATGAGATTAAAATTAAATGCCTTTGGATGATATGTTACATGAAAAAAATATGGTTCTTCACGTCAAATATTGTACATATAAATTTCTAATTCGATGATAAAGATATATAGATGAAACTATGTTATAGTGATATATGTAACTCTCACACATCAGGGTGAAAATTCTAATATGTAAATATGAAAATCAATTCTTTTTAAAGATGAAATCCTAATATTATGTTCATAATAAACCACATTAATGATGTAGGGTATAAAAATTCTAGTAAGTAATGACATGAAATCTTGATATCACCTTACATGAGTGAAAAGGGTGAAGATAAAACCTTGAGCAATACCTCTTGTAACTCTGAAAGTGTAAACAAACCTAAATAACTAGGAAATTATGGTTGCATTCCCGAAGATACTATAATGTTGTGTCATGGCCATGCTATTAGATGATGCCTTGACCTATATAAGGTGGGGTGGGTACTCCTACATATTCAATACCCCAAGATGACATATTAGGGTTGTTTAGGAGATATAATAGCCTTGAAATTTATAAATGATGATTTATAAGAATTTGACACCCTTGGTTTCCTACTAAAAATGATATTAATTGAATTTCGAGGGTGAAATTCCAATAAGGTGGGGTGAATGTGTTAACCTTGATTTTAAGGTTTGAATACCCAATCTAGTATTGGAGGACATACATGAGTAAAATTATTTTATCATAGAAGTTGTGGTATTATATGGCCATTTTGAGTAAGTTGAACTTCCATTGATAATGTTAGAGGTTATATTGATACACACTTCGAGTTGACCATTCTTAAATGTCAATTGAGATAGATATAACCTCAAGCATCAAGTAGGTATATAGATGGACCCAAATGTTTGAATAATGAACGTGCAAGAACTTGTGAATTTAAGTTTGAAACCAGTGGTACATAGTAGTCAAAATAGTCTAAGGATGCATCTTGAAGTATGACTTTCTTAGATAAAGTATGCTCCATAATTTTGTTAGTAGTGGAAGTCATTTAAGACGTATTGGAGTTTGATATGCATATATGTGGGCCTTTATCATGTGGCTAATCCTAGGAGGTTGGTATAAATCTATTCTAGAAGGTAGATTAAGTAATAACCAAACAATGTTTACATTATTATGCTCCTATGACAAGTTATTTAGGTTTTAATATTTTCTGCATGAAGGATTATTGTTGCTGAGAAATAATGATGACCGTGACATTGAAATCTCACACAGCCTAGGGTTAGCAAACATGGACAAACCTAGGTTAAAAGTGCCACTGATCTTCAGATTCCTATACCTACGGAGCTAGTGGCAAGAAACCCCATCAACCTACCCATGTTTCTTGATTTTATTTCATGAGATCCAGAATGACGGGTTAGATCTAATGTCTTCAGGACTCTTGGGATGTCTTACAAAACCTTTTTCGTGGAGGTTGTAGAGAAACTGAGACCTTACCCCCTAGATCTCTCTCTTATCGTTAGTAGCATCTTGATGATGGGAACCAAATGAAAGGAGACCAGGGGGCCATGGAGGGAAAGGTTGAAGGGTTAACAACTTGATCAACCTGAGGGTAAGGGCACACAACATGATTGGGAGAGATATTATTATCTCTAGAACTCATCAACCCAGCCTTGTCGATAACTCCACCTTAGTCCTTTGTAGTGTGTGGGTTGTGGAGGCCACCACTGGCAGAGCTCACCACCAACAACCAGGGTTGCCAACCCTAGGGAAAGGTCTGCATGAATCCCTACTACCTCTAAGTCAGGGCAGTTGTGTGGTCCCTCTGCATGTGTTGTGAGACAGAGAGAGACAGTGAGGTCCGTTCTCGTCAGTCCAACATATAGGAAGTCAATTTCTTGGAAGAGGATGCGGGCAGAGTCTTGGCGAGAAAAGGAGAAAGTGAAGAGGGAGAAAGAGGAGAGAAAGTAGTCCTGACCTTGACTCATTGCTCGCCGGAGAGAAGGCTCACAGTGACAACATCTTCTCGCCTAGATAGGAGCAGATTCAGTAGTCACCTTAGCGAGCGATAGTGATGATGGAACCAACTCCCTGTCTAAGCAAGATGAGGATCATATGGGAGAAGATCTCTGCCCCAATTCTAGAGTATGTGAGAGAATGAAGCCCTTCCAGTGCTCACTGGAGTCAATCATAGAGGTGAATATGCTCTCACGAGAGACGATGAGGGAGAGGAACGGGGACCAGGGTCAGACTCGCGAGGCCAGACTTCTGTTGAGCCGGTTCCAATGCTGTTAGACCAGGTCGTGGTTGGGTTATCTGATGGGCCAAACCAGACATGACTAGAGGAGGTGGCCGGCCAATGTGGACCAACTAGAGGATGACATCTCAGGCTGTGGGACCCATCAAGGTAAAAATCCTTTTTATTTTCTCAGAATTAGACCAGAACATGGAAATATCATTAAAAATAGCTCCCTTCTCCTAAAAATGCCCCAAAAATATCCCTAGACTTAGAAAAGTATCTCCTATAATTTTGGAACCCTAGATAAGCCTCTAAAGTATTTCTATTCACGATTTTTAATTCACAAGATGATGTTTCATTTAAATGGTATAATTAGTAAACGATGGTTATAAAATTTGAGAAAAATATTTATGTACTCTATAATCATGTGGATACTATATATGAACTCTAAAATGAATAATATTACTGTACGATAGATATTTTGTTATTAAAGTCTAAATACATGCATTAAAACTCATATTAATTCCAGAAAATATTACAAGCATTAAATAATTATAAAAATTTGGACCAAACCCCTAAAATGACATCCTGATTAGTATAAAAATACCAAAGACATGTTTTAGATCAATAATACCAAGATTTGACCTACACCCTAAATTGGACCAAAATACCATTAATAATGGTGAACCGTGTATTAATAATGAATATTTGTTATTAATCAGGTGATGACCAGATTGTCTATATTTCCATGGATGTATAAAGAATCTCTAAACTCATGTACATGGATATATGTATAAGACTAGTTTTCTGGATTTTAATTATGAATAATTTCTTGCATGTATTTGAATTCCTTGTTGGATGTATATCTATATGTATTGTCATTTCCACCTTGAACACTATGAACAGGAAGGAAAGAAAATGGAGTGTAGTTACTAATGGTTCATTAATCTCCCTATTAGAGAGGGAAAGTATTAATGTTGACTAGGACCTCCCTAATGGTACAAGGTATGTGGCGAGATCCCTAATGGTACAAGGTACGAGGGGATAGGGACCAATAATATTTGTTTGTGCTAAGTCCACCATGGTAATACATGTCCATTGAAGTATGATTAATAACTTGGGCTTACCTGATTCTCTGCATTAAATAACTTTTTCATTTTCTTTTTTCTTCATGTACTTTAAATATGCAGCATAATATAATATCTTTCAACCACATACCAACTTTATGTTGATTCGTTGTTTCACCTATGTTTTAGGTTCAAAGCTAGCATGGGATAAAAGAACATGATATGAGGAAGTTGTACAGGTTGTACCTATTGTGTAGATCCTGATTAGCATACATGTTCATAGACTTTTAAATCTTCTTTCAATATGTAATCGTAATCCATGTTGTTTAATTCATTTTGTAACATATACATGTTGAATGTTGAGAATGTTATGGTGTATGTTATATTTATATGTTCATGTATGTGCATATTGCTTCTACAACACACTTTGATACAATTGTATAACATTTTTGAATTTGTCCTCTCGAGCCTTCTAAGTCTCAAGACGGAAAAATTTAGGGATGTTACAACAGATGTGCTACCCTAACATTTGTGTTGGAATATCACTAGCATGGATATGCTAGCCAGGATAGCAATGTAGAGTCAGGCCCACATTGCTCAAGTGACCTATTTTTAGGATGGTCACCACACCCCCATCATTACAAAACTCAAAACATGCCCATTATGTAAGAAGAGTGACATAAGGAGACCTTTAATCAGCCTCAACCATTCATTATTCTCCTTTGACCTCCATCCATCATCCCTTAAGCTCCCACGAGTCTATCACACCTCCAGCTATCCATTCCAATGCATTTCTACCTCCATTTTTCCATCCACAAAAAAATTATGCCAAGCCTCACATTTTTTAATCATCCACCTTAAGACCACTCAAAATCCTAGAAAAATTAAGGGAATTGACATGATAGTGAATGAGGGGATCCAAAGTGGAGTCCAAGACTCATCGAAACCAAAGCCCACATGAAGTGATCCTCCAACATCAATCCACCATCCCACAAACCCACTCCATCTCCATCCAATTCCATTTTTGGCTCTACCCCATACTCTTCTTCGGTGAGTGGCTCTCACCTTTATTCTAAATCAAGCCTCCACACCTCAGATCCAAGCAACAACCATCACCAAGAAGAGGAGGAAGAAGAAGAATTGGACAATATTGTCGATTCTATATAAGTTGAAAACAAGCTAGAGAAAGGAGAAACAAAAAGGCCACAACCACTCATCTTCACACCCACCTCCACAACCTATTATAGTGAGACACTTCTCCTCTTGTGCACATCCACATTATACACAACAACCTACAAGTAGGTCATTTTTAATTGAAGAAGAGGATGATGATGCACATATTGAAATGGTATCCCTTAACTTGCACACAAGTTTAGGGTCGCGTGAGTATCAAGACGAACATGGAGAAGGAAGAAAGAGCGAAGAAGCAAAAGAAGATCCACAATACATGTTGTCCAAGATTGAGGTGGATAGATTGAAAGTGTTAAGGAAATAGCCCAAGGGAGCTACATTGATAGAGGAGTGAAGGGTAGGATATTTGTAAAACTTTTGCATCCTGAGTGTACTACCGAGGGGGTGATTCCTGAAGGGTATGCAAGCATTTCTACCATGCAAGACTTGGGGATCAAATACAAATTTTAATATTGTGAAAACTCATGTGAGCTGTATAAGTTCCTAACCGAGGTCTAATAGAAATATGAATAAATTATAAATGAGTTCTTTGGGTCCCTAAATAATGTTAAATATCTAGGTGAGGATGCCATCAGAATCATCCTTTGTGACTAATACATGTGTTGAGGGCTTCTCAATTCACACATTTTTTCTCCAACTCCAGATATTGCAAAGCAATTTGATGAGGGCCGATTTGATAGGGATTCAAGGAAAAACTCTTCAACAGATTAGAAGAGGCTCACTAACTAAGATACCTTATAGCAGGGAAGTCCAAAATAAGTGGTGTTCATAACCCTACCTTAAGGTATATTCAAAAAGTTTTAGCTAACACCATATTTAGCTGGTATGGGAATCAAGGTTGTGACTCACTAAAAGTTCTCATTGTGATGGTCGCAATGGTAAGTCTTAAGCATGCCAATTTATGGAAAATGATGATTGATCATCTGAAGATGACCCCCTTAAAGAGTAAGAATCTATTTTTTATCATGGGGATAGTGACCAAAATGCTTTAACCCTAGATTGTGACTTGAAATACCTCACATAGGTACAAGGGACAAAATATTTTGATGTGAACTATCTTTTCATGTCCTAAATGATCTCCTTAAGAAATGAAAAGTTCATCTACAACTTGAGCATGGGGTACCATGGCATCACCACAGAGCTTCCCTATCATGCAAATATTACACTTGTTGATGTTGGACCAATTGAAGATTTTATATGGCAATTGGCCATTTAGGAAGTGAAAAACCTAAGAAGGCTATAGTGAACTACATTTGGACTTATCTGAGGGGGAAGGGGAGACAAATGTCCAACAATAGAAACACACTTCATAATAGCATCACTGCACCAGATCTAGAAAAGATGATTTTGATGAGCAACCACCTCAAACAAATGCATATCACATGGCTTCTATCCATGCACAGTTGGAAGGAATACCACAAAAGAAACAACATGTCACGTGATTAGATCAGCAACAGATGCATCATCAGATAAGCCAAATACATTGCTTCCAACATGCACAAGTTCTGAGAAACTCCCAATAGGGGGAGGGTTTCTAGGAAGCAGTGTATGTATATCAAGAGATATACTCACACTCATATATGAACTATTGGGACAATTACTAACATCACCCTCCTCCACATGGGGAGTCACCTCAAGATCCACCACCACTAAGAGTATTATCCTATCATTCTTAAATTTTTGTTTCATGCTAAGGACAAAATGATTCAAAAGTCTAGGGCGGTAGGGAAGTATGTGCCCTATTATTATTCTCATTTTGATGCTTGTTTCACATGTCTCACCATACTTTGTGATGCTTGTTTGCAACACTTGTATCTAGGTTAGATTTTTCTTTCTTTATATACGTGCATGCATATCATTTCGTTTCCTGCATTTTTGCATACTTTTACAAAAAAGTTGCTCTTTTGGTCATTCCATGTATATGCATTGAATTACATGTAGTTTTTGTAATTTCTTTTATGTTTTAGATAGAATTTGATCACTTTTTATTACTTGCTTTCTAGTGTAGGTTTAGTTGTGATTTTAGGGCAATATGGCACCATTTTGGCCAATTTTTCCCAAACTTGATCATTTTTCCCAATAATGTGTTCTAGCTTAATCTCTATCATAATGGACTAGAATTGAACTATATCACCTTTGATGAATGCAACTCATCCTATTTGACATCTTAATTTGATGGATATACTTTTCATGCTTTATTTCATACATGTGTATCATCTCTCTCTAATTGAACTATTTCCTCTTTTACTTATCCTCCTATTCAAGAGAGATACATAAAACAATTATTGTTTTTTTGTCGTTTTCATTTATATTCTACTCAACATTATTCTATTGATTTTCCAATTAGATTTGGCCACATTTTTTGAACTTAATTTTCAATATTGGATGTGTCACTAATGACCTACTATTTTATTCAACAAAAGTTAATAAACATAAATTAAATTAGTAGCAAATAAAATAAAAATATAGTATTCTTTTACTTCTCAAAAATGGTTTTTTTGATGGAATAATCCCAAAGTACTAGTAGTCAACTATATTTTTTAGCAACCTTTTGTTAGTTGGTAATAAGAATATTTGATTAAAATACATCTTTCATGTATTTGGGTGTCTTTCTTATAACTTACTCTCACAAAAAAGGTCAGTGAATGTAATGAATATATGTGTTATAATCTAGTTCCATTGGAAAATGAATACTCATTATAATAAATACTTATACTTATTATCTGTCACTCCTACCACTTTTCCATGTGTCCCACTACTTTATGCCACATAATCCCTTCTTTATGCAATCTATAAATGAATTAAAGAGTTTAATATTAACTTTCTCATAATTTTGACCACCATATTTGACCTCTTTAACACATATAGTCATGTGATGAATGCATAGTCATCCTAATTTTGTAAAAATTTTATCCTAGTTCAGCATTCAGAGCTCTTAGTTTTCATTAGAGACAACTTCAAATTGCTCTAATTAGATTTTATGCTAATTTGTTAGAACCTTGATATTTTTCTCGACTCTTCTTGCAAAATTAAAGTTTAATATATCTACACTAGTCGTACCAACATGACCAATGGGTCCCACTACCCTTCAGTAGGTGGACGTTGAGAGGAGATCATCTCTTGTGATGTGTGAGAAAATGCCCCGTCCTGAAATAGATTTTGGGAACTTAGAGAAGGCATATCAATAAAAAAAATTATTGTCCAAGGCCATGTTCCACTTCTTAATCAATCTACAAATCAACCTTCAAATACCATCATCTATCAAACTGAGGTGCTCCACCTCTTTTTTCAATCAAGACCGATTGACCTCCAGGTTGAGGGAACACTGTAAACACTCAAAAGACAATGATCAAGCTCCACTGATCAATGTGGTGATCGAGCTTTAGGACAATTAACCTCTTTTGGTTAACCATACATCTATCTACCTCCCAGGTCAATCGATAGTGCTTGACATCTATCAACAACTCCAAGAAATTGAATATCTCAGTGCTCAAGCACCCAAATGAACTTCAAGGTCGATGGCCCAACAGTTTCATAGACAAAGCTTATGAAACACATCAAATTGTTGTGTATTCGATCGACCGGTGTTAATCAAACTTCATGCTTGAGTTCTAAGTGACATCACCCAGGTTCCTTCATCACCAAGCAATGATCTTAACCATCCACGTGGTGTGAATCTAGTTTCTAACATCCAAATAACGAGGCCTATAAATACCCATCGTAGAACAACAAATGATCTCTCTTGGGCACCGTTTTAGTCAAGTCATACTTGTTTCTCAGAAAGGACAAGAGCTTGACTTATTGTTCCTTTAGGAGATTTCCCTCTCCAGCTAGTGTGATCATCCTCGCAAGGTTTTTTTAGCATCGAACTACTCCATTACCAAAAGTGATCGACCTCTCCAAAGAAAAAGTGATCGACCTCTAGAAGTTCAACAAGGGTCGATCACTAGAAACTCATAAGTGATCGGCCACTAGGTACTCAACCTCTTCACGATCGACCTCGGGGTATTCGACCTCTATAAGTCAATGGAAATTTACCTCCCTCTCAAGGGAAATCGACCTCTTCTTCAAGCTTCTATCCATATGCTACCATCGGCAAAAAGGGATCGACCTCCAAGAATCCACAAAATCAGTTGTTGTCTTCCTATAGTAATGTATGAGATTTCACCTTCTGGTTCACCTGGTTGTAAGAATATCTATATGAGGAGCAAGTAGTCCTTTCATTGGGTTGCTGAGACTATCCTACTACCCATTTCTCGCAATTTAATTCTTTTTCCAATTCTTATATGAACTCTTTTAATTCATTGTCAATTGTCTAATGCATGCATTGTGGACTAATTACCCGCTCTACATGAATTATTATAAACTTAGTGTGGGAGAAATTCAACGTTTAATATTTGAATATCAATTAGTTTTGGTTGATGTCCTGATGAAAACTTTTGATGAAGAATCCCTGAGTAGTGGATATATAATTTGCACATCGAGCTTACAATTATATTTGTTCATGTGAATTTCTAACACTTGAAGGGTGAAATTTGCACAGCTCCAATAAGATCTTCATAGAGGTTTGGGATTTGAAAAAATGTGTAGATTCAAATGGTTGTGGTTTGGTATGTATAATGTGATTTTGATAGGACATGTTTGGGAAAAATAATATGTGAACTCTAAGATTCAGTTGCTAATGACTATCTTCTATTTTGATCTCAATTCACATGGTTTACTTGTGGTCCGTGCTTGAAAACACCTAGGTAGTAGGAGAAACAGGTGATATGTTGCTATTTTGGAATTTTTCTCCTAGGTCCAACTAGTGGATCTTTAGATAACTACCCATCCTAAGATAACCTTGAAGGTGGTGGCGTGCCACGGGCTTGTAGGCGAGAGCTTTGACTAAAGGCACGACTGGAGGTGTCGCCTAGGGTTTCTCTCATAATCAACTTTCGATTCTGCTCTGGCAGTTGCACGAGGAGGTAGGTCACAACGGGAGAGGCGAGTGAGAGTGAGAGTTACTTAGTGAGACTAAGACACGACCTAGTCCTGCCAAACTAAATGATTGGTTCACCCAAAAAAATTTCATGTGGCCCAGCTTTTATCCAAATTGTAGCCGGCACCTAGTGGGCCCACTCGGATCTGCCTATGCACTCATATTTTGGGTTAGATCCGGGTGGATCGTGTGAAATTGCCATCCCTTAAAATACGACGTCTCTTGTAGTTGGCTCAGAATTTGGAAGTTGATGTCCCAACTAAAACAAGATGTATTGTTTGTTGAAAAATACAGACAGATTTTAGAATTTCCCATCCGTGTTTATAATAAATTATCAATACACTAATACTAATTTAATAGTTCTGGCATCGAAAAGTAATCATATAATGCAATACAGGACAAAAAAAACAATTAATAATATATATCTAGTTGTGACTGGAAGCGTACAGAAGATTATAGTATCCGGGTGTTACAGGTAGGACGTTCCCTAGGACCCTACCGAACGCAGCGGGCTCTTATTTTTTTCAGTGAGGTCGCATTCTTATTTGACCCTATGCAAATGCAACGGTACAGCAAGTCCACCACAAGCACTAATGAATTTCGAAAAGTGGACATGTGGGAGACCAAGCCGAAGAAGACGTAGAATCAACGGGAAGACTAGCTTGTGTTGCATCAGGAATCCATCCCTTAGACAAGGTCTATTATAACAAGTCCAATCTCCTTCACATCGGGGACAACAACACATGAGCTTCTCCAGGACTACTAAGTTGGCTCGCACCTCTCGGATAATTGGGATGCATCCTCTCTAGGTAAAACAAACAAACTTCTCATCCTTGTTTCTCTTCATGTTCTTCTCTTGCTTGCTTTGCTTGTCGGTTATAGTGTCTTATAAGGAAACATCAAATGCTGCTTTATGGCTGTTGGATTTGGAAAATTTGCTATCTAGCAATCAATTTCCAGTAGCCTAGAGTTGTTAATTCAGTAAGGGGGCGAGCCCGACGTGGTGAAACTTGGGTAGCAGCTGGTATTCCAGCAGCACCCATTGCAAGAGCAGAGGCCAGATTTGGCCTCAGTAGCAGAAAGCAAGCGTGAAGCGGGGAACACGAACATGGGTAACGACGATGGACGGGACGCGGGCGACCCAAAATGATAAGGATTAAGCTTAAGGGGTCGTGGTGGTTATGTGGTGGGGGTGAGATGAGGCGATTGCACGTTTGGGGACACAATTGCGGCAATCGCATAGCATCTTCCCGTCACAGCAAATTGACGCCGTACGTGGTGATAGGAGTAAGAAACTGTCTGTTTCTCCTCGAACCTTAACTTAAAAGGCCAGACTCTTAGGGGCCTAATGATGACAACGGTCACAACTCTTCAGTTATTTTTCTTAAACGCCTGAATAATACTGTCTGCCATATCGAGATTGCAAGGTGAATCAGTATCAAGAAAATAATTCTGAATTTCTAATTTTTGCTCAGTGATTTTTCACCCATGATCTCTGTCCATGGCTTGGCTGTGCGAAGCAGTCCATGGCAACTTATCATTGGCTAAACAATTTGCCAAAGCAAGCATCGTTTGCACATTGAACGAGTGCCGATAGGTACGTTAATGGAGAGAGTAAAGTTGGGTAAAATAAAGGTATAAGTAAACGAACTAATTACCTTATATACCACTACTTGAGATATATAATGGCATGTTTAATTATGGAAGATGTTTGATTTTCTGATTTTTGATCAGTAGCAGATACATACAATAGAAAACTGAGGACCAAACACAACTCACCTCATATGGGTATAAAAAATGCAATTATGTTTATAATAGTGGCATACGATTAATTTTCTTTATTGCTTGTACGATACGGGATACTATGTTCGCTTTATCTTTTTCATTATGTCATGTAACTACGTAATGCTCTCTCTCCCCGAAACACCTTATAATATAGAAAGAAAATTAAACTGTTACTTTTTGCAACATCAATCCAAGTCAGTCACTAACATGTACAACATTCCATGTTTTCGTTTTATCACAACGTGAAATCACATTTGGAAGTGGGACTAGGGATAGTAAATGTAAAACAATAAAGCTGACCTCACGTTTTAATATTTTAGGTGGAAATTCCTAGTCTGTTGGTCACATTGGTACCCAAACGGTTTCAATTTTTACAATTACATGTATATAATTCGTTATGATATCTTTATTCTGGGATTGGATTAGTAAAAGCAACAATATCGACAAGTTGACACTAACTAGTCGAAGAGAAGAAGTGCATGGGGAACATGAAAATAGTTATTCTATACTTATGAGCAAAGATCACTCTTTATTGCAATTACAAACCAATAAATTTATTTATACACCAACATATGGATGAAACAATCATTTTTATGTAGCATATAATCTTACAAGTTATTTTTGGATATTTGTGTGAAGTAAATTATTATCACACAAAACCAAAATACATCAATAAAAACACATTTACATGGTACCCTCAATATAGGATAGATCCAACAGACATTGATCAGTGACTTATTCACCTTATGGTATTAGGGTTTATAGAAAACAAGAAAGATTTTCCACATCACTTTGTAAAGGGACCAAACTATATAAAGATACAACCTAAAGACGTCATTGTAGTCTTGTTGACCTTATTTCTATGCCTACTTTAGATTTCAATAGAAGTAGAATCACACAAAATGAGATCATGGATGGATTCGTATTGATATTCTCTTTTATAAAACTTGTTTAGGTTGTATATTGCCCCTTTCCTTAATCAAAGGATGGGCCCTCCCACCTCGATGACCTACCTTCTCATCGTCTAGACAATGAGTACCACCATCCTATACTGATGGATAGGGATAAAAAATGATGATCAAAGTTAGAGATGCTTTTTGTGTCAAGGAATATCATCTTCACCCTACATTGAATTCTTCGTGGTCTTGAAAATTAGATACATCTTCTACTAATGCCAACCACCTCAAGTAGGTTTACTACCATTTAACAACTTTTAGAACTGCCACTCAATTCACAATTGGGCTACTAGTTTGTTGAGCACATCATTCATATTATTTTCTTGGCCATTCTTCTTCCCCTTGTTCCTCATTTTGTCTCCATGAAGTGATATTGGAAAAAAATATTTTGATTCTACCATGGTCCTCTTGTTCCTTCCCCAACCATAGAACATTTATGTAATGACCCCGCCTCCCGGTAACCCCCAATCAAGGGAGACCAAGAGGTCAGAGATGCTATCCCAATATTTCAGGAACCATGGTTTGACATTTAATTAAAAGTAATTATCAAATTCTACTATTACTAAACTAAAAAGATAGAATAAAATAAATCTTTTTACATGCCTTGTAAAATTCGGATCTAGACTTCTATCCACAGAAAAAGTCTATCAAACTAATCCCTCTTGAAAAGTTTGATTGTATCTTCACAATATTTTGATTTATTGTTAGTCCGTTTTTAGAATTGTACCTAAAACACTAAAAAACAAAATGTCGGTCAGTATATTGCTATACTAGTATGTGGGGGATAATCACATATCACAAATAGTTTCTAACAACCTTATTAAGCAAGTAATGGATTAACAATCCAAATTACGCTTTTAATGTGACTTCTCAACCGCTTTTGCCCTAAACCCTAGATTACCCTCTCTTAGAGTTTTGTCCTTGCAAGGGACATAAGGCCACCTTCTCCATCTTGAGCTTGGTGCTTGGGGTCACCTCTTGAGGTGCCCAATGGTCTTCCCTCCGGGGCTTGACCAAATCAGACCTTTCCTCTAGGGCTTGGTCTTGCAACATACATCAGTGTGGCATGTAGGTTCAAGAAACACATTCATATTTAATTATGATATAGATTGGGACTTTATAGATTTGCAGAATTGAACATCCAACAGTTTAGGTTGTAATAAATTGAGAAACATTCACAAAGCGTCATGAAATAAAAGGTGATTATTCATAAAGTAACCACATACATGTCCAGTCGAATGAACAAGCTAATAGTAATCCAAGCAAGAAAGTATCCAGGCAAGCAGTTCAATCCACACACACAATAAATAACCCTGAAAAGTAAATGTAATCTAATTCCTATTCACTTTCTCGGATCCCTCTCATATGAACTCACATCCTCGGGTTTCCTACTTCCTTTTAGGATTTCATTAGGGTTCATTCTCATTATTGACACTATAAACCCTAAAATAGCAAATCTATTCACCAACCCTAACTAGCTTGTTATATTTATCCTAACATGCTTAGGATCAACTCATAACTACAATATCCCATGGAATCTTGAATTAAACATGTTAATCACCCTTTTTACCTTCAATTAGGGTTTCTATGTGCATTATCATAGATTCATGTGTAAAACCCTAAAACAAGCAATTCATTATCTAATATCCAGTTCAAATCTCACTTTTCCCCTTAATAGGTTACTACTACTCTAATTAACCCATTAAGACCGTAGATTCGATCTTCAATCATAATTAGGGTTTTTAACCAAAGTTTAATGCATCATATGATCAACTTTAGGTACTTTTGGATTTATAAATGAAATCTGGATTTAATAACAATTGTAACAGATTCCTCATGATTTTCTAATAAACTTTCATATATAAAGTTTCCCCATACAATCTTCCTATATTTTTCTATGATTTTTACCAATATTAGAGCTTTTAGATCCATTAAAGTACTTTCATACACATGGGACCCTGAATCAAGCCAATTAAACATAAAGATCACACTTTTTAACCTAACTACTTTTTTATTAACAAGAAGTTCATTTCCAACTCTAAGCATTTAGAAATCATCATTTGATTCATTTATCAATAAGCTTTAGGGTTTTGCATTAATGAAATCATTAAAGATGATGACTTTCCATACTTTTCAAATTTCAAGAAGTTTCAGACCTTGAATCTATTTTTATTGTCTTCTACATAATTTCCTGATCAATTTCCATATAAAGTTCACTTTAATCCGATCATCCTAGCATTAGTTATGATTTTTGCAAAGAAAGGTATTTTCTTGAATTTTCTAGCAGAGAGGAACTATTTACCGGAAATTAGGAAATTGCCAAAATTTCTTGGCCGCTCGATCATGGTCCACTGGACCATGTGGGATCAGATGACTCGTGGTGGGCACCTCCACCGAACCGCTCAAGCACGTGATGAAAACTCAGAGCCGTTAATCTCCTCACGCGTCCATAGTGGTCCAAGATCGGACGACAACTGCTGCTTCTCCTCCTTCTTCCTCAATGGCTCGGCCCATGGTGGTGCAACCGCGGTGCCCTCACTGGAGTACGATCGATCAAGAGAGAGGTAGAGAGTTAGGGGTCGTGAAGTAGACAGTCAGGTTTGTGGGGTTGTGAGGAGTCTAGAGGGGGCCCTATTTATAGGATTGGGGGTCTATCTAGGGTTTCCTTAAAGCCGCCGCCACCCAAACCTTCGGGCGAATTGGTGTTTTATTCTATAGCCCTCAAAACCACCCAAAACCTAGGCTATATGCATATGGAATCTCCTCTGAAAGACCCTCATGGTCTCATATACTTGTTTGGTGTCCTGGGTGCGAGAAAATTGGATTTGAAATTCCAATTGCTCCCTCTCCCTTTCCTTCTGTGATTCAGGGTTAACAATGTACAACCACTGTAAGATTCGTGGTCCTCTAGACCACACTAAGATCTGACGGCTGTTGTCTCTCCTGATATTTCCTTTTCTTTAAAATAGGAAAAAAAACTGTGATATTTAATTCAATGCATTGATTAGCCTATCACTTTAGGAAAATTGCAAAATCCATAACTCTCTCCTCGTTTATCCTTTTTCATCCAAATATTAAAGAAAACTTTTAATCGATATTATCTACTCGTATAAGAAATTTGAGTCCCAAATTCCAAAGGAAAAGGGTATTATCTTCATGTGTAAGTTATCCTTTAATAAAGCCTATTTAATTGGATTTTCTCTTTCTTATCCTATTATCTTTGCAACTTGGACTCCTTGGAACCCAAGAAATCCCAAGGATATGAAATCCATCCTTGAAGGATAATCCTTATCCTTCGAGATGTTTCTACATCTTTCTTTTCTCATTATCTTAGTTATCCCTTTATTAATTGATTCATTTTCCTTTTTGTTTCATTTATTAATTGATTGATTTTCCTTTTTCTTGTTATTGGGCCCAATAGCCAACAAGGCCCACGAAATCAAACACATAAGACTATTTATCAAAGGAATCCGCATAATTACTTAAATCAAACAAATTACATAATCATACACTGAGTGGGGAAATTGCATTTCCAACTAAAAGAACCCAAAAATGGGGGTTGTAACATCCTTCTCCTCTTATAGGAATTTCACCCTCAAAATTCCACCAAGCATACAAATAAGCAAATAGGATAAGACATTATCATGTCCATCATCAGCACCCATGTGGCTTCATCCTCTCCATGATGCTTCCAAAGAACATTTATCATCTTATATTCTTACATCTGAGTTCTCTCTCACCATGGTACCGAGTTCTCTCTCACCATGGTACGAAGTACCCTCATAGGTGACTCAGGATATTTTAGTCTCCCTAGAAGCTCAATAGGTTCATGGCTCAGCACATGGTTCAGGTACATCACATAGTTCTCTAGATCAGACTCATGGAACACACCATACATCATGTTATCCTGAGGGATAAGGCTAAACATAAGCATCTCCACCAATCCATCTCAAATGGACCCATGTATCGGGGACTCATCTTTCTCAGGTATAGCTCAGAGGGGTTGGGTTTTCATAACACGTGTTCTCCCACAGTGCATTGCATGTAAGTCTGCTTTACATCATCCCACGACTCTTGTCTCCCCTGAGCTTTCTCATACATTACACAATCAAAGCGACTTCATCTACACACACTATGGTCTCTCTGACCTTATAGGGTCCTCTCATCAACATCATCCTAATGAAGAAGTGACTGAAACGACCTCCCTTATAGAGTTTCTTGCATTCCAAATCTATCTATGGTGGCTATCATCACAAGTAAACTCTCTTAAGGCAGGAACTACTCCCATGTATCACCCGAACGAGCACACATGCTCTCATCAGACCCTCTAGTCTAGATCATTCTCTCTTGACTGTCTATCAGTTAGGGGTGATAAGTTGTGCTAAGCTCCTAGCTGGCATCGAGTTCTTTATGTACCTAATTCCACTTCATGGAAGTGATCTTGAGGTCATTCTCCAGATAATGAAATCGGATCATGGTGTAGTTGAACTATCTCTTCCTCATGCATATAGTTCAACCCGATCTGTCACTTTGACAATGCTCTCTCTCTTAGGCAAGGGTGTAGGTCAACTTAGTAAGGTGATCTACCATAATCCATTCATCATCCTGACCTCTCTTGGTCCAGGGGAGACTCACCACAACTTCCATGGTGATCCACTCCCATTCCCTCTCGGGGACTCTTCATCCTCTATAGCAACTCACTAGGTTATAGGTGTTCATCCTTCACCTCCTCACATACATGTCAACAAATCACATACAACTATGTATACTTCTCCATTTCAAGTATATAAAGTGCTACTAAAAACTTTACCATCTTAGTAGTACCATTGTATATAGTGACCTTATAACCATGATCTCCTACATGTCATGATTCTTCAAGGTTGACTCCTCAGAAACCCTAAAATGCTCTAGTTGTGGGTTCCATTACCTTCTTTTCTAGATATGTGTATCTGAGGTTCTACAACCCTCCTTCTATCACATCAAGCTCTAGGCTTGGCTAATCAAGCAGCCACTACTCAACCAACAGGTCTGGTTGTATCAAAGGGTTAGCCCTATATGTCTCACAAACTTAGGGTTCACCGAACAACCTCTTCTAGCCTCTAAAATGGATAAACCAGACAGTTACGTCTCAAAAAAGAGCATCTGTCACCACCTTACCTCCTTATATGCTAGGTAACAGTGAAGACATAAACCTTCATATACTCCACTTATCATCCTCATATCAGATTTAGGTCTAACTGAGTCAAGAAAACTCCAAGCTCATCATCTTGGTTATCAAACTCAAACTCATAAACTCCATTACTGCTCTTGATAAGAACATCCTCGTGATGACTACCTTAGTTCTCCTTGTGTTTATAAACCATCCATTCAACATATTCTTCAAAAGGTATGATACTTTATCTATCCTCAAACATCATACCAATGTTTCAACTCACCTCATCTTTATCCTTAGTGTATGGCATGCATATTGCCCTATCTCTCACCTCCATAATGAGAGGAAATAAGAATTTGGTTGTAGTCCAAATACAGAGTTCATCCCATTCCAAGAGTAGAGATTGTGCATCACACCTTCCCAGTACACTTTCCAATCTAAATTGAAACGTGCATCACATGTCTAAACATCACGAACATCGCTATTTTAGGTTTACTTTCAAGGAAAACTATTCCCAAACATACTTGGGTCGACACACAATCCTTAGTCATCTCCTCTAGGTATGTAGGGTGTCAGTACGTTTGGGGTCATCCCTCTTCCCTTATGCATCTAGGGAGTGCCCACCTCATTTGCCCTTTGGGTTCCATGAACTCATGAAGGTGATCAATCTACTAATCCATGGTCCTCAGACAAAGATAGTTGTTACCTCTGGACCCTTTGGTCTTGTGTATCTAGGAACCAGACAACTCCTACTCCTGTCGTTCTTATCCCTACCTGAACGTAGTATTGACTTAGGATTCTAACATGGTAGATGGCATGTAGGAGGTCAGTGACTACGAGAGACCCCTCTCCACACATAGCATCAAAGATGGGTTGGGCCATCAAACTGTCTCTACCATACGAAGTCCCTTTAGGAAAAGACTTGATACACCTAAGAATAGTGCCAAGCTCTGGTACTAGAGGAGCTTCAGAAAAAGGAGAATCCAGAAAGGAAGGAGGTGGCTTGTATGGGTGTTTCACATCTAAAACCCTTATGATATCTTCATTTTATGGTGCCACACCTGATGAAGAAAATACTTTAACGGATGTTGTAAAATGATTGTCTACAACCTTGTGAAGGCACTTCCTGATGTTGGGGTTTACTTTTTTATCTTCCTCCTTAGAGTAGCCACTGTCATGGTCTATAATCTCATGTCCAAGAGCATTCAAAACCTTGTCTACTAGGTTAGCAATATTGTCAACTTCTCCCTATGTAGAAAGTGAGCTAAGAATAAGACGTTGTTGTAGAGACATTATGTTGTCAGACCTATTATCCCATCTATTCTGAGGATAAAACACCTGCAAAGTACAATGTCAAAGAAGCAATAGTCTAACCCAAGTAGATATGGATCCTGGCTCAGTCACTTTGTAAAGAAATGTCTTCAATGCTTGAGAGAAACTAAGTCGATAAGTATGAGGAATGCTCTTCACTATTGTGATAGGCTCTCTAAAGATCCATTTGAGATCTGGGACTAGCCCCTCCATAGAAGTAGAGATCCTGAGATTCTTATGGGGAGGCTTTAAGATGCCTACAATGCGAATTTCAATCTATCATGTCTCATTAGTGACCTAGACAATACCATCATTATGATGGCAGGCATGACTTGTGGCTTGTATCTTCATACACTTCCCGCATGACAACTGATCAAGCACCCTTTAGGTCTCATCTACAACGAGAAATAAGCCATAGTCCTTTTAAAGAGCTCTCTACAACATGAAGCAATGCTCCTCACTAGAGAGGTGGGATATTTTGAGATGAGAGATCATATGAATATTTACCCAAGTCTCCATCATCTCTTTCGGCACTCAAGGTCAAACTTACATCCTTACATAGGAATCATGGAAACCTACCTTCCTTGGTCTGGCCCCATATAGGTTACCTCCATGGCAATGCATCCACATGCCCTTAGAGATGGTCACCTATAAGTCTATAGATTCTTGTTCAAACAATGTGCTCTCAACTTAGCTCATCAAACTCCTAAGAAAGACCTATTTAGGTTACCTCGAACCTAAACAAAAACCAGTACTCACCCTACAGCAGGGTCCCTCCTTAGGATGGGAGAAAACTATCTCTTAATAGCAACAAAGGTCACAAACGTCCCTACGTCCAAGGTTTACATCATCATGTGCATGCTTAGATCTATCAAGCTACTAGGGCATGTAGCTAACAAGAAGAGCACCTACTAACCCATGCTAGGTTTCCTTGGTATGTCATACTTGTTCCTATTCCTCAACATTGGACCAATATCATACATGCATATGTCACCAACCTATGCGTGAGGGGTTCATCAAACATATACCTTAGTCCAAGGGGTTTTCCTTTTCCTCTAAACATGAGGGGGTGTCAAACTCAAATCCATAGGAACTCAAACATCTTCGTGAGAATCAGGTGCACCATGTACTACTACTTCCCCTCTTAGGTCTAGGAACCCTAGGTTTACTTCCTATGCATCAACTGTCTAACTACATGGTCAGCTTTTCAACCACGAACCAATCATGTACAAGGTATAACATGCACTTCTTACTATTATTCCACATGAACAACACCTTAGACCCCTACACAAGGACAACCAACTGGGTGTGAGACCTCACAACTTATTACCATACCTCATCAGGGTCTAAGAAACTCTCCTTCCTATGCCTAGAAGGGAGGTACCTACAACCCCTGTACATCGGTTCAAGAAGCCTCTTCTCATTCTAGGGTTTGGGTCATCTAAAGGAAACCAAGGTACGACAAGCCTTCAAGGATCATGCATGAGGCAACCACATACATCTACTCAGGTTGTCCATTCTAGACCTTATCATACCTAACTTCTCATGATTCCTCATGACTCGGGGCCAAGGTCTCCAACATTCCCCAACAAGTTTCACACTCTCTCTTTTGAGCAAACCCTACAACTAGTCATGCATCTTGAGGTTCTCTCATAGAAGATGGGTCAAGCTCTTACAGGTCTACACCTACCTGGGTAAGACGTATTATCAAGACATATGTCCAACCTAGATCATCCCAGGCTCTGCATGCTAGTCTCATGAAATATGAGGCATAACTCTCCTAGCCTAGGCCTCAAACTCATTGCCAGTCTTGATGTCGTTCTCTTCTACGTAGGTGCATGCCTCCTTTCTACTCATATATATTTGTTAGGGTTCCTATATGGTCACTACTAACCTTCTTAATGAGGGGTTATCCCTCACCCTAACAAGCACAACCACCCAAGGTTGTGTCATAGAAAGGCATTAGGCCAAACCATCACACATAGCTCATGCCTCTCATGCGTACACAAAACCAAATAAGCATGTCAACCCACGTACATACCTGCATGGTCAACTACGATATCTAACTCATCCTGTCATCTTTTCCTCAAACTGCACTTAGGGTTAGGGTTAGCATAATCCTCAGAGGATGTGTCACGTCTCTACCTCTTCCTAGAGGCCTCTGCCTCCAAGGCTAACTCTCTACTCATCCTCCTGACAAGAAGGCCTAACCTCAATGCTCTCCTGAGGGCATGACAACTCATGCCATGCAACCTAAGCATGTAACTAACCTTTAGTTTACGCTTAAACTATTAAACTTAGGTACATGACATCTTGTTTATGTGTCGTTTATTAATTTTTTGGAGGATCCCTTAATCCTTATCATACTTACCCTAACCTCCAGAGGGTGGGGAAGAGAGAGAAAAACCCTAAACCTCAGAACCTTAATTGAATTAGAGTTGAGAAGTGACGAAGTAGATGAGAGAGCCCTAAAGGTATCTTATTTCGATTCAAGACCTCAGACTTTGGTCAGGCAGTCACACCGCATTCGGGAGTGCTCATGACCGACTAGCGGGGCAGAGGAAAATATTTCCAGCCCTCAGACTGTGATCCCTTTCTAGACACCTCCATCATCGAGAATTCCTCTAATAACTCCCTTGGTTCTACAAAGTTTGTAAAATTTAATAATGACTAAGAATTTAATGAGAAATCACGACTCTGATACCAAATGTAACGACCCCACCTCCAGGTAACACCCAATCAAGGGAGACTAAGAGGTCAGAGATGATATCTGAATATTTCAGGATCCATGGTTTGACATTTAATCAAAAATAATTATCAAATTCTACTATTACTAAACTGAAAAGCTGGAATAAAATAAATCTTTTTGCATACCTTGTAAAATTCGGATCTAGACTTCTATCCATAGAAAAAGTCTATCTAACTAATCCTCCTTGAAAAGATTGATTGTATCTTCACAATATTTTGATTTACTATTTGTCCATTTTTAGAATTGTACCTAAAACGTCGACAAACAAAATGTCGGTCAGTATATTGCTATACTGGTATGTGGGGGACAATCACAATATGACAAATAGTTTCTAACAACCTAATTAAGCAAGTAATTGGTAAACAATCCAAATTACGCTTTTAATGTGACTTCTCAATTGCTTTTTCCCTAAACCCTGGATTACCCTCTCTTAGGGTTTTGTCCTTGCAAGGGACATAAGACCACCTTCTCCATCCTGAGCTTGGTGTTTGGGGTCACCTCTCGAGGTGCCCAATGGTCTTCCATCTGGGGCTAGACCAAATCAGACCTTCCCTCTGGGGCTTGGTCTTGCAACATACATCAGGATGGCATGTAGGTTTGAGAAACACATTCATATTTAATTGTAATACACATAGAGACATTATAGGATTGTAGAATTGAACATCCAACAATTTTGGTTGCAATCAATTGAGAAACATTCGGGAAGCACCGTGAAACTGAAGGTGATTATTCATAAAGTAACTACATACTTGTCCAGTTGAATCAACAAGCTAATAGTAATCCAAGCAAGAAAGTATCCATACAAGCAGTTCAATCCACACACACAAGAAAGAACCCTAAAAAGTACATGTAATCTAATTACCATTCACTTTCTCGGATTCCACTCATATGAACTCTCTTCCTAGGGTTTCCGACTTCCTTTTAGGGTTTCATTAGAATTCATTCTCATCATTGACACTATAAACCCTAAAATAGCAAATCTAATCACCAATCCTAACTAGCTTGCTATATTCTTCCTAACAGGCTTAGGATCAAATCATAATTACACAATCCCATGGAATCTCGAATTAAACATGTTAATCACCATTTTTACCTTAAATTAGGGTTTCTATGTGCATTATCATAGATTCATGTGTAAAACTCTAAAACAATCAATTCATTATCTTGTATCTGGTTCAAATCTCACTTTGCCCCTCAACAAGTTACTACTACAATAATTAACCCATTAAGACCTTTGATTCGATCTCCAATCATAATTCGGGTTTTTAACCAAAGTTTACTACATCATATGATCAACTTTAGGCACTTTTGGATTTTGAAATGAAATCAGGCATTAATAACATTTTTAGCAGACTCCTCACAATTTTCTAATCAACTTTCATATATAAAGTTCCTCATACAATCTTCCTATAATTTCTATGATTTTAACCAATATTAGAGCTTTTAGATCTATTAAAGTACTTTCATACACATGGGAACCTGAATCAAGCCAATTAAACATAAAGATCACACTTTTCGACCTAACTACTCTTTTATTCACATGAAGTTCATTTCCAACTCTAAGTATTCAGAAATCATCATTTGATTCATTTATCATTAAGCTTTAGGGTTTTGCATTGATGAAATCATTAAAGATGATGACTTTGCCTACTTTTCGAATTGCAAGAAGTTTCAGGCCTTGAATCTATTTTTAATGGCTTCTACATAATTTCCTAATCAATTTCCATATAAAGTTTGCTTTAATCCAATCATCCTAGCATTAGTTATGATTTTTGCAAAGATAGCTATTTTCTTGAATTTTCTAGCAGAGAGGAACAATTTACCAGAAATCAAGAAATCACCAAAACTTCTTGGCTGCTTGATCAGTGGTCCATTGGACCACGTGGGATTGGATGACTCATGGTGCGTGCCTCCACCGAACCGCACACACACGTGATGAAAACTCGGAGCCATTGATCTCCTCGCGAGTCCACAATGGTCCAATGTAAGAGAGTGAAATCACCCCTTTACTAAAAATTTGAAGAATTGACATCCATTCCAAACACTCTCAGAGGTATGATGGAATGGGCATAAATTTTCCAAATTTATTAAACATTGGTATACAAAAGACCATTAGAAAGCAGCGGCATAAAAAAATAACTGACTATATTCAATTCATTAAAAGGTTTACAAAAATACATCAAATTATCCTATTAGGGTTCACATCAAGACACACAATCAAGATCTAGATAGAGGGAAGTATAGACTACTACAATCTTGTCTCCAAGCAACATCTCCATCAACTGAGTCCAAGCCAAAAGCTAAGATCTTCCTTGTGTTATCCATCACCTTACTCAACACCTGGGTGGTTGGGAAGGCACCTAGAAAAAGGGGAAAGAAAACAAGGTATGTGTCACAAAACTAGTCTAGGAAATCAAGACAAGTAAAGCAAATAAAAACAGGCTAGGGTTCAACATATGATGAAGATAACAAGAGTATGAGGCTATATTAAAAAGAAACTTGCCATTAACAATTTTATCAAAAAGGATTTACATGTAAGATAATTATGTCTACCTAACTAAGTAGGGTTGAGGTACCTACCGGACCTCTAACCTTAGGTGAGGGGAGAATAAGACATTCCCAGTCACCTACAATATTATGGAGAGAATAAAACATTCGCCAGAGCGAATATTTAATGACCTCTGTGGGTGGTTGTACATAAGTACCGCTACTTCAAATTAAATAGAACATAAATCCACATTCTAGGAAAGTAGTCATGGCAAGAGTAGTCATAATATTCAATAAGCATGGCAGTGGGGTATAAGACGGAAACAAGAAGAAATTATAATCTGATTTGAGGCATGAACAACATTAGGATTTAAGAATAGAATATTTAGGGTTCATTTAAGCCTCATTAGGGAAATATAGGGTTTGGCTAAAATTATCCAAACATAGGGTGTAAGGAATGCACATACATAAATAGGGATTGCACATACATAGCACATACCTCTCTTACTGATATCAATTACTAACTTTCACCACTTTAATTGAGTCCAAGTTCCACATTGCCTATTTTCAATGTATTATCATGTATTAGAGTACATAGTGCACATTAATGTATAGAAACCCTAATTTTTAAGCTTTTTAGAAAAAATCAGATTTAGTTTTTGAAAATATCACCAATTAACTTATTAGGTTCTCCTGATGAAGAAAACATATTCTTATGTTAATTTTGGAGTTGTGATGATTAAGATGTAATTTTTATGGATTTTATGCATTAAATTCATTTTACAAAAATCACCCTTCATCAAACCATGAAATCAGACCTTGAAAATATTTTTATTAGATATAGATTAACTTTCCAATTCCAAAACATATTTATTTGTCAAATTTGGATAAGCAGTTTAGAAGATATGAATTTTTCAATACTAACCAATAGGAAATTCCACATCATCAAACCGATCGAGATATTTGAAGAGAGAGGGAGAGGGAGAAAACACCATTTGACCCAAGATCAGGTTTGAAGTTGCATAGGTAACCAAACTAGAGCTACTAGAGAGGATAAAACAGCAAGAAACCAAAACTTTAGAAGATCATGGTAAAAAGAGATGGAAATCATCGATTTTAAACATAGAAGCATGAGTTTTAAGCATGTATTAAGCAATATATGAGAAGTGGGTTAACAAAACTTGCCTATAGGAAGGTAATAAGGTTCAAACAGAAAGGATTCCAAGATTATAAGGTCAGGTTGCTCCAAGCCAAGCTCCTTTCTTGAGTAAAGATCACCTTCTCCACTTTGGAGGTGCGAACCCTAGCAAAAGTGCATGGAGATGAGATGTTTAAGGGTTCTAGGTGGAGTTTTACCATGGAAGGTCATGGCTCTGACATGGAAGAAGGTGGGAGGATACTAAAAACATGAAAATAGGGAAGTAAGGGAGGAAACTTACTAGTTTTGGTTGAAATTACCAAGGAGGAGCTTTAGAAACCCTAATAGAGCAATTTGGAAGCCCTATGAGCCTTCTTCACCAAGGTAGGCTCCCTCTATTACCTTGGGACAACAACTTCATGTCCAAATACAGAAGGAACTATTATCTATGCTAGATTAAAGAAAAGGAGAGAAAGAGTTTTCGATTTGTGAGTTGGGAAGGGGTATACATGGCTATATATAGAAAGAGGTGAAGCGTGAGGTGTCTTAAGGGACTTTCCATGTGTCTTTAGCCTAGGGCTTGATGGACATGCAAGAGAACAGCTCACGGACTCTTCTTGGATATCACAATTCAGTCCTAAGAGCCCACAGATCCTTCTAGGCCATCCCCATCATTTTTCAAGAAAGAAATAACCTCATTGGTTGATAGCTTTTAAAGATCATCACCTTTATGAAGAGGGTAATCCCTATAATGCCCTTGGAAAGAAAAACCATCAAACCAAGGCGAAACTAGGTTCTCCAATGGTTTAAAATCTCTTTAATGGTAATGTAATATCTAAAGATTAAAATTAAGTTGATAATTTGCAAGGAAAACCTCCCAATTGGGTAAATTGCATAAAAGTCCAGAATGTAGCTAAAATTGCATAACTTGCACAAACAACATCCAAATCGAACAAAATTTGAAACTTATCATCCTTTTATGTTTTCAAATCATATAAAAAAGTTAGATTAAGGTTTAGAGTACTTAATTATGGTAATTAATCTTTCACTGAGGTATTTGTGCATAAACCGTGCCATTGGTATAATTAGTGAATAAATGTTCACTAAACCACTATAAATTCCACTAATTAAATAGAAAGGACAATAAGGATAGAAATGAAAGGAAAAGATGGGAAAGAGGGTAAAAAGACAAAATTCTAGAATTCGGTATGTTACAACACTACACCCCTTAAAGAGGATTTCGTCCCCGAAATCACAAGCAATAAGGGAAGGGTGAGTGTGCAACATCTCATCACAAAACTTCAGGTCATTTCTCCAACCTTAACTTCCACCAAACAACTCATCAACATATACTCCACAAGTATCTCAACATAGGTTAGGTTCTCAAGGATCACCTTGGTTCCATTATTTAGATATTCTTTTTAGGAGATTTACCATTATTTGAATTATGGCATGTCATAATCACTTTATTACCAAGGAAGTTATATTTCATTATCATCCATGAAACATCATATATATACATATATATATTTCTCATTTATCATACTATGAATTTGAGAAAAATTATGGGTTACTCAATTCACTCAATATACTTGATCATTATCCTTAATATTTTGAACTTCGACTTCATTATCCTTATACTATCACCCCATTAAGTTATAACGAATTATTTTGCATGAAATATTCAATTTGTCTTGAAGTCTTCATTCAAGACAAATTATGTCACATTAATTACATATATTTATATTAAACGTTATCTCATTACCACATTATGTTTATTTCTCACATTAATGTCATCATTAATCATTTTCTCATATTTATTTATATTATTGATTTGCACATTTATGTGAATTGAATCACTTCATATTCACATTGAAGCCATTCCATGTATTTTGATGATCAAGGTGAGGCATATTACGAATTGATTCACATTAAGTGACTAATCGTGTGCGTATTAGATAACAAGGTAACATACCATGCATTTCATATTGATGACTTGATTAATATGTGATTAGATGATTATATATACCATTTATGTGTATCAAAGTATGTTAACTGATTATGGCACCTAATGTCATTAATGTATCATGAAAGGCATTAAGGATGTATATGTTAAGGTTAGATGATTACAACTTAGGGTTTAGGTTAATATGATCACTATATTTTACTTACCATGTATTAAGTCCAAGATCAGGTTACAGTTATCTTAATTTTCATTTCATTAGAGTTTATTGGTTTATGACATGGGAAACACCGTGCATATCCATTAGGATTAAAATATGAGTTACTCATATTATGTGCATTAGGTATTCATTAGGGTTTGAACATATAAATTATTCCTCAGATGATCATTATATGTTCATTACTATATAAACAAGCACGTTAGGCTATAACTATAACTTGGTTGGATCCCACTAAGGTTTCAAGCACATCAACCTCCTAAGTATGGGGTTAGGGTTTCTAAAGATAGTGTAGATAGATTTCAAGATGTCATAGGGATCCATCCCCCCTAAAGAGGATTTCGTCCTCAAAATCTAACCACCCATCATCATCAAACTAACTATAATGCACCCCTTAAAGAGTTCAACCTATCAAGCCAAACTACACTAGGGTTAAAGGATGAGTCTAACTAAACCATGTACAAGATCCATCACACTTCCATTGTGTACTCTGATACCTCACTTAACCCTAAACTTCAAAGTCTAGGTTCTAGGGATAAACTATCCAAGCATGTGGCCTCAAGGGACATAACGAGACTATCTTGGTATCCATCCTCAAACAAGTCATCATACACCTAAAACTTAGGGTTCCCAAAGATATAAAACATAGATGTCTAAGGTCACTATTGCCTAAAATCAAACTATTTTGAACAATCCATTTCAGCTTAGGCCAGGCCGGTATCATATGGATCTGGGAGTCCTCATAAACCAAGCAAGTGGCACAGAGGAAAATATTGCCAGCCCCCAGAACATGATCCTTTCTAGACACCTATGCTTCAACTTCATGCCCTAATAGTTTCCTAAAGGCAAACCTAAACAACATTAAGTTATGCATATTTTAGTTATGATTATTTTAGGGTTTTATTCATCATGATACTAATGTAGAACTATAGGGTCCTAAATAAACCTTTCATCAATTATAGATCAACTCTAGGGCAACCATGTCACCTAAAGGAACTATGTAAGGCATGGATTCTTATTAGGGAGACAAAACTTAAATAGTCAGATTCTTACTACCATGGGCTCTGATACCATCCTATAAAGGAGTGAAATCACCCCTTTACTAAAAATTTGAAGAATTGACATCCATTCCAAACACTCTCAGAGGTATGATGGAATGGGCATAAATTTTCCAAATTTATTAAACATTGGTATACAAAAGACCATTAGAAGGCAGCGGCATAAAAAAAACAACTGACTATATTCAATTTCATAAAAGGTTTACAAAAATACATCAAATTCTCCCATTAGTGTTTACATCAAGACACACAATCAAGATATAGATAGAGGGAAGTCTAGACTACTACAATCTTGTCTCCAAGCAAAATCTCCATCAACTGAGTCCAAGCCAAAAACTAAGATCTTCCTTGTCTTATCCATCACCTTACTCAACACCTGGGTGGTTGAGAAGGCACCCAACAAAAGGGGAAAGAAAACAAGGTATGTGTCACAAAACTAGTCTAGGATATCAAGATAAGTAAAGCAAATAAAAATAGGCTAGGGTTCATCATATTATGAAGATAACAAGAGTATGAGGCTATATTCAAAAGAAACTTGCCATTAACAATTATATCAAAAAGGATTTACATGTAAGATAATTATGTCTACCTAACTAAGTAGGGTTGAGGCTCCTACCAGACCTCTAATCTTAGGTGAGGGGAGAATAAGATATTCTCAGTCACCTACAATACTATGGGGAGAATAAGACATTCCCCAGGGCGATTATTTACATGCCCTCTGTGGGTGGTTGTACATAAGTACCGCTACTTCAAATTAAATAAAACATAAATCCACATTCTATGAAAGTAGTCATGTCAAGAGTAATCATAATATTCAATAAGCATGGAAGTGGGGTATAAGACCCAAACAAGAAGAAATTATAATCTGATTTGAGGCATGAACAACATTAGGATTCAAGAATAGAATATTTAGGGTTCATTTAAGCCTCATTAGGGAAATATAGGGTTTGGCTACAATTATCCCAACATAGGGTGTTAGGAATGCACATACTAAATAGGGATTGCACATGCATAGCACATACCTCTCTTAATGATATCAATTACTAACTTTCACTACTTTAATTGAGTCCAAGTTCCACTGTGCCTATTTTCAATGTATTAACATGTATTAGAGTACATAGTGCACATTAATGTATAGAAACCCTAATTTTTGAGCTTTTTAGAAAAAATCGGATTTAGCTTTTGAAAATATCACCAATTAACTTATTAGGTTCTCCTAGTAAAGAAAACATATTCTTATGTTAATTTTGGAGTTATGATGATTAAGATGTAATTTTTATGGATTTTATGCATTAAATTCGTTTTACAAAAATCACCCTTCGTCAAACCATGAAATCATACCTTGAAAATATTTTTATTACATAGAGATTAACTTTCCAATTCCAAAACATATTTATTTGTCAAATTTGGATAAGCAGTTTAGAAGATATGGATTTGTCAATACTAACCAATAGGAAATTGCCACATCATCAAACCGATCGAGATATTGGAAGAGAGTGGGAGAGGGAGAAAACAACATTTGACCCAAGATCAGGTTTGAAGTTGCATAGGTAACCAAACTAGAGCTTCTAGAGAAGATAAAACAACAATAAACCAAAACCTTAGAAGATCATGGTAAAAAGAGATGGAAATCATTGATTTTAAACATAGAAGCATGAGTTTTAATATTGTATTAAGCAATATATGAGAATGGGGTTAACAAAACTTGCCTATAGGAAGGTAATAAGGTTCAAACAGAAAGGATTCCTAGATTATAAGGTATGGTTGCTCCAAGCCAAGCTCCTTTCTTGAGCAAAGATCACCTTCTCCACTTTGGAGGTGTGAACCCTAGCAAAAGTGCATGGAGATGAGATGTTTTAGGGTTCTAGGTGAATTTTTACCATAGAAGGTCATGGTTCTGACCTGGAAGAAGGTAAGAGGATACTAACAGAATAAAAATAGGGAATTAAGGGAGGAAACTTACTATTTTTGGTTGAAATGACCTAGGATGAGCTTTAGAAACCCTAATAAAGCAATTTGGAAGCCCTATGAGCCTTCTTCACCAAGGTAGGCTCCCTGTATTACCTTGGGATAGAAACTTCATGGCCAAATATATAAGGAACTATTATATAAGCTAAAGGAAATAAAATGAGAGCAAGAGTTTTCGAATTATGAGTTGGGAAGGGGTATACATGGCTATATATAGAAAGAGGTGAAGCATGAGGTGTCTTAAGGGACTTTCCATGTGTCTTTAGCCTAGGGCTTGATGGCCATGCAAGACGACAGCTCATGGACTCTTCTTGGATATCAAAATTCGGTCCTAATAGCACACAGATCATTATAGGACATCCCCACCATTTTTCAAGAAAGAAATAACCTCATTGGTTGATAGTTTTTAAAGATAAGCACCTTTATAAAGAGGGTAATCCCTATAATGCCCTTGGAAAGAAATACCATCAAACTAAGGTGAAAATAGGTTCTACAATGGTTTAAAATCACGTTAATGGTAATGGAATATCTATGGATTAAAATTCAATTGATAATTTGCAAAGAAAACCTCCCAATTGGGTAAATTGCATAAAAGTCCATAATGTACCTAAAATTGCATAACTTGCACAAACAACATCCAAATGGAACCAAATTTGAAAATAAGCCTCCTTTTATGTTTTCAAATCATATCAAAAAGTTATATTAAGGTTTGGAGCACTTAATTATTGTAATTAATCTTTCACTGAGGTATTTGTGCATAAACCGTTCCATTGGTATAATTAGTGAATAAATGTTCACTAAACCACTATAAATTCCACTAATTAAATAAGAAGGATAGAAATGAAAGGAAAAGATGGGAAAGAGGGTCAAAAGAAAAAATTCCATAATTCGGTATGTTACATCCAAAATCGGACGACAACTGATGCTTCTCCTCCTACCTCAGCGGCTCGGCCCATGGCGACACCATGGCGGTGCCCTCACCGGAGTGTGATCGATCGAGAGAGAGGTTGAGAGTTAGGGGTCACAAAGTAGCTGGTTAGGTTTGTGGGGTTGTGAGGAGTCTAGAGGGGGTCCTATTTATAGGATTGAAGGTCTATCAAGGGTTTCCCCAAACTCATCGCCGCCCAAACCTTTGGGAAAATTGGGTGTTTCTTCTACATCCCTCAAAACCACCCAAAACCTAGGCTAGATGCATACATAATATCCTCTCAAAGACCCTCGTGGTCTCGGATTCTTGTTTGGTGTCCTGAGGTGCAAGAAAATTGGATTCGAAATCTCGATTTCTCCCTCTCCCTTTCCTTCTATGATTCAGGGTTGACGATGTACAACCACCATCATATCTGTGGTCCTACGGACCACGCGGGGATCCAACGACTGTCGTCACTCCCAATATTTCCTTTTCTTTTAAATCGGGAAAAAACTATGATATTTAATTCAATGCATTGATTAGCCTATCACTTTAGGAAAACTTGCAAAATCCATAACTCTCTCCTCGTTTATACTTTTTCATCCAAAAATTAAAGGAAACTTTGAATCGATATTATCTACTCGTGTACCACATTTGAGACCCAAATTCCAAAGTAAAAGGGCATTATCTTCATGTGCAATTTATCATTTAATAAAGCCTATTTAATTGGTATTTTCTCTTTCTTATCCTATTATATTCGCAACATGGACTCCTTGGAACCCAAGAGATCCCAAAGATATGAAATCCCTCCTTGAAGGATAATCCTTAGCCTTATAGATGCTTCTACATCTTTCTTTTCTCATTATCTTAGTTATTCCTTATTAACTGATTCCTTTTCATTTTTATTTCCTTTATTAATTGATTCCTTTTCCTTTTTTTTGTTATTGGGCACAATAGACAACACGGCCCATGAAATCAAACACACAAGGCTATTTATCAAAGGAATCCATGTAATTACTTAAATCAAACAAATTACATAATCATACATTGATTGGGGAAATTGCATTTCCAACTAAAAGAACCCAAAAATTGGGGTTGTAACAATTTATGCTATCTTGAAATATTCTTTACGTCATGTTTTAGATGGTTAAGATCATTGAGAAACCCTTCCAACAAGATAGCACTGAAGTTCACTTTTTAAGGACATGTGCTTTGCCTCTATTATTGCATACACGGTAAAGGGCTATAGGGCATGCTTCAAAATAAAAATAGAACAACAAAACTAAACTTATAGAATTTCATGGATACCCTTCCATATAGACCCACACCAAAATTGAATGGATTATTTCTTGTGACAAAACATTAAGAACACCTCCATACAAGAGGTTGATATTTTTGTTCATTACAAATAGTGGAAGTTGTCTTTGTTCAGACTATGATTTGTGATATTAATATATAAAATAATAAATCAATAAAATAATCTATACAACCTCAATGTCCGACAACGTAATGGTATCACTATAGCATGTTAGGGTCAAAACCATAGTTATCAAGTTAATTTTGCAAACCATTATTGATAAAATAAAGAGGATCAATGATTATTCATTGATTGGTTTTGAAAGAAAAATAAAAAGGGATATAAAATGAATAAAAGTTAGTGCAACTGTCAAGATTGGAGGTAGTCATATTGAGGTTTCTCCTACTTAAACATGTGATGCAATCCTATTATATGCTTAAATTTCACAATTTAGATTTAATTGGGACTGTCATATATTGCTTGTATTTATCTCTCAATAATCAACATAAGGTGTCATTGGATAATAATATTATGCTCTCATAGTAGATCATTTTCACAATAAGATATATATATATATATATATATATATATATATATATATATATATATATATATATATATATATATATATATATAGTTCTACCCACAAACCCTCACGAAGAGGTCAACATATCAACACTCACAATCCTATCCTACATCTGATTACATTCTCTCAAAAAATTAATTATGAAGATAGAATGGTGATGAAGTATAAAATATTGGAAAATAAAAAGAGAACAAAGAATATAATAGATGGAGTTCATGCAATTAAGAAACCAAATTAGAATTACATCATTTTTAAAGGGCTACTCTACAAGCCTAATTAAGTAACTACTCACTCTTATACATTATACTTATGAAATGAATGAAAAAAAGTATGTAGAAATGTTGAATAAGAGAAGAAACTAATGCAAACAACAGAAACTTCTTGGTGTAGAGATTTCCATATCTTCATCCTCACACTATGGAGATGAGACAATCACCCACTTCATACCCTACACTTTCTTCTCTTCTCCTTTTCTCTAGTGGCATCTTAACCTCTTTCTCTTGAACATGTGTCTTGCGATGTGAATTTATACCTCAT
Source organism: Alisma plantago-aquatica (assembly GCA_963693085.1). Lineage (NCBI taxonomy): Eukaryota > Viridiplantae > Streptophyta > Magnoliopsida > Alismatales > Alismataceae > Alisma > Alisma plantago-aquatica. The sequence continues at coordinate 749,020,048 of OY856409.1, forward strand.
GGTGTTGTGATGGGGATCTATTTATATTTTTTCAAATTCCAGTACAAATAAATTTAAATAGGGTTAGGATCCTGATTCTCCAACCCAATACATCTATCAGGTTGATTGATTGAATGTGTTGGTTTTACTATACTGGTGTATCTTCTAGTACTAGTAAACACACCATGCACATACATACTTAAATTAGTTGGGTTTATGTTAAAATAAATTTACTCATGTAATAAAATATAATTCTTTTTAAATTTAAAATTTGTATAGAACATTGGCGACAACAATAAGTTCTTAGTAATATTCCATATTTTACTATAGAATTATGTAAAAGTAATACATACTAAAAAGATATTTTAGTTTTCTAACTAAAGAGTACTTATTTGAAAAGATTATAAAAAACAATTACTTATTTTGAAATTAAAAAAGGAAATGAACCAAGTTTCATTTATATTAAACATATAATAGATTTATAATAGATCAATCTACTAAAATATTGTTTTATGCTATAATTGACTACATCTTAGTGGTATTTATTATTGGAAACAACATTTTTAACCAATAAATTTTCTATACAAACGCAGAACTACAAAAAAATTAACAGGTTGCATTTAAAAAGGGAGGTGTATATTTTCCACACATGCATATGCATGTTCCAAAAAAATTGACAAATATTAATTACCTACCTAATTTTTAAAATATATATTAAAAATTAAATATAGTAAATTGTTTTATCTAATTAGATGTTGTTATTTTTAAGTTTAAGGTAAAATTTTAGAATATAAAAGTCTGATAACTTTATGAAAAAGAAGCAAATAACTCATGATAAGAGAGAAAATTTTGTATATCTTTGGATTATCATGATGCAAAAAAAAAATTGACCAGATAAATATCAAAAGAAAAACATGAAATGATGGTGATGTGTATATGAGCGAGTTTGAGAAAGTGAGTCTATTTTCATGGATTACTTTCCTTATGATAATTTGAAAGGAATATTAGTCATAGCTATTACTTTTAGTATATTTTTTTACAACAAATACATGATATAATGATGAGTAGGGAAGCCCTATAAATTATTATATGAAACATGTAAAATTAAAATTATGAATGACTTAAACGTTAATTATTAAAAATATTGTTTGAAATTTAAAATTGAAATAACTCATTCCTTATTATAATGTAAAAATAAATAACTGGTTTACTTATATTATGATTATTTGCAAAATGAATATTAGTCATAGATTAGTATATTTTTATAAAACAAATACATTATATAATGATGAGTAGGGAAATCCAACAAGTTATCATGATAAACATCTAGAATTCAAATTATGATCTACTTAAATGTAATTATAAAACTGATGAATAATGATTGATTTGGTAAAATAACAAATTACACATCCCATATTATAATAAAATAAACAAAGAGTTTACTTCCCTTATGATGATTTGCAAATGAATATGAGTCATAGTTATTACTTTTAGTATAAACAACTTAAATTATAATAGGGGTAGAGAGGTCTCTCACAGTAAGGTGTGAAGCAATTGCCCCTGAAAGAGGGGGCGAGAAAGGGTGTTCGCCACGCCCTGACCCCTTTCATTCACTTGAAACTCATATTGAACTACCTACATACTTTCTTCTCATCTTACAAACTCCCATGTCTCCTTCTCATCTTACAAACTCCCATGAGCTGGCAGTTTGAGATAAATATTGTGATAGCATGTGATAATTTTAGAGAAAGAACTATCACTACTACAGAAAATGCTTTTTACAACAGGAAAAACACAATAGTTTTGTTGGTTGTGTTGTAGTTAGTATATCTTTTACAACAAGTCTATTTGTGTGTTGTGAATTATATATTTTATACAACACAAGTTATATACAATGGGCCAAACTCATTGTAGTATATGTGATACTACAACAGGTGCTAAATTGTTGTAATAGACTGTAATATCACAACATACTCAACCCCGTTGTAAAAGACCATAATTGCACAACATGCTCTAGCCCGTTGTAATAGTCATGTATGCTAACTTGTTGTAATAGATCATCATTACACAACATACTCTAAACAATTATAAAAGATCATAATTAAACAACATGCTCTAACCCATTGCAATAGTCATGTATGTTAACCCGTTGTAATAGACCATCATTACACAACATACTCTAACCCATTGTAAAAGATCATAATTACAAAACATGCTCTACCAGTTGTAATAGTCACATAGGTTAACTCGTTGTAATAGACTATCATTACACAACATACTATAACCCATTGTAGTATACTATAATTACACAACATGATTTCACCTATTGTAATTGTTATGCATTGAAATATACCACAATCACACAACAGGTTTGCACGTCATTTGTTGTACATGTACAACAAAGAATATATGTGTTGCATAAAATGAAACCAGTTCATTGGTTTGGGATGTTCCTTACTTTCAAGTGTTCTCAAGTTTGAAACCTTGTGTCTAGATGTATTTTCCTTTTGTCTCAACATGTTATATACAACACCCCTATTACAACAGGTGTGTTTAATGAACTAAAACATGTATTAACTGTTGTATAAAATACATATATTACAACACGCGCAACACCTGTTGTATAAAGAACCCCCCCATAAGACCACACTATCTAATACAACAGTTGACACCCGTTGTAAAATGGAAAAATAAACTGTTGTAAAAACCATTTTTTGTAGTAGTGTATTTTAAGTTGGTAACTCCCTTAGACATGATTATGATTTAGTGTTAAATTGATAATGTCGCCAAAAAAATGTGATCTATAATTTTTAGATGACGCATACCTTTAGTAATTGATATTATTGTCATTCCATCGTCAAAAGAAACAAAGTGGGAATGTGTAGATGGTGAGAGAAAATTAGGTTGAGAGGATAGAGGTTAGGAAGAGGGAGGGGATTGAGATTTATTTATCAAGAAATTGTTTCTAAAATCAGAAGAGGGAATGGTTTAAATGGGACAGGCAAAGAGAATGCCAGTTTGTAGGAGTTATAGGGAGAGTGTGGATTTGAGAGGAATAAGAGGAGGTGATGGGGAAAGGAAGTGTATTCACGAGTTGACTGTCATTTCATAATATTGGTGTGTACCTAAAATGACACATGTACAAGTGATGGAAGGAATAAATGACTGTAATCCCATAATTGACTGACATTATACAAAAAGTATGAGGGTTGCCCGCAATAACATTTTTACCAGAAACCATCTATCCCTTGTGTCATAACGTTAAGCATGAAGAGGGAGCCGCAGTGAAGAAATATATTTTTTGTTGGTTCCTTCACGACGCTTCTCGAGAAAGGGACTTTGAAGACTTTGTAATCCAAAATAACTAGAAAGTAGTACCACTGACAATACAGTTGCAATACAAACAACAAAGATGTTCAATGACACTACAATATCAATCAAAAGAACATAGATGTTTGTTCATTACAAATAGTTGAAGTTGTCCTTGTTCAGACTACGATTTGTGATATTGATATGTAAAATAATAAATCACTAAAATAATCTACACAAGCTCAATGTCCCACAACGTAATGGTATCACTATAGTATGTTAGGGTCAAAACAATAGTTAGCAAGTTAATTTTGCAAACCATTATTGATAAAATAAAGAGGATCAATGATTATTGATTGATTGGTTTTGAAAGAAAAATAAAAAGGGATATAAAATGAATAAAAGCTAGTGTAACTGTCATGACTGGAGGTAGTCATATTGAGTTTTCTCCTAATTGACATGCGATGCAATCCTATTATATTCTTAACTTTTAAAATTTAGATTTAATTGGGATTGTCATATAGTCTCTCAATACTCAACATAAGGTGTCATTGAACAATAATATTATACTCTCATAGTGGATAATTTTCACTAATATATATATATATATATATATATATATATATATATATATATATAGTTCTACCCACGAACCCTCACGAAGAGGTCAACATATCAACACTCAAAATCCTATCCTACATCTGATAACATTCGCTAAAAAAATTAATTATAATTAACAATGAAGATAGAATGGTGATGAAGTATAAACGATTGGAAAATAAAAAGAGAACAAAGAATATAATAGAGGGAGTTCATGCAATTAAGAAACCAAATAAGAATTGCATCATTTTTAAATGGCTACTCTACAAGTCTAATTAAGTAACTATTCACTCTTAAACATTATCCTTATGAAATGAATGGAAAAAAAGTATTTACAAATGTTGAATAAGAAAAGAAATTAATGCAAACAAGAGAAACTTCTTAGTGTAGAGGTTTCCATATCTTCATCCTCGCACTATGGATGTTAGACAATCATTCACTTTAGACCCTAAACTTTCTTCTCTTCTCCTTTTCTCTGGTGGCATCTTAACCACTTTCTCTTGAACATGTGTCTTGTGTTGTGAATTTATACCTCATGGTGTTGTGATGGGGATCTATTATATTTTTTCAGATTCCAGTACAAACAAATTTAATTAGGGTTAGGATCTTGATTCTCCAACCCAATACATCTGTCAAGTTGATTGATTGAATGTGTTGGTTTTACTGTACTAGTGTATTTTCTAGTATATTGGAGATTCAATTGGTCATTTAGATTTATGTGTCAAAAAACTCAAATGTAATCGATGGACTAGTTTTCTCACGGAGTTCTGCTATACAAATTACGAATTGACCAACTGGAGGGCAATCAATTGATATGATATGGTCAACATGGATATGAATAATCATCCAATTGGTCACTAATGAATTAGTCAAATGACTAGGATGTGTTAAAATCCATAGATCATCTTCTCTCTTTGAATTCAGATAATCAACTCATTGTTGAACCAATCATATGGGAAGTGGGAACACTAGGTCCAGTATCACATATCAACTGATTGATTGGATTAAAAAAAAATTGGGAGACTGGATGATTAGAGGGATTTAGACATGAAGTGATCAACCATTGTCTAGTTTGACCGATTGATTCTTTGACCCTTCTTCGTCAAGGCTTTAGTTGTATCAAACTGATTAGCTAGCTAGGTGAGTCAATAGACTCAATAATGTTATTTTACCTTGTCTTGTCCTTTCTTCTTGAGATGGATGTGAAATGGGAAGAAAGTGATTTTGTCACCCAAATCCTCATCATGAAGTGTCAGGGAACCCTGGGAAGGTATTTCATATTCATTATACCCATACCATGATGTATTTTTTTAAATGACATTTAGACCTAGAAAATGAAAAAAAGAAAAAAACACATCATAAGCATAGGAAACCAATTTTTTTTACTGAAATAAGATATAAATGATAAAATTTTGAACCTCGCACTTTTTAAATACACATATTAATGAGAGGAAACATAAATTTCAATAATTTTCAAGGGTTTGCCACCACATAAAAACCATTGCATAAAAATAAATTTTCATTAACCAACACTTCATACAAATGCCATTCTCATGTCTCAAGTTCCACAACATAAGTTCTTAAAAATTAAACTAGGATAAACCACTATATGATCCTCATTCTAAATTTGAAACAAAACAAGGTTGTATAATATATTTTATACCACACCAAGGCTAAATTCCTATATTTTTCTTTGAGATGTATGATCATTGTATAAACTATCTTCTTCCTATATCTTACTAACATCACATTCCCATCCATGTATACAAAAAGTCATTAGAGTGACTTTGAGTAGTATTATGGAAAAATTAGTACTTTTTTGGAAATGAGGTAAGACATGGAAAATAATCAAATTAATGTTCCATGATATCATGTTGTTATCATTAGGTTGACTATATTCTCCTAAAATATGATATTTGCAACGGATATGCTCATAAGGCCCATAGGCTCAAATTATGCCCCATTCAAGCTCATGATTGCACTTCAGTGTCACTATGCTTCATTTGAGCTTATGATCTCACCTATGTTCCACTATTCTCTATTGGAGTGCATAAGGACCAAAAGCTCAATAATTGGAGGAGGAGAAAATAATTCAACAATTTACATGATTCTCGACCAACTTGAAAATAATTAACATCAATTGAATTTCATATGATCACGATATAGATACTTGAAAACAACACATGAAAACACAAGAACCATTTGATATATTTAAGGTTTATTTATTCAAATATCCTTCAAACTATAGTACTTAACTATGGATATTCTCTTCCTTGAACATACTGATAGAATAAATACTTTGTGATTTTAAAATTTATATTAAATACTCAATATACATGGACCCACATACCACCCTGAGAAGGAAGCCTATCCATTCTCTTAATTTTCATGACACCATAAAGTCATGTAAATAACATATTCCATATCAATTTTATTATTTATCAATGTAAACCTAATGTTAACTTCTTAAAAACTAGGTTTTGGTATAAAGGAAATAATATCTAAAACCAATATATTTGAGCCCTTGCAAAATTTCCTTTCCAACATATATTTATGCATGATTTATAAAAAGAGGTTTATTGTTTTTGAATTTTTCAATTTTGTACCAATCATAATCTTTGAAAAATCCACACAGATCCTATTATATTCTACTAATAAAAATGCAAACATCACCATTATTTAATTCATCTTCCTTAGTGAAGTAGTCCTATATCATAATATATTGTTACAAATAGTTCATGTCGAGTATTACATCCAACCATGTATCTCAAAAGGCAAATTCTCTACTTTGATAATATAATGCATGCATGATAGAGCACACCTAGGCCATGTATCTTGTAGGATTACATGTTCTATTGTCAAAATTTCAAAACAAACTTGTGAGACAGAGGCATTGTAATCAAAGGGAATTTTTTTGTCTTAGCCTAGTTGTAATCGAGTGCTTAGAACCCTACACTATTATATCAATTACTCAATATTGATATAAATAATTGTAATTAGCCTTCACTAATTTTGGTAATACTATTCCTTCCAAATAATTCATGGAATAACTTTTCCCTATCTCTACAGTATTTCCTTGACCTTTACCTACTTCAGATGTTGATAGGGTTCCTTGACTACTCGATCCTAGTTTTGACATTTTACCCTATTGTTTCCCTATTTTTGTGTTTTGCTTTTTTGTTACCCCTTTTTCAATTGTATCATATTGACTAGAGAATAGAGGATCCTGGAATTTCAACTAAATAACTCAATTTTAAGCATTTCAATTAAGTGTGGCACATGATTTTTTACAATTACCCAAAAAGAAGGAAACAACCAAATATTTAGAAAGAAATAAACCTTCCTTGATATCAGAGTGGCTCAATAACCTTATCATTGATACATAGAAATATACCATAATCATATTAGATTTTCTAATAACTAAATAAAAGTGGCCAAAATTTTCAATAATATAATATAAACATATAAAATTAGAAGGCAAAAAACTACAATTTACTACGACATCATACATAATGATAGGTTGAGAACAATTAAATTATTTGAAGCTTCTATAGGAGAAAAGTGGTCTCAAGAAACATTGTTGTCCATGATAGTTTTAAACTACTATATGCATAAAGCAAAGAGGAGGAGGTCTGTAGACCCCCTACCTTGGCACATTAGAATGTTTGAAAGGGTTAGATAACTCTTCATACATAAAATTTTTGAAATAATAGAATTCAAGATGATTGATAGACAATTATATCAACAATTAGGAAATTGCATAATCTTCATTGTACCAACAAGATAGTCCCACTAAATGAAATCCTAGAATTATATTATGTCAACTTTAAGATAAACACATGCAAACTTGTTGAATTACCAACATCACTGATAATATCATCACAAAGAAGTACCATATAAACATTGTATATGTCACTATACAATGAAATTTGACAATTATCAATGGAAGTCGGTATAATGTTTATGAGCCTATTTGCAAGAGTTTTCATAATGATCTTGAAGATAAGGTTGCACATTGATATATGCTTCCACTCTTTATATAATTCACATTTTCACGTATAAGAATGATACTAATGAATGCTTTATTAATGTTTGTCAAGATAGATGCTTTAGCAAATAAATCAAGCGTAGTATTAGAAGCTTCATTGTCAATCAAATTTGAAGTGAATTTGAAAAATTGGAATAAATGTCATCTAGATTTGGTCCTTATCAATATTATAATTTATAATAATGTCATAAATCTCATAATTTATTAACACATAACTCATACTATTGATTTGTTCATCAAATAAACAGGAAAAATTCATTTATCCTCATTGGACTAGGATTAATGAGCCTTAATAGAACTAGGATTTCACATCAAGTTTTATTTGTATCAATAGAATTGACGAAAATCTATTTCCTACTTGCATAAATAGAGGGGAAAAATATAGTATACTTACTATCAAAGGAAAGACATTATATTCTAAAAAAAATCTGTTTGCGGGTTTGAGCATATTAAATTGTTTAAGAGTTATAATAATAACTTGAAAAGAAACTTAATTTATTGATTTTGTTGTTGGAATTGTTGTAACTATCTTCTCTATGTTTACTCTAAAGATAGTTTGTTCACCTTCTATGGATATTGCCAAGAGTAATTTTCTAGTTGCTCCTATGTATAACTGAACAATGTACTAGGATCCTACTAATGTACATGGTGACAATACTGATGAAGTTCATATACCATGGATGACATGAATCAAGAGAATATGTTTTTAGTTTCTTAGGACTCATGACAATCAATGAAATATATTTTACTACATTGATAAATGCTTCTATTGCCTCCACTGCTTCTTCCCCTACTTTGGATCTAGTGTTGTGTACATGACAAACTAGACGCCAAAGGAAACCTCAAAGTGGGTGTGGAGGAGGCTCTTTTATACATAATTTAATGATACAACTAGGTCTAAACAAATAAACTTGAAGCCTCTTTTGTGCCTCAACTTTTTTCTCAAGTAATCTAGTCCTCACAACTCTCCTCGTTGCATAATAAAGGAGAGGAAGTAAATTCACACTAGGCATGAACACCATCTCATGTATCTTGGGGTTTAATCACAATACAAAAAATCTTAACATATTTAATATATTAATATTTTTTCTTACACAACATAACGATACTAAAAAATAGTAACTCATATTATGTGAACCACATTGTTCCCTACTACATCACATCAAAATTTTGCACCTTATGTTCATAGTTTTAAGGATCAAACAATGATTTAAATGTCCTCTTAAAATATGCAATAGGGCAATCTCTCCAATTCCTTATATGTGCTCCACCCCTCTCTAATGATAGACGCATTCCTTCATAACATATACGACATTCTCAACCTTATTTATTGCATACATGTTAGACTACTTAATGATCTTTTCTGTTTCAAATAGACATGCATAATCATGTTTAGGGGCACAACTTCCCCTAAAGTTAATTTTCCAATATTTCTAAGCTTCTCATAGTGCTTTGTCATATATTTCACTAGATTTAGCTAAAATACAGTGTTCTCAATCCACCTACCATCTTGGTGATGCAAACCATCACACCTTGAAATATAGATGTAAGCATTCATCTAGTGGAACAACTTTCTACTTCAATTTTATGAGTAGGATGAAGTCGATAACCCTTCATCGACGTCATTGATTATATACCCAAAGCTTTTATTTTCTTCCATTCTAGTATGGGAGGTGTTGGTATTGGTTGGTTCTTAAGCCATCCTTTTAGGCTTGGTAGACCTACATTGTGACCAAGATACTAGTTATCAAAATGTTCTTGTCTGCCACACATTGTATTTTTGCAAAGAAGACATAGATATTATGAAGTGGGGCATAACCAAAAATGCTTAACACATTCAATGTTTTATAACTGCAATATCTATGCGATTTGACACCCTGATGCTGATAAATTTGCTAACAATTAACAAAAACATGACTATTAGGGTGGTTCCATTGTGATAAGGAACTAATGCCATATACAATCCAAACACTAAACAAAAAAGTAGGAAACCAAGTAGAACACATCATTAATAAGAAACAAATGGATACCATACCCATATCTAAAAAAAATTAATATCATGATTACGAATCTTCAACATATTCATCATATGTACCTAGTACAGTTCTGTTACATGATCACATTAATTTACATGTACAATCTTATACATGACTACTGAAAGTATGCTAAAAACCTAGTACATCAACCTTTTGAAAACATGACATAATTTGAACTTGAACTCGTAATGTAGTCACTCAATTCTTATATTAGGCATAGGATCGAATGACTTCTAATCAGGTCAAAAAATATTGTCATTGACTAATAATCAAATGATTAGGTCTGATGTTAAGACAAAAGAATAAGTAAAAACAATTCCATCTTCATATCTATAAATTTGAGTGGATATGATTTAAGATAGTCACTATGGATGATCATTGTTTAGTTTAGAAATAATAAAACTATTACAAGATAAACATACAAGAATGTGATTAGTGTAATATATGCCTTTTAATTTTATTTATTTCTCTAAAATTACCAAGCGTTTATCTAAAATGGAACATGTTGTTGTGCACACTATGTTTGCTTATATGACACATCATACATGCCTTAGGGTTTAGTCAACCACCCTAAGATAATTAACTTTGTTGAGGCCCAAAAAACTAATTGGTAGGAGACTATATATTTCTACCTTCTCATTATCACACCATGTTATAAGGATAGGTTATTCACAATCTTGTTTAAAATGTCATCTTTTACATATCATTGCATTCATAAGTCATTACACAATTTTCTAGGATTAGGGTCTCTTTCCCCTAATCTATCTTTCTTGTTCTCATTAGGAAATATGGGACCTCATCTTTTATCTATGTGGGTTCTCCAAATTCCCCACATGTTAGTTCTCATGATCTAATACACTTAATGTATTCTTCTCATGGTTATTCTCCGCTATAAGAAAAACATGTTACCCTTGCATGAATGACATCAGGGAGGGTTTATAATGCTTATGGAACTTGTGTGAGTGATATTAGTTCATCTCTTTACAAAAATAATTATCTTAGTCATATTAAAGAAAATAAATAATATATTCCCCCGAGTAGTTAATGTGAATGGAAATAAGTAAAAATATTAGGCTTTCCCAAAATTTCAAGGCATTTTGGAAAACAAGAATCATATGTTATTCTACTTGCATGATGTGTATTTAAAAGTATCCATTCATACCTATGTACTATAAAATATGCTCAAGAATCACATTCACTTCTGTATTTCATTTCATTCCCGTCCATATTGCAACATTTATTCATTTTCACAATTCTCCATTGACCTTGGTAAAAATGAACCACTTATTCAAGGTAAGTAAATCATTATATATCAGGCTAGGTTCAATTACATGTGTCTATAACTATTCAAAATAGTCGAATACAATGTAAGAACAATCTACAAACACTCTCATTTGATTTGTTTTATGTGTGGCTTTTTGAATTTATATGAATTAGGCAATGGTGAATTTGTATTTGATGTCTTCTATGACTGATGTATACTCACCTTAATGTAATTAGTAGAGAGAAAAATGTAGATTTGTTCGTAGGGGTCTATAAGAGTTCCTCACCCCCCTAATAATTTTGTCCTATGTCATAAAAACTATCTAAATAAGGTAAATGGTAAGAAAAGAAGGAAAGATCACGAGTTCTTACTCCATTTGTGGGGGATAATGGCCTATAGGTCAGAAAAGAGTACTAAAAAGAGAAAATAAAACATTACCTGAGTAATTATATCACTAACACTCTAGGGAAGATGTCAGAACCTCAAATTCATGGTGGAATTCACCTTGATTCCTCATTCTAGGTTGAAATTTGTGGGAGAGGAGTTGTGGCCATATAAATAACAGAGAAAATAACATACTAGGGTTGTAAGTATTCAAATAGGGACATATATATATATATTCTCCAATGTTATTATTTATTATATTTTATTTTTTATTCTGTTAGAAACAAATTTCACTGAACCTTTTAGGAAGTTGATTAAACTTCCACTATTAATGATGTTAGACAAGTTGAAGTTGATATCAAAGACAATTAAGTCTAACTTGTGGGGATTCAGACTAACGGTTGGAGTCGACTTCTCAACAAGATGGCCAATTTTGTGGTGCTTTGAATAAAATTGTCACTTTGAACACAAAGAACCTTAGACCTTCAAAACACCCACTACTATTCCCTAAACCTACATACGATTCACAAATCATGTATTCTCTTATTAAACCTTTAGTTTACAATATTTCTTGTCTTTTACAAGACTAGGGGGTGATTTTCATACTCTTATCTTGAATTTTCTCACGTGAACTTAATGTTCTTATCTTTACTATCCATTCATACTTCTTCTGAAATAACCAACTCGGTTCATCCTTTGAGATAATAACAGACGTATAAGCGAAACACAAAACATACAATTCAGTTTCATTAATCATGGTTACCCATTTATTTAAGTTTTGTTTTTAGGGTATCATCACTCTTTTTTCCATCCACCCAAGTTCCAATACACTAATTAGGGTTTCATATTTCATAAGTATTTTCCTTATAAGTACAATTCAATACTTATTTGAAATAGTAAATATTTTGTGCCCAAATTTCACAATCAACATCAACAACTATGAATAATGTTGATAAGCAGTGATCACAATCAACCTTATATATTTATTGAATTTATTAACTTTGAAATATTGTGATAGGAAGATTGATTATACCATTAATCTATAGCTAACTTGATATATATAAAAAACCCATCACGTAAATCTTGGCATTTTTGGTATGAACATATTGAAAACAAATCATAGGTCCACTATGAGATCGCCACATCTTACCAATAGACTGACCGACCTAAATCGCACGTCCAAAAATGGAGGCAGATTTGAAGTAGTCGGACTTTTACATTTATAACCCGAAACCTTCTAGGCCCCCGCAACTTTGCTTACGGGGTCGAAGTAGATAGACGACGTCGAACACAGGGACAAGGGTGGTAGTGTTGAGAACTCTGAATCGACACGCTACACTCCGGCAAAGAGGTAAAAGGAATTAAAATTTCCAAAAGGGAAACAACAAGGTAAGATCCACAAACAAAGAAAGCTATCTCCAACTGGAGCTATGAAAAAGATTTAAGGTTTTAGGCATTTAGCAATTTTTAGGGGTTTTCATGCAACTGAAAGCAGGGTACGAAGGAGAAAACTTCGGTAAAACTAGCGGCAGCAGAAACATCCCGTACCCCTCCTCTCAGAGTGGGTACCTCTAACCGGGCATCAGCACCCCTCTCGAGGTTGCTGGACTAAAATTAGAGTGGAAAGGTTACTAAAGCGACTCTGATTCCGGGCACTCTCGTACTCCAGAATCGACCCAAACACTAGAGCCACAACACCTCTCTCAAGGTTGTTGTAACGGGAAAAACACGATTCGGTAGCTAATCAAAATGCGATCCAACATACAAGCTATAGTTTAGATATTAAACACAGCAATTATCCAACAAGAGTACCAAGCAATAAGAAGCAAGTGATTAAAGTCTTCTATTTCCATAAACAAATAAAGGTTTGTTTACATTGCATAAGTAAGGAAATAAATGACTGAAATAAAGATAGGTGTCACCTTCTTGATATGGAAGGACGACAGGCTACAGCGGACCCTCCAGCCTGATACCGGACAGGAGCCTAGCCCGATACAGCTGTGTCGGGCGGCACGCCCTCTCAGGCGACATGCCGTGACGGGCGGACTGTATCGTGCGGGAACCCCCGGCCTGATACAGTCATGTCGGGCAGCACCCTCTCAGGCGACACGCCGTGACGGGTGACACGTATCGGGGTTTCAGTATCGTGTCAGGCTAGAGCAATGCATCTAATATCGGTCACTTATTTCGGGTATCTATATCGGCCGATATCGGCCTGCAGTGGTGCTCAGGACGACACTAAGTGAACCATTCCCTCCCTCTCGGGATGGGGAAGTGCTCACCTAGGATCCCCCGATACGACCACTAAGGCATGATACACTCGCTCTTCACAACTTTCCTGAGAAGACTTGCCTAGGGTTCTGACCTATCTTTTCGGCTTCCTATAGCTGCTATTTATAGGCAGCAGTTTGGGGAAGTCGTGGTGCTCAGGGCGCCACGTGTCCTTCTTTAGCTCTTATTATCGTAGAGTCAGTGGATGGCCGATATCGGTATTGCCCAGCATAAGGATGTCGGCTGTCGGTCACGTCATGAGTGGCGCCTGCCGGTGGGCGGCCTGTATCGCGCGACTAGCTTTAGTTGTCGTGGCGAGCTCAGCTCCCTGTTGGGTAAAAGACATGTCTCCCACTGGTTCCTTTCTATGCGACATCCTCATGGCGTGCGTCGGTGTGTTGTGCTACCCTACCGGGCAGTGAGTGTATCGGCCATCTGAAAGGCTGATGCAGGTAGAACTTGTTTGTGGGCCGGGACGGACTTATTGATGATAAAATGAGTCCAAAATGGAGGAAAACTCTGCAAAAGATGAAAATATTGAATTAAGAGTGTCGTTTGGCAAATTATTGCCAAAGTACATATAAAAGAGAGGAAAACAGTTTAAAAGGGCAGTTTTGATAATGAAGAAGGGGCCAAAACATCACAAAATTTGGTGTTATCAACTCCCCCAAACTTAGCATTTTGATTGTCCTCAATCAATATTTAAACTTTATTTTTTGGTGCTTCTTCTTGCTCGGTGTAGTTTTCAGTTCAAGAGGTAAAACAAGAATTGCGATGCATTTAGAGATAATGCTGCCCCACTACGAACAAAAGACCTTGCGTTTCCTGTCTTATTATTTCAGTAAAAAAAAATTTCTCTACAACTTCATCGAGGATGGTGTATGATTCCGAAGTTAGCTTTCACACCAAACCGCTTTAGGGGTAGAAAGTTGTGTATAGGGTAGGCTAAGGATTTTTTTGGGGTTTTTCTTGTTTCCCATTAGTCCATCCAGGTAAGGGTCGGTTAGCGGGCAAGTGGTCCCTGCAGTCCAAGCCACTTGGCTTTAGAGAAGTGATTTCACATCCTACGTACCACTGCCCCGGATCTACCATGCCTAAAGATGGGTACTTTTGGATGACAAGTGTGTATATATATTTTTTCTTTTTCTTTTATTGGGCACAACTCTCATGCTTTTATTCACCCTCATAAGGTTGCTTTCTCTTTTTGGGATTTTTGTTGGGTAAGGGGAAACAAAAGGATTTTTGCTTTTTGGGCAGCTTTTTCCTTCTCCATATTTGTCTCTTAGCTATTGCGAGATTATTATTTTTTTTCGAAATTTTTGGCACGGAAAGACGTAGTATTTTGTTGTTTGAGGCAGCATTATCAGAAAGATATAACAAAACTTGCATCCCATTAGGCACATAGAAAACAAACTTGGCAAGAAGTCGCATCAGGTTTTTATACGAGCATGGGTACATACACATGATATAGGAGAAGAACAAAATAACACAAAGAGTGGAAATGAAGAAGGAAAATTTTTATACCTCCCTCACTGGTACATGGGTACCCCCCCAAACTTACTCCACTCTCTGTCCCAGAGTAGTGAAAGAGATAGGGTGAGGTCATGCTAGTCCAGTGAAGGTTAGATGGTGGTTGCGCTTGTGCCATGGAGAAGTTGCAATATGCTTCTTTGCTGTCTCCATTTTATTTCCCAGCTGGATGCAGCCGGAACAAGTGTAAATCTCTCAAAAAGGAAGCTCGAGGCCCGTGCATATTATGACAATGATAGTCGGCCTATGATAGACAGAGAGCTCTAGAAAACACTTATGGGCACCATACCAGAAGAAGGTACCTCCCCTATTACGGAGGTGGCTTCATGGCGGATGGAACCGGAATGCCCACACCCTACCGAGGAGCCACTTGTAAAGAAGTGAAACCACTCCTCTACTAGGAAGAAAAGACCACATCCCTTAAAACAAACACCACGTAAAATTTTTCGCCAAAGGGATAGAGATCAATTCATTCAACATGTATGTATCATTACACAAAGAGTAGCAGCGAAAAAAGAAGTTTTATCTAACAATCTACAAAGCTTGTTACAACACTTCACCACATAAGGTAATCTAAAGGAAAACTAAACACAAAGCCAAGGACTAAGCCGAGGGTCATCTAACCACCTCTTCAAGCCTCCTGAAGATCAGCTACAAGGTTGTTGTGAAGTTCACTCTCCTCGATCTAATCTGGGGTTGGAAGCATACCCCCACAAAAGAAAAAGAAAAGAGAAATATATCAGCAAAAGCTGGTATGCGTATTCTAAAGAAACATTTGAGCAATATATGACATTAAGGACATCAATTATGAATGATTCCCATGCAAAAGAATAGGACTACCCACACGGGCATAATAGATAAGATTCTTAACAAAAGAGATACTTGCCATATGTAAACAATAAAGAAATGCCACATGCAAATATCATGACCAATATCCTGCATACATGTGAGATAAGCATAACACTAGAATATTATAAAACACAAAGACGGTCAAGAATAACACATCTTGAACCTGGTGAGACATGGGCCAAGAATCACACGTCTTGCCCTGGCATGGGGAATCACACATCCACCATCATATACATATAATATGGGCCAGGAATCACACATCCTGCCTGGGAATGGGGAATCACACATCCACCATCCAAAATATCACAATATTGCCACAAATTATAATGAGACAAAACCAATGCAATTATACTACTCTAGGGTTACTGAATCACATAGCAGGAAAATGTAGAGGCAAGTAGGAAAGTTTAGTCCAACATCAAATAAGATTTTCCACAATGGTCAACATATGAAACATCAATAAACTTCCACATAACAATGGTAGATACCATCAAAAATATCATCATGTTTCCATATCTCAACAAAAGATTCCAAGAAATTATTCAAGATCACAGTAACCAGGATAGTTCACATGAACTATGATAACAAAAGAATAGACATGTGTGTAGGCAAAAGTCAAAAGAAAGATAAGATAGGTGAATTTCTCAATATGGATGAATAGGGGATACAACATACCTTAGTATCAAAGTCCAATAGGTCCTAAGCACTTCTGGATCCAAAACTAGGTCACCAAAGAGCCTATTAAACACATATATCAAGTTTATGTCAATTCCATACATAAAGACCAAACCCTAAAAACTACCTTTTTATTATTATGTGAATTAGGTTATAAAAACTATTCTATATTTTAGGTTATGTTATTACGAGTCTAAAACATATTTTATTGTATTTTTCTGACTTATAGATTATTAGTTAGGATTTTTACAAGTTAATTATCATAAATTAGATCCAAAGAAAAACACCTATTATTAATATTTGGATCCAGTTATCAAAACCTACACCATTAGCTAGATCTTATTTTTCTGATTCCAACAAATATTTTTCCATAATTTTCTGATCATCCGATAATTAGTTATTAATTTTTAACTACTGACCAATCAGATAATTACAAATAATTTGATCGCAGATAAAGAGCAGAGAATGTCCACGCGGACCTGGGCAGGCCAATCAGGGCCCCCCATGTCAGCGGACATCTTAAGCCAAGTCAGCGGAACCAGGCACTAAACAAAAGGAAGAGGAAAGCGCAAAAAGACCAAATTACCCCTGGTCGCGAAACAAAACGGAAAAGGAAAGAACGAGGGCAAAGAGGGGAATCAACCCTGGGGTTTGTCTCCACCGCGAGGACCAGCTCGACATCTTGAGAGCAACAGGTCGATCCTCAACTCCAGATCGCAAGATAGTGCGAATTAGACTAAAAGTTCTACATGATCAAAGTTCTCGGGACACCAGCGATTCCAGAGAAAGCAACTGTGAAGAAAATAGCCATCTATAGCTCGAGAAAACATCACCGCAATATGCTGCCAACTCTGAGGTGGCCGGGTAAGGAAGAAGAGCCAGAGAGAGGTTAAGCGAAGAGTAAAGGAAGATGAAGCAACCAAAGTCGGATCAGAAAGAGAGGGAAACTGGCTAGCATGCGATCTACCGCTCGACATTACAGATTACGACTCAACTCAAACGAAAAGAGGGGAAACCATAGTACCTGCTGAAAAGATGAATTGAGGGCCCTCAAAGCTTTCCCACACCCCCACGACTCGAAGCCAACCAGGAACGAACCCCGCCGACGACCAAAACTCCCAGAAAATCCCTCTGCCGCCGCAACAGGTAGCCGGAGTAGGGAGAGATGAAAGTAGGGCAAACCAGATCAAAAGGAATAGGGCACGAGGTTTCTGGGGGTCTGAGGATCGTGGAGGAAACCATATATATAAGGACGGAGATCTGGTTCAACGAGGAACCAACAAAAACCAGAAAATAGAGGGGAGAAAGGAAGGTTCTAGTCGACCCAACGATTGGGAGAGAGAGTCCCACACAAAGTGGGGATCAACAAAACCGGAAAGAAACACTGATGATAAAACGGAAGTCAGAAATCATTGAGAAGGAGAGACAGAAGAGAAAAACGCAGAGGAAACTCACGTTACTTTAGCCGCGTGAGTGAGTCCTAACAGAGGTAGGAGATGACTCCATCTCCGTCGAATTCTCATCCAAGGGCCACGATGAAATCTGAAATCAATAAACCGCGTGACAGCCCCAAGATTAGGAAAAATCGGAAATCAATTGAATATAACAAAAGGAAATTTAAATAATTTATATATATTCTCTTTCCTGATTTAGGGGTTCTAGAATAATCCAAATTAAGTCAAAATTTGCACATATGTTAAATTAAACATGTAGATTTCGAATATCCAATTAGTTTTGCCTTTTGGAAACCTTTAATGGGTTAAATAAATCAAATATCATTTCCTCTTTCTTTCTTCATTTATGGCTTTAGGATTATCCAAATTTTATGAAACTTGACACACAAGTCATAATTAATGTGTTGGATACGAATTTGCCTTTATTTCCAACTTTTGGTGTCATGAATTACATTTATTTATTAATTACACCTTTTAGGCATTTTCTCTCTCCTACTATTACCTAATAACCAAACATTATCCAAATTAGTTGCAAACTTGCCCAAAGACTTATTTTTATGTTTAGATTACGAATTTGGAGTTAGTTTTCCAATTTGAGGTCATTAACTATTTTATTTCACTTTATTGGCCTAATTCCTATTTTCTTTAGATAAGGACATTAATATATACAATTATCTTCCAAATTAAATGATACTTGGCCCTTAAGTTACTTTTTGGTCAAAATAATGAATTTTAGGGTCAAATTATCTTGATGGGTTTCCAATTATAAATTTTGGTACATTATCTTTCTAACTATCTTCTTTACCCATTAATTCCCATATTACCTTTAATTTTGCATTTATCTTCTCCTTTATATAAAATTCGGATTTTCTCCTATTTCTCTTATTTTAGGAAGTGCTAGAAAGTTCTAAGACGAAATACTTTTTGATTTCTATTACTTAGTGACAAATTATACTTCAACCCTATATTAAGATTATATGAGGAGGTATTTATCCAACTAAGTTCTTTAATGAGTTATTATTAAGCACAAAGTATTTTGTATTCCCTTAATTACATGTATTAGTTTACTCTTGTTTGGCTAAGACAAAAGGGTAAAACTACTAGGATAGGGTTCTAGTTCTAGTATGTTACAACACACCACCCCTTAAAGAGATTTCATCCTCAAAATCAGATCATCCATAGGAAACTTATTCACCACCCCTTAAAAGGGTTCATCTTATAAAATCAAACTAACTTCAATTATAAAAGTTTCAACTATACTTCTTACATCCATTACATAAGCAACATGCAAAAGGAAACATAACTTGTGAATACAAGTCTAAGGAACTATGGGTTAACTTGCTCTTGATCAGCATCATTAACTTCTTCACCATCCAAGGCAAAAACCCTACCAGCTCTTCTTTCCACAGGTCTTCCCCTATTATTGTTACCATTATTGTTGTCCCAATTCTGAGGAGGTGCTTGCTGAGGAACATGTCCAGGTCCAAAATGAAGCTTGGGGTACTGAGGTATGACGTGTCCAGGTTCATTGCAATGATGGCATACCACTGGACGAGGTTTGTCATGGGGACACTTCCCTGGAGGATGGTAACCATTGCACTTAGAACACTTGTCCCTTCTCTAATCATCACCTGAAGACTTCCTTTTCTTGTCGAACTCCCTAGATTGAAACCTTGGGTAAGACTCCACGGCCAAAGCTTTATCAACCATCTACTAAAAGGTCAAGGGCAGTTGTGGTATTAGAGCACGACCCACATTGTAGTTGAGCCCTTGGAGGAAGAGGTTTGCCCTACGTTCTTCACCCAAACCAACTACATAACATTCTAACAGCAGAAACCTTTGCACGTAGGCAGAAATGGATAAGGGACCTTGCTTCAAACTGTAGAACTGTGCTTCTTTCTTCTTTAGGGCAGTAGTGCATATGTACTTCCCTCGAAAGAGAGCCAAAAACTCTATCCAGGTCATGGTGGAGACATCTCTAGTCTTAGCAATTCCATTCCACCAAACTCTAGCTGGTCCATCCAAGACATAGGAAGCAAACCTAACCTTTTGATGTGGAGGGCATGCCATACCATCGAAAGTCCTCTCCATGGCTAACACCCAATCATCTGCTTTGTCCACCATCTCTAACTCACCCTCACCCTTAAAGGAAGGTGGTTGCATCTTCATGAACTCCATGATTGTGAACTCCTTAGGCTTCGCAAGTACACACGGGTCTTTCATCTTCCCCACCATGGAAGACACAAAGAGTTGTCGAAACATGGCCAACTCCTGCTCTGGAGTCATGGCTCCACCCGAACCAACAACATCAGTGGTTCCCTGACCAAACCTAGCATTTTGAGGCGTCTCATAACCATACTGGTTGTCCAGTGTTGAGTTATCACCAACCATTAGGGTTTTGCCTGTACAAGGCAAGGACACGAGGTATAAGCAACCTAAGATAGATAAAGGTAAACATCCTAAGGGAGATGAGTTTGAAATAGTTAGATAACCGACTGCTAGTGCTCTGATACCATGCTGTAAATAAGTGAAACCACTCCTCTACTAGGAAGAAAAGACCACATCCCTTAAAACAAACACCACGTAAAAATTTTCGCCAAAGGGATAGAGATCAATTCATTCAACATGTATGTATCATTACATAATGAGTAGCAGCGGAAAAAGAAGTTTTATCTAACAATCTACAAAGCTTGTTACAACACTTCACCACATAAGGTAATCTAAAGGAAAACTAAACATAAAGCCAAGGACTAAGCTGAGGGTCATCTAACCACCTCTTCAAGCCTCCCGAAGACCAGCTACAAGGTTGTTGTGAAGTTCACTCTCCTCGATCTAATCTGGGGTTGGAAGCATACCCCGACAAAAGAAAAAGAAAAGAGAAATATATCAGCAAAAGATGGTCTCTGTATTCTAAAGAAAAGCTTGAGCAATATATGACATTAAGGACATCAAGTATGAATGTTTCCCATGCAAAAGAATAGGACTACCCACACGGGCATAATAGATAAGATTCTTAACAAAAGAGATACTTGCCATATGTAAACAATAAAGAAATGCCACATGCACATATCATGACCAATATCCTGCATACATGTGAGATAAGCATAACACTAGAATATTATAAAACACAAAGGTAGTCAAGAATCACACATATTGAACCTGGTGAGACATGGGCCAAGAATCACACATCTTGCCCTGGCATGGGGAATCACACATCCACCATCATATACATATAATATGGGCCAGGAATCACACATCCTGCCCGGGAATGGGGAATCACACATCCACCATCCAAAATATCACAATATTGCCACAAATTATAATGAGACAAAACCAATGCAATTATACTACTCTAGGGTTACTGAATCACATAGAAGGAAAATGTAGAGGCAAGTAGGAAAGTTTAGTCCAACATCAAATAAGATTTTCCACAATGGTCAACATATGAAACATCAATAAACTTCCACATAACAATGGTAGATACCATCAACAATATCATCATGTTTCCATATCTCAACAAAAGATTCCAAGAAATTATTCAAGATCACAGTAACCTGGATAGTTCACATGAACTATGATAACAAAAGAATAGACATGTGTGTAGGTAAAAGTCAAAAGAAAGATAAGATAGGTGAATTTCTCAATATGGATGAATAGGGGATACAACATACCTTAGTATCAAAGTCCAATAGGTCCTAAGCACTTCTGGATCCAAAACTAGGTCACCAAAGAGCCTATTAAACACATATATCAAGTTTATGTCAATTCCATACATAAAGACCAAACCCTAAAAACTACCTTTTTATTATTATGTGAACTAGGTTATAAAAACTATTCTATATTTTAGGTTATGTTATTATGAGTCTAAAACATATTTTATTGTATTTTTCTGACTTATAGATTATTAGTTAGGATTTTTACAAGTTAATTATCATAAATTAGATCCAAAGAAAAACACCTATTATTAATATTTGGATCCAGTTATCAAAACCTACACCATTAGCTAGATCTTATTTTTCTGATTCCAACAAATATTTTTCCATAATTTTCTGATCATCCGATAATTAGTTATCAATTTTTAACTACTGACCAATCAGATAATTACAAATAATTCGACCGCAGATAAAGAGCAGAGAATGTCCACGCGAACCTGGGCAAGCCAATCAGGGCCCCCATGTCAGCGGACATCTTAAGCCAAGTCAGCGGAACCAGGCATTAAACAAAAGGAAGAGGAAAGCGTGAAAAGACCAAATTACCCCTGATCGCGAAACAAGACGGAAAAGGAAAGAACGAGGGCAAAGAGGGGAATCAAGCCTGGGGTTTGTCTCCACCGCGAGGACCAGCTCGAAAGCTTGAGAGAAATAGGTCGATCCTCAACTCCAGATCGCAAGATAGTGCGAATTAGAGTAAAAGTTCTACATGATCAAAGTTCTCGGGACACCAGCGATTCCAGAGAAAGCAACCGTGAAGAAAACGGCCATCTGTAGCTCGAGAAAACATCGCCGCAATATGTTGCCAACTCTGAGGTGGCCGGTTAAGGAAGAAGAGCCAGCGAGAGGTTAAACGAAGAGCAAAGGAAGATGAAGCAACCAAAGTCGGATCGGAAAGAGAGGGAAACCGGCTAGCAGGCGATCTACCGCTCGACATTACAGATTATGACTCAACGCAAACGAAAAGAGGGGAAACCATAGTACCTGCCGAAAAGATGAATTGAGGGCCCTCGAAGCTTGCCCACACCCCCACGACTCGAAGCCAACCAGGAACGAACCCCGTCGACGACCAAAACTCCCAGACGACCCCGCCGCCGCCGCAACAGGTAGCCGGAGTAGGGAGAGATGAATGCAGGGCAAACTGGATCAAAAGGACTAGGGCACGAGGTTTTTGGGGGTCCGAGGATTGTGGAGGAAACCATATATATAAGGACGGAGATCTGGTTCAACGAGGAACCAACAAAAACCAGAAAACAGAGGGGACAAAGGAAGGTTCTAGTCGACCCAACGATTGGGAAAGAGAGTCCCACACAAAGTGGGGATCAACAAAACTGGAAAGAAACACTGATCATAAAACGGAAGTCAGAAATCACTGAGAAGGAGAGACGAAAGAGAAAAACGTGGAGGAAACTCGTGTTACTGTAGCCGCGTGAGAGAGTCCTAACGGAGGTAGGAGATGACTCCATCTTCGTCAGATTCTCATCCAAGGGCCACGATGAAATCCGAAATCAATAAACCGCGTGACAGCCCCAAGCTTAGGAAAAATCGGAAATCAATTGAATAAAACAAAATGAAATTCAAATAATTTATATATATTCTCTTTCCTGATTTAGAGGTTCTAGAATAATCCAAATTAAGCCAAAATTTGCACATTTGTTAAATTAAACATGTAGATTCTGAATATCCAATTAGTTTTGCCATTTGGAAACCTTTAATGGGTTAAATAAATCAAATATCATTTCCTCTTTCTTTCTTCATTTATGGCTTTAGGATTATCCAAATTTTATGAAACTTGACACACAAGTCATAATAAATGTGTTGGATACGAATTTGCCTTTATTTCCAACTTTTGGTGTCATGAATTACATTTATTTATTAATTACACCTTTTAGGCATTCTCTCTCCTACTATTACCTAATAACCAAACATTATCCAAATTAGTTGCAAACTTGCCCAAAGACTTATTTTTATGTTTAGATTACGAATTTGGAGTTAGTTTTCCAATTTGAGGGCATTAACTATTTTATTTCACTTTATTGGCCTAATTCCTATTTTCTTTAGATAAGGACATTAATATATACAATTATCTTCCAAATTAAATGATACTTGGCCCTTAAGTTACTTTTTGGTCAAGAAAACGAATTTTAGGGTCAAATTATCCTGATGGGTTTCCAATTATAAATTTTGGTACATTATCTTTCTAACTATCTTCTTTACCCATTAATTGCCATATTACCTTTAATTTTGTATTTATCTTCTCCTTTATATAAAATTTGGATTTTCTCCTATTTCTCTTATTTTAGGAAGTGCTAGAAAGTTCTAAGATGAAATACTTTTTGATTTCTATTACTTAGTGACAAATTATACTTCAACCCTATATTAAGATTATATGAGGAGGTATTTATCCAACTAAGTTCTTTAATGAGTTATTATTAAGCACAAAGTATTTTGTATTCCCTTAATTACATGTATTAGTTTACTCTTGTTTGGCTAAGACAAAAGGGTAAAACTACTAGGATAGGGTTCTAGTTCTAGTATGTTACACCACCGGAGAAAGACTTGCACTGTCTTTTGGAGATGGTCCTAAACCACTGCAGAAGGCAGGCTATGATAAGGGAATGGACTTCTTTTGACGGCCCAGCTGTCTCGGGATTCTGACGTTTCTGTCCGACTGTTGTTGCTTCAGCTGCGGCCGCAGCGTTATTTCTTGTGCCCTATTTGTCAACTTGACTGGAGGTTTGCTTTGTATGAGCCATACCTGTTATCTAATTTATTGACCATTTAAATGTTAAGTAGGCAAAGCTGATATCGCGATAAAACTTGTCTCATTGTAAGTTTCGGGTATCGTCCGTCAAAAGAAAATCCAAAGCGATACAGTACAGGATGATACAGAGGAAAAATGCGGCACGACATGCTGTCTGATATAGGTATGTCGGGCGATAAGGTCGCATGAAACAAATGCCCGATAAGATGTTACGACGGAAAAATGTGTCACCCGGTATGGCGTATCGGGCAACTGCGATCGGCCAACGTGTTGTGCTCCAAACGTGTCGGGCGATACAAAGAAAATCATTAAGTTCGTCAACCCGATACACTGCGCGCGATAAGATACCGTGACGGGGAAACAGACTGTTGGGCTATACCTTTGCTCATTGAGGCTCTCGCCCGACACGAGGGTGAAGGTAAGCTGGCCGACATGTGAGAAAAAAATGGATTACCGCATGTTACTGGTGGCAGAAAAGAGTAACTGTAGTAACCCGACACGGTAAACCCTCCTTAATATATATAGCGAACTCAGTTGGGGGTAAAATGGGTAGTTCTGGGGCGCGTGTCGGTCGTTGAGACAAGCCATTCCCGAGACGAACCGTCTCGTCAGTCTAATTAAAGGCAATTACTCACATGCACGACACGGGTGCACGCCGCCCGAGAATGCCATCCGTCATGGCCCTTGCGATGCCCGAGAAGCTATCGCCCGATACAGGCGGTTCTGCGCGTCAGCTGAGTTGCTGCCTGACACAGTTGATATCCTAAATCGCCGAAACTAAAATAAGGCGAAGAAGAAGGAAAACAATAGATGGGTAAAAACATCATTGGCTTAGGGTTAAGTCGCGACCTCAGATGGTATTACTCCTCAAAGCTACGTAAAATAAAGCGGTGGCCCATAAAACGGAAGAGTCGGTACGCTCAGCGCGTGCACTAACTTGGGACTTATTACAGTCCATAATGTTTGTTTTACAAGGAAGAAAACTCGGGTTGCCTCCCGGGGAGTGTTGGAGTTTGCGTCATCAACTCGACAGGTGATGGTTCATCACGTTCCTCCTTTGACAGTACCCATGTCTTGCAAATTGATCTCTGCTCTCCTGACAAAAGCTTCATCTTTGTAGTACCTCTTCACTCGGTGCCCATTTACCTGAAAGACTTTGGTCGGGTCATCCTTTTCGTAAAGCTCCATCATTCCTTATGGGTATATCTTCGATACAGTGAATGGGCCCGACCATCTTGTTTGTAGCTTCCCAGGAAAAAGACGAATGGCGGATTTAAATAACAAAACTTTATCTCCTTTGCTTACATCTTTTCTCTTTAGATGGGCATCGTGCCACATTTTCATCCTTTGTTTGTAGATTTTTGCATTCTCATAGGCGTGTATCCTCAACTCTTCAAGCTCTTGCAGTTGCAAAAATCTCTTTTCTCCTGCTTTCTCAAGGTCCATGTTTAAGAATTTGATCGCCCAAAGTGCCTTGTGTTCCATTTCCAGAGGTAGATGGAAGGATTTTCCGTAGATCAACTTGTAGGGGGTGGTTCCAATGGGTGTTTTGTAGGCAGTCCTGTAGGCCCAAAGTGCGTCGTCGAGCTTCATAGACCAGTATTTCCTCATTCGGATGAAAGTTTTTTCCACGATCTGCTTAATTTCTCTATTTGAGACCTTTACCTGCCCTGAGGTCTGTGGGTGGTACGGTGTAGCGATCTTATGCTAGACTCCATACTTACGTAGGAGCGCCTCGAACTGTCTCTCTCCGAAGTGCGACCCTCCGTCGCTTATTACTGTGTGCGGCACACCGAACCGAGGAAAGATCATCTTCTCAAACAGATTAGTCACAGTGTCACAGACTTTGCATCACACGTTTGGGTGGCCACAACTTCTACCCATTTTGATACATAGTCCACTGGAACAAGGATGTATTGGTAACCCCTTGATGGAGGGAACGACCCCATGTAATCAATCCCCCACACGTTGAAGATTTCTACCTCAATCCAATTCACCATTGGCATCTCATTCCTTCGCCCGATATTCCCAGTTGATTGGCATTCTTTACAGACCTTCACGAACTGTGCAGTGTCCTTGAACAGGGAAGGCCAGTAAAAGCCCGATTTTAGTACTTTTGCGGCAGTCCTCTCGCTGCCCAGATGTCCCCCGTAGGGGATACATGACATTCCTTCAGAATATTCGCGGTTTCTTCTTCTGGAATGCACCTCCTATATAAATTGTCGGCGCATCTTCTAAAAAGAAGAGGATCATCCCAGTAGTAATTCCTAGCATCCGCGAACAAATTCTTTTTCTGATTATAAGTAATGTCAGGAGGCAGTTCACTACAAGCAAGATAGTTGTAGATATCTACAAACTAGGGCAAGTCTTCTTCTTCTGCTTCAGCCAACATAAGGGCCTCATCGACATAGTAGTCTTTGATCGGCGGTCCTCCCTGTCTTTCAGCTACGATCCGTGATAGGTGGTTGGTGACCACATTTTCCGCTCCCTTCTTATCGATAATTTCATGGTCGAACTCTTGAAGCAATAAGGCCCACCTCAACAGTCTGGGCTTTGTGTCCTTCTTTTGCATTAGGTATTTTATTACTCCATGATCTGTATATACCTTGACCCTTACCCCGACGAGGTACGACCTGAACTTATCAAATTCAAAGACGATCACGAGCATCTCCTTTTCGGTGGTTGTGTAATTTACCTGAGCTTCGTCCAACGTGCGACTAGCGTAGAAAATCACATGGTACCTTTTATCTTTCTTCTGCCCCAGGACTGCTCCTACCGCGTAGTCGCTAGCGTCGCACATCAGCTCGAACGGTAAATCCCACTCTGGCGCTTGGAGGATGGGTGGTGATATTAAAGCATTCTTTAAAGCCTGAAAAGCATTGAGACAGTCATCAGAGAAAACAAATTCAACATCCTTTACCAGAAGATTGGACAATGGTTTTGAAATCTTCGAGAAGTCCTTAATAAATCTTCTGTAGTAGCCGGCGTGCCCGAGGAAGCTCCTCACTCCCGTCACGGACTTCAGTGGAGGTAGCTTAGATATTTCTTCAACTTTGCTTGTGTCCAGCTCGATGCCACACCTTGAGATCTTATGTCCCAGAACGATGCCCTCTCGTACCATAAAATGAAACTTCTCCCAGTTTAAGACCAGGCTGCTCTCCTGGCATCTTTGTAGAACCAATGCCATATTCTTCAAACAGGTATCGAAGTCCTTTCTATAGACTGAAAAATCATCCATGAAAACTTCTACGATATCTTCTAGAAAATCTAAAAACATTGATATCATGCATCTTTGGAACGTGGCGGGAGCACTGCAGAGTCCGAAGGGCATCCTTCTGAAAGCATACATGCCATAGAGGTAGGTGAATGTTGTTTTCTCTTGGTCTTCGGGAAGGATGGGTACCTGATAAAATCCTGAAAAGCCATCAAGGAAACAAAAAAAGTCATGATGTGCTAATCTTTCAAGAACCTGGTCAATAAAAGGTAGCGGAAAATGATCCTTTTTTGTAGCCTAGTTTAGCTTTCTATAATCGATGCACATTCTCCATCCGGTGACTGTCCTAACCGCCACATCGTCGCCCTTTTCTCCTCTTACCACCGTCATCCCGCCCTTTTTGGGTACTACATGGATCAGACTCACCCAATTACTATCGCTGATTGGGTAAATGATCCCCGCATCCCTTAGCTTGATTACCTCTTTCTTGACGACCTCCTTGAGCATCTGATTCAGCTTCCTATGGGGTTGAGCCAGAGGCTTGGCAGATTCATCTATGTTGATGCGATGCATGCATAAGGCGGGGCTCAGGCCTTTGATGTCCTCTATTGAATATCCTATAGCCCCCCGGTGGAGTCTTAACTCCTCAAGGAACAGTCTAGCTGGTTTCTTCAAAGATTGGCGTTTACGATGGCAATGTTTTTCTCTTCTTCATCTAAGAATTCATATTTCAGACCTTCAGGCAACTGTTTCAACTCAGGCTTTGCTCTAGATGCCTTCTCTTGAGGCTCGACATACTTCACAGACTCCACCACCTCATCCTCTTCGTGCAGATCTTCGTCAGAAAGGTCAAAAAGGTCAAGATACTTCACAACTTCAGGATTTTTGAAGTCGGGATTCTGACAGCTTATAGCCCTCGCAAGGGGGTCCACTACGTGAATGTCCTCTTCTATTTCCTCGCAGAATTTATCATAGCTATCTGCAAAGCATGCAGATTCTGACAGGGAAGGGCTTTTCATTACCTCCTTCAGCTTGAAGTCCAGGTGGTCGTTTCGGACCCTCAACATGATCCTCCCCTCAGAGACATCGATTAATGCCCTTCCTGTTGCCAGGAAAGGACGTCCGAAGATGATCGGGCAGTAAAGGGCTTCGGCTGTGTCAATGACGACTATGTTGCAGGGAATGAAGAAATTACCAACCCTGATCGACACATCTTCAACCACGCCTACGGGTCTCTTGAAGGTATGGTCCACCAGTTCAATCCTCATATTGGTTCGAACCATGTCAGTTAAACCCAACCTTTACACGAAACTCAGGGGCATGAGGCTGATGTTGGCCCCTAAGTCGGCAAGACCTATTCGCTCGACATTGTCCCTGATGGCGAATGGGATTGTAAAGGCTCCAGGATCACTTCTTTTGCTTGGCATGTCAGGCTTCACGAAAGTTGAGGAAGTAGATGCTAGGTGCACGGTTTCAACCCTTCCTCCCCTTCTTTTCTTGGTGATGAGATCCTTAAGGAACTTGGCATAGGTCGGCATCTCCTCCAAGGAGTCAAGGAAGGGAACTTCAAGATGTCGTTTCCTGATCGATTCCATGAACCTTTCGTGACGCTTTTTTAGATTTGCCTTTATCGGCTTATACGGGAACGGTAGCCTGGGAGCATAAGGATTCCTCCCACTAGGTAGCTCATCGGAAGGCTTCTGTGCAGGATCTCGAGCTTCTACTTACCTACCTTCATCCTCTGTCGGGATTGCACCCTCAGGCCTTGATTCAGGCTCTGGTCTAGCCTTATCAGTGCACTCCACAGTCCTCCCAGATCTTAGTACTGCCATTCTGGCAGTTTCAGGGTAGGAGAGGGTCTTTCCTGCAGGGTCCTTCACCAGAGCGGCCATTCGGGTCAATCGTTGATTGACCTCGCGTTGGCGCATTTGCAAGCTTGTCATCTGGTGTTGCATGGAATTCAGAGCCCCAGGACTGGGAAGCACTCCATGTGCCAGCTGGCTGATGATAGTGCCATGTCTTTTTATGAAAGCGAAGAGCTGACCAACCAAGTTAGGTTGGTACGAACTCTCATCTTGGCCTTGACGCTCACCCTCAGAAAGAGATTGCTCACAACGGGACATGATGTCAGAGCTAGGTGGAGCAGGTCACTGTTCTTTAGAGTTCCTGCAATGGCACGAAATAATCAAGTCAGAAAATCGGATTATAATTTATAGGCAAAGATTAATAATAATAAAAAAGAAAAGAAAAAGAGTTTTGTCAAGCTCATCTCTGATCTTGAGGCACGGGAGTGTAGTCAATGGATTTGGGTCCATCAACAGTACTGTTTTTCCTTGTCCCCGGCAACGGCGCCAAAAAGTTGACCGGTCTAAATCGCGCGTCCAAAAATGGAGGCGGATTTGAAGTAGTCAGACTTTTACATTTATAACATGAAACCTTCTAGGCCCCCACAACTTTACTTACGGGGTCGAAGTAGATAGATGGGGTCGAAGACAGGGACAAGGGTGGTAGTATTGAGAACTCTATATTGACACGCTACACTCCGGCAAAGAGGTAAAAGGAATTAAAATTTCCTAAAGGGAAACAACAAGGTAAGATCCATAAAACAAAGAAAGCTATCTCCAACTGGAGCTACGAGAAAGATTTAAGGTTTTAGGCATTTAGCAGTTTTTAGGGGTTTTCATGCAACTGAAACAGAGAGTTAGAACTAAAGCTAAAGCAGGGTACGAAGGAGAAAATTTCGGTAAAACCAGCGGCAGTAGAAACATCCCGTACGCCTCCTCTCAGAGTGGGTACCTCTAACTGGGCATGAGCACCCCTCTCGAGGTTGCTGGAATCGAATTAGAGTGGAAATGTTACTAAAGTGAATCCGATTCTGGGCACTCTCGTACTCCAGAATCGGCCCAAACACTAGAGACACAACACCTCTCTCAAGGTTGTTGTAACGGGAAAAACATAATTCGGTAGCTAATCAAAACGCGATCCAACATACAAGCTAGAGTTTAGATATTAAACACAACAATTATCCAACAAGAGTACCAATCAATAAGTAGCAAGTGATTAAACTCTTCTATTTCCATAAACAAATAAAGGTTTGTTTACATTGCATAATTAAGGAAATAAATGACAGAAATAAAGATAGGTGTCGCCTTCTTGATATGGAAGGACGACAGGCTACAACGGACCCTCCAGCCCGATATCGGCCAGGAGCCTAGCCCGATGCAGCCGTGTCGGGCAGCACGCCCTCTCAGGCGACACGTCGTGACGGGCAGACTGTATCATGTGGGAACCCCAGCCTGATACGGTCATGTCGGGCGGCACCCTCTCTGGCGACACGCCGTGACGGGCGACACGTATCGGGGTTTCGGTATCATGCCAGGATAGAGCGATGCATCTAATATCGGTCATTTATGTCGGGTATCTATATCGGCTGATATCGGCCTACAGTGGTGCTCAGGACGATACTAAGTGAACCATTCCCTCCCTCTCGGGATGGGGAAGTGCTCACCTAGGATCCCCCGATACGACTACTAAGGCACGATACACTCGCTCTTCGCAGCTTTCCTGAGAAGACTTGCCTAGGGTTCCGACCTGTCTTTTCGGCTTCCTGTAGCTGCTATTTATAGGTAGCAGTTTGGGGAAGTCGTGGTGCTTAGGGCTCCACGTGTCCTTCTTTAGCTCTTATTATCGCGGAGTCGGTGGATGGCCGATATCGGTATCGCCCGGCACAAGGATGTCGGTTGTCGGTCACATCACGAGCGGCGCCTACCGGTGGGCGTCCTATATCGCGCGACAAGCTTTAGTTGTCGTGGTGAGATCGGCTCCCTATCTGGTAAAAGACATGTCGCCCGCTGGTTCCTTTCTGCGCGGCATCCTCATGTCGTGCGTTGGTGTGTTGTGCTACCCTGTCGGGCAGTGAGCGTATCGGCCATCTGAAAGGGCGATGCTGGTGGAACTTGTTTGTGGGCCGGGATGGCCTTATTGATGATAAAATGAGTCCAAAATGGAGGAAAACTCTGTAAAAGATGAAAATATTGAATTAATAGCGTCGTTTGGCCAATTATTGCAAAAGTACATATAAAAGAGAGGAAAACAGTTTAAAAGGGCAGTTTTGATAATGAAAAAGCAGCCAAAAAATCACAAAATTTGGTGTTATCATAGACCCATGCCAAGGGTAAACATTGTGGGTGTTGGTCAACAATGTAAGAAAAACACATGCAATGATGATAAACATCAAAAGCCAAAATTGACAAATTCAGTAATAAAATTGTAAATGATGTCCAAAGCGGGTAGCTAATTTCTGCATTATCTGAGAATGAAACTCATACAAAACAACAACAATGAGGGTTATATGTCCTCCTCTCTTGGTGAAATCCTATTAAATTTTAGGAGAATTTCAAAAATAACTCAACTTAGGCAAGTGCTTCATCAAATAATTGCATATGTTTCAAATGATCACAAGGAAAATGGTCCTACAGTGCTAGGAGTGAAAGAGAATTATCAACTTCGTCACACAATAGATATTTGTCTTTAATGCATATTTTCACCTAACATTGTTATTAAACAAATATCCTCATAACTACCATCATTACTAATTTTGGTTTTAGAAATCATAATATTCATATTTCAAATCTTAAGAAAATATTATATCCAACTACAATAAGTATAAATATTAACTTTTTTGTTTTGAGGTCCAACCCCAATATTCCAACATAAGTTATTAAATCTCAATATATTAATAAAAAATATCAATTATTATCAATTTTGGGAACAAATGTGAGAGAGTTAAGAACAGAAAAGGTTACCAAATTATTTAGGTGTGCAAATTGCATAGTCCTTAAGAGTATTTGTGTCTTACTCGACACTATGTGTTGGTGCAATAGAAATCTCTGATGGTTGCTCTCTTAGGATACAACAATGACAGTGACGTGAAGCATGCACTCGCAAAAAATGTTGCAAAGCGAATAATTATGATTGTTCTTCTAGGTTTCAACAATAAAAGCGAAGAAAATTTGCAAACAAGAAAGAAGAGTGAAGGTATGAGAGTTTCTATTTTTCTATCTTCAAAGTGTTGATAGACACTCTGTTAAATAAATAAAAGGCATCAATCACGATTAATGTTGAAACAAATGTGTTGTGGTTGGAAACATGTAGCATTTTAGAATCATCTGAATGAATAGGTGTATCTTTGAAAAGATGCAACTCATGTAGAAACTCATTGAGTGAACCAAAGGGAATTACCGAATCGAAACTGCACCCACACAAGGAGTCCCGACAGGCCACATTTGCAACCCCCCATATGTGGGATGTGACATGCATAGACATGCCTGGTTAAAGGGAATCCAGACCGGGCCGAATCAAACCCCCTTGGGAAACCCCACCATGTGCATGCATAGTACACGTTCCCTTTTATTCTTAAAATATTCTATGGATAAGAATATATATATAAGGAGGAGGAAAGCCTCTAAAGTAACCAATGTGGGACTAAACTTCTTCTCTTTGGCTTTGAAATGCTAGCTTTCACAACAATCCTTGGTATTTAAAAACAAAACAATATGAAATTGAATAAGAGATCACTAGAAGAATTTAAATAAATGACATGCATAAGCTTTAGTAGAACTAGGTTCTTTGAAGAAAAATATAGAGTAGATATGTGTAATCTATTGAGGATAGGTAGAACTATATTCTTGATCAAAATATCCTTTTTTCTAGTTAGAGGACCATTACTTACATGAGATTCAAAGAATTAATTACCATTCTTACGATTTGAGACTTTTAGGCCATCTGCCTACTTTATAATTTTCATGAATGCTCTAGAGATTTGTCTGAATCTTAATAAGAGCGACCTCACACCATATTCATATAGTTTGACTTTCATCAAGTATATATTGCAATTATATACACCACCATCAATGGCCATGAAATCCATTAAGAAAAAATATTGTCAACGAATCACTACAAATTATTTTTAACATCATAAGAATGAGATACAAAATATTACAATAGAATGAGTTGTCCAATGACTTAGTTTTTCCCATTGAACCTCCTTCTCAGGATCATCGTTCATGAAGGTTGGGTATTCATCATTTTGACTTATAGTATGAGAATAATCCCATTCTCCTCAATGTGTTGTAGTTTTTGTCTAATGGCTTTGTCAGAGGATCAACCAAAATGAACTCTAACTTTACATAACCATCAAGAGTATGCCATTACATATATGTTGCCTCATAATATTATGACATAGATGAATATTTATCTACTCTTCCCATTATAAACTTTGTTTTTAGCTCTTGCAATGAAAACTTCATTATCACAATGTATAAACATTGGCAGAGAAGGTTTCTCCCAAATGCTAAGATCCATTAGCACATGTCTTAAGCATCCGACTTCAGTTCCATCCTTTTGTAATGCTATAAACTCATATTTTAGTTGGAACCAGCTATACATGTTTGCTTGGTATATTTAAAATAGCTCCATCCATGGTGCAGATGTAGCCACTTGTAAATTTCAATTCATCAAAATAAAAAATCCAATTGGCATCCCAATAGCATTCTAGAATAGTTGGAAACCCACAAAAAACCAATCCATGATTACCCTTTAGGTATATTAAAACCCTTTGTAGAGCATACCCATGATCCTTGTTAGCATTTTGAGTATATATATCCTTAATATCCCCACTGCATATCCTAGATCTGGACAAGTACAATTCATTAAGTGCATTAGGCTTCCAATTACTTGTGCATATTTGACTTATTGAACAATAGTACTTTTGTTTTTACTTAAGATTACAATTAGAATTAAAAGGTGTGCTTACTGGCTTACAATCAAACATTAAAAAAAATTTAGGATTTTATCAACATAATGTTATTGAGAGAGCATGATGGAACCATCACTTTAAAAAAGTTTTATTCCCAAAATTACATCTACTTCTCCCATATATATCATGTTAAAATTAGAAGCCAAGAAACATTTTATATTGTTTATGATATCAAAATTAGTGCCAAAAATAAGTATGTCATCCACATGAAGACAAATAATAACACAAGATTGGTTATTGACTTTAGAATATATACATTTGTCTCCTTCATTTATATGAAACCCATATGATACAATGACTTTATCAAATTTCTCATGCCATTGTTTAGGTGCTTGTTCTAAGCCATAGATAGATTTGATTAGTGTGCATACCATATATTGTTTTCTAGGAACAACATAACCTTCTGATTGATCCGTATAAATTTTTTCAACTAACTCTCCATTCAAGAAACCAATTTTGACATCGATTTGATGTATATTTAACTTCTTGATGGATGCCAAAGCAATTAATCCTGATTGAAGAAATTCAACTTACAAGAGATAAAGTATCAATTAGTGAATACCCTTTTGTTGTTTATATCCCTTGAAAACCAAGGGAGCTTTGTATTTATCCACAGTCCCATAAGTTTTTTATTTTCTTTTGAATATCCATGTACATCTTATAGGTTTGATACCTGGTGGAAGATCCACTAATTCCCATGTGTGATGTGGTAATAGAGATTAATTCTCACTATTAATTGCTTCCCTGCACAAAGAGGAATCAGATAAATTAATAGCATCATTGTAGCATTGAGGGTCATTATCTACAATAAAGGGATAGAAGTCATCACCAAGATTCTTTTTCTTCCTCATCATAGTAGATCTTCTAGGTTCTACATCATCATATTATGAAATATCATTAGTATTAGACATACTTGGTATATTCGCTAAAATTTCACTTGAAGGATTAGACACATTTTCCATAGGATTTTCATAGGAATTTTTTTTAAAAAAATTGAGCATTTTCAGATTCAATAATAGTATTAGGTTCAACAACATTATTGTTTCTTCTATAACCAAGAATCTATATCCTTCACTATTTTCAGCGTAACCTATAAACTCACTATCTAGAGTTTCAATTACTAATTTTTGTTTATTAGGATAAGTCAATAAAAATTTAGCTAACACCCCCACACTTTGAGATATTTCAAATGAGGAGGATATCCTTTCCATACTTCATATGGAGTCTTAATCGTCTTCCTACTAGGAATGCAATTTTGAAGAAAACAACATGATACATTTCTCCTCCCCATAATGTTGGGTGCTCCTAATTTAATTAAAATAGAAATCATCATCTCTTTTAAATTTCAACTTTACATTCTACAATCCCATTTTATTGATGCGAATATGGATGGGTGCATTCATGTATAATACCTTCAGTTACACATAAATCATTAAATGGAGACCAATCATATTCACCACTCCTATATGAGTGAAGCCATTTTATATTGCTGCCAAGTTGGTTTTCTACTTCTATTTTATACTTAACAAACATCTCAAAAGTTTCATCTTTTGAATGTAATAAGTATAATTTTATGTAGCATGAGAAATCATCTATAAATATGATGTAGAATCTTTTCCCACCTCTATAAAAATTTCTTTTAATCTCCAAGTTCCATATGAACTAAATCTAGAAATGCACAATCTCAATGTAAAATTTGAGGACATGGTTTCGTTGTAGATTTAGTTCAATACATACTTGACATTTGTTATTTAAATAAACAACATCATGTATATCTTATAGCAAACCTAAATATTTCATGTGTTGTATATATTTAAAATCAACATGTTCAAGTCTATTTTGCTACATATCAAAGGAGTCAACAATACACAAGCGGAAATTTCTTTAGTAAAAGAGTTTGGTACATTCAGATGAAAAACATTATTTGAATAATACCCCATACCATGTTAGTCCCCTGATATAGAAAGAATAATGACCTGGTTTGAGTCAAAATACACCTTGAATGCAAAGCTAACAAGCTGAGACACGGAGATCAAATTAACCCTAGTGTCTAGAACCTACAACACATCTTTGATCAATATAATTTTTCTAAAAGTCATGTTGATCATGACATTGTCAATTTGTCATTTTTGATCATAGGAGAAGCACGTGAGTTGTCCATGACAATTTCATGCTTATCCTCTCCTACTTTTGAGTAAGTTAAAAAGGAATATCTATTTCCACTAATGTGGTGACTCCATAGAGTCGATGATACAATCATATTGTTGAAATGATCCTATGTTGACCAGGCTAATGAATGCCACAAATATTTTCTTTGTCACAAGGTTGGTTGTTGGTTCCTTAAAATATTAGACTGCTTGCTTCTTTCTGTGCTTGCATTTATGAAAGGTGTGACCACATTTAGCACTAAGAAAACAAAAAATATTTTTTTTCTTAGTGTCTTTGTTGCCTTTGTTTTATTGTTATTTCTTTTTCCTGTCTCATTCTTTCAATGATTTTTAGATTGATCAGAAGAATCATGATTATTTACTTACTTTCATTATCAACAAAAGCTGCAATAGAAGACAACTCTTTTGTTCAATCACATCTCTCTCTAGATCATTTATGATCTTCTACCCAAATGTTTATTATCACATAATCAAGTGAAAGTGTCCTTTTATGTTTTATATTATTCTTGTAATGTTTCCAAGAACTTGGGAATTTTAAAATTAAATAATTGACAATGAATGATTTAGGTTGATAAATTTTTTAATTTTTAGATCATCAAGAATTAGTTGAAAATCTTGAATTTGAGTTTTATATCTCCAGTCATATGAAAGTTTAAAAAATTTGCAATAGTAAATTTGAGCATAGAACCTTTTTCAAAGATGCACTTTTTGTTAAGATTTTCTCAAATTTTGGATGTAAGTTTATGATAAAAGTATACATCAAATAATTGATTGCCAACAGTACTTAGAATGACATGATGACAAATTCTATTAGCCCTATTCCAATTAACACAATCAATTTTTGGATTTGGATTAGGCAGAGTAAATGCTATCTCAAACACTTCTAAAGAAGTATAAAACTTTTTCTGCTAATGACGACAATCAGATCCATCAAAAGGCTCAATTTTTGTTACTTTAGTCAATATATTTTGCGACACTATTGAAACAATAACTATTTGATTATTAGATGTGGATGGCATCACATGCATAAACTATATTTCAAAATCATCTGTGTATCTACCCACAAAATACAAGTACTCTTAATATTGTTATTAATTTTGGGTACAAATGTGAAAGAATTAAGAACAATATAAGATACTAAATCATTGAGAAGTACACATTTCATTGTCCTTAAGAGTATTTGCTCCTTGCTCAACATTGTGTGCTGGTGTAGTAGAGATTTCCGGTGGCTACCTTTTTAGAACATTATAATGACAACAACGTGAAGCGTGCACTTACAAATCATGTTGCCAAGCGAACGATTTTGATTGTTCTTTCAGCAATACACAATGACATAGAAGAAAACATGCACACCAACAAGAAGAGTGGAGGCAAGATGGTTTTTATTTTCTCTATCATGAAAGTGTTGGCATACACTCGGTTAAATAACAAAATACATAACTCAAAGTTAACATCCAAAATCAATACATTACAGTTGGAAACATGTAGCCTTGTAGAATCATTCAAACGAACATGTATATCTCTAAAAAGACGTGACACATATAAAAATTGGTTGAATGAACCAAAGGTTAAAACTATACCGGGTCCACACCCATACAAAGGAGCCCAAGGAGGCCAATGCACCCTCCTACACATGATGCAACATGCGCCAACACACTGGTTAAAGAGTTTCTAGACCAGGTCGGCCCTAACCCCCTTGGGATACCCCACATGCGCGTGCATAATCCAATTTGTTCCCTAAGTACTCTATGGATAAGGATCTACATATAAAGAGTAGGAAAGTCTTTGAAGTAACCATTGTTAGACTAAGAATTCTCTCTTTGGCTTTAAATACTCATTTTCACAACAATTCTCTACTATTTCAAAATAAAATTATATTATATCAAATACGAGCTTACTAGAATAACTTGAACAAATGACACACATAAGATTTAGTAGAATGAAATTATTTAAATAAAATCATAGAGTAGATGTGTGTAATTTACATAGGATTGGTAGAACTATGTTCTTGATCAATTCTCCTTTCATCTAATTAAAGGTCCATTGCTTGCATGACATTCATATAATCAGTTGCCATTCTTATAGTTTGGTACTTTTAGGCTATTCGTCTATTGAGAATATATTAGTGCTCTAGAAAACTTTTTAAATCTCAATAGGAGTGACCCCACTCCACACATATATAGTTGAACTTTCATCATGTATATATTACTGTTATATACACCATCATCAATGTCTATGATATCGATTAAAAAATATTCAACTAACCATTGAAAATTTATTTTTACATTATAAAAGTGAGATATAAAATGTTACAATACAGTCAGTTGTCTAGTGACTTCAGTTTCCCCATTGAACCTCCTTCTTGGGATCAGTGTTCATGAAAGTTGGGTATCGATCATTTCAACTTTTAATATGGACATAATCTCATTCTCCTCAATGTGTTGCTCACTAGTCTTTGATTTAATGGCTTTCTTAGAGGATTGACCAATTTTAACTCATACTTGACATAATCTATCAAGATTATGCTATCACATATAAACTACTTTGAAGTATGATGACATAGATGAATATGTCTACTCTTCCCATTATAAAGTTTGTTTTTATCTCTTGCTAAGGCCTCTTGATTATCACAGTGTATAAACACTAGTAGAGAGGGTTTCTCCCAAATGAAAAGATCCATTAAAACGTGTCTTAGCCATTCGGTTGCAGTTCCAGTCTTTTCTAAGCCAATAAACTCGAATTCTATAATGGAATGATATATATATATATATATATATATATATATATATATATATATATATATATATATATATGTTTGTTTGGTACATTTCCAAGATACAATATCTCCACCCATGGTGAAGATGTAGACACTTATAGACTTCAATTCACCTAAATAAAAAAATAAATTGGCATCACAATATCCTTCTAGCATAGTTGGAGACCCACGAAAAATCAATCCATGATTAATTGTGCCTTTTAGATATCTTTAAACCCTATGTAAAGCATCCCAATGATCCTTATTAGGATTTTGAGTATATCTACTTAATCTCTCTACTACATATGTTATATGTGGACAAGTATAATTAATTAAGTACATGATGCTTCCAATTACATATGCATGCTTGACTGGTTGAACGCTCGTACTTTTATTTTTCTTAAGATTGAATTTAGAATAAAAAGTCTACTTAGTGGCTTACAATCGAACATTGAAAATATTTTGAGTATTTTCTCAAAATAAGGTTGTTGAGAGAGTATGATGTAATGATCACTTATAAAATAGTTTAATTCCCAATATTTCATCTTCTTCTCCCATAACGTTTATGTTAAAGTTTGAAGTCAATAAACCTTTAGTACAATTTATGATCAACATTAGTGTCAAAAAGAAACATGTCAACCACATAAAAGGTGGAGGCCGGATTTACATCCTCTTGTATGTGGCATGCGACATGCGCCCAAACACCCAGTTAAAAGGTTCCCGGATCGGGTCGGTCCGAACCCCTTTAGGATAACCCACCATACACGTGTGTAGTATATGTTTCCTTTTATTCTTTAAATATTCTATAGATAAGAATCCATATAAAGAAGAAAGTCAAAGATGTAAAAATGTAGGACTAAAATTTTTCCCTTTTGACTTTGAATACTAGTTTTCACGACATTTAACATACCCCATATGCATTTCGAATGAATAACAATCTTTGCACCCAACTCAGAAATTCAACATAGAAACGCCCATCACATATGATATATTTGATTTAACTTTATTATTCCGGATTTCCATCTTAGCAGATGGAGAGGGAGAAATCAGTTAACAACTGGCTCCCCGTCACTGCGTCGCGTAAAGGGAACTGGTGGTACTCGGCTTTCCACAATGTGAACGCCATTGTTGGCACCGGCGTACTTGGCCTACCCTTCGCCATGTCGGAGCTTGGATGGGTCCCGGGAATTGTGGTGCTGATCATCGCGTGGGTGTTGACGCTGTTCACGATGTGGCAATTGGTGGAAATGCACGAGACGGTGCCACGGAAGCGATTCAACAGGTACCATGAACTCGGCCAGCATGCATTTGGAAAGAAGCTAGGTTTGTGGATCATCTTGCCGCAGCAGCTGTTACAGCTAATCAATACCAATATCGTGTACATGGTCATTGGCGGGAAGTCGCTCCAAAAATTCCACGACATCGTGTCGCCGGCTAGCAGTTCGAAGATTTCGACGCCCTTGTTCATCCTGATCTTCGCCTCATCGCAGTTCGTGGTGTCTCAGCTTCCTAGCCTCAGCTCTATTTCCTTCATCTCCCTAGTCGCAGCGATTATGTCCATTAGCTACTCGACTGTCGCATGGGGGGCATCATTGAGCCTGGGGAGACAAGAGGACGCCGAGTACGGGTACATAGCGGAAAGCGCGGCCGGGACTGTATTCCGATTCTTCAACGCCCTCGGCACGGTGGCGTTCGCATACGCCGGACACGGCGTGGTGCTGGAGATCCAGGCAACGATCCCATCAACCCCGGAAAAGCCGTCGAAGGGAGCGATGTTGAAGGGAATCATTGCAGCATATGTTGTCATCACCCTCTGCTATTTCCCTGTCGCAATTGTGGGATACTGGGTGTTTGGGAATGGGGTTACCGAAGTAATACTTGATTGTCTTAAACCAAGGTGGATGGTGGCTATGGCGAACATGATGGTCGCTGTCCACATCATTGGAGGCTATCAGGTACGCTTACCTGACAATATATATACTCAATAGGATTCTTGCAGGATTGTTGTTCGCTGATAGTGTACGTGAAAGCAGATCAACGCGATGCCAGTCTTCGACATTA
Source organism: Alisma plantago-aquatica (assembly GCA_963693085.1). NCBI lineage: Eukaryota > Viridiplantae > Streptophyta > Magnoliopsida > Alismatales > Alismataceae > Alisma > Alisma plantago-aquatica. The sequence continues at coordinate 749,061,936 of OY856409.1, forward strand.
CGGAGGCATTCCTTATAACAAAAATTGGACTTTCTCCTGGTTATCTACTTCGTTTAGTTTCGCGAAGTATATACGTAGGTAAGGTCCCTAATCCTCTCCCAGTTTGGTACTGCTAATCGTAAACATAGCCTAGTATATATATTTATAACAGATTGGGATATCCTTCTAACATGGAACCCATAACCCCATGTATAGCCTTCACCACGTTCGCGGCCATTTCATTCCCCTTCTTTAGCAGTTTTCTGGGATTCATTGGTGGTTTTGCAGTTGCTCCAGTTAGTTATTTTGTAAGTAATTTGGTATTATCATATATTGACCATCAATAAATAGTTGTCAATATAATGTAATTATATTAATTAACTCTGTTAATCAGATGCCGTGCATCATGTGGCTTGCCATCTACAAGCCAAGAAGATACAGTCTTTCATGGCTCACCAACTGGGTACTCATCCCCTGCCCCGTTGCTTTCTTTTCCAGTATGCATCTTTTACTTCGCAGCAGTTGCGCTGACTGATTCGGTTCCGTGCAGATATGCATCATTCTCGGAGTCTTATTAATGTTAATTTCCGCCATTGGGGTGCTACGGAAGATCATTGTTGGCAATGCCTAAAGGAACAAGACGCATACTACTCCTATACAACTTAAATGTAGACCATAATAGAGCATTGATGTACATAATATGATCACATAGAAGCATTCTTTTCGTTACGAGTTTTTTTTTACATTTGATTTACGTACGCTTAGAAGTATGTGTGGCACAGGTATTTGGGTTATCAGTTGCACTCTGCAGTCTCTAGCGTGTTCATTATGTAGTTATTCTATCGTAGCTTATACTATGAACCTAGCTCATTAAACTCGTGTCTAACTGTAGCTTAGATCTCATTTCTTGAGGGACCCATACAGGGTTATTAATTCATCTCACCCACCATTTGCATATAAACTCATAACATTACATATCGCTTCTTCATTATATTGTTCCTTCTCTATGGGGTAAATAGGCCAAGTCTCTATCCGGCACTCCATATTATCAAAAGTCCAGCTGGCTATTTGGGAGATGCATTTAGCCGTAGCATATTCCTCGTTGTTGGGTGTCCTATACCCATACATGATTTTGACTATTGAGAAGGTTGTGCGGGTCATCTGAATTGTTGTTACGTGAGTCAAATACTTCCTTGGTATAACTCTTTCGTTCTATATCAAGCTTATTCCACTAGAAAAACAGAAGAAACAATTGATCTCAAGAAGATTCTTTCTACTGTCATTTTCACTCGACCTAATATTTAGGGATGAGCATCGGACTGGGCTGGCCCGATCCGACCCATATCCTGACCCATATAACCCGACACAGGCCCAATCCATATAATTTATATGAGTGGGCCGGGCCCAAGGTTTTGACCGAGATTTTTACATGGGCCGGGTTAGGGTCAAGGTAAACCCAGGAACGACCCAGATATCTAGATTAATTATATACACGTGTATGCGTACTCGCGTGTTTGTACATGATATGCATATATTATAAGATACATTTGAGTACAAACATTCAAAATCACATTTGACTATTTGTCAATATATAATTAAGACTAAATGATCTATGGCTTATAGTAAATCTAGGATACGCACATTCATTTCGTATTTTACGTGTTTGTTAGAATTTACAATAAAATATAATCTAAGAGATTGACTTTGCACTACTTACACAAGTTTTAAAAATCACCTCAACTGGTACAAATAATAAAATATAATCTAAGATATTGACTTTGCATTACTTACACAAGTTTCACAAATAACCTCAACCGGTACACTAGTAGACAATTCGTAGAAATAAAAACGTGCATCTTTTATTCGATGTTAACTAAATCCCATTAGTGGTTGGATGATATTAATATATTATAGAAATAAATAGGCTAAGAGTGTGTTTTTAAACATGTTTGATCTAAATTCTCTATTTATAACAATTTGTAAGTGTATCAGTTCCTCTCTTGATAGACATAGATTACATGTGCCTAGTGGTATGCATTTAAAAAACTATGTTAATATTTTGTCTTATGTATATGTTGGAAATATCTTCATTTATTATGTTATTTGGACCAGCCCGAATCTGACCCAAACCCTAGCTCTATTATGTGGGTTGGATACGGGCCAGGTTCTCCAAACATTCCCCGGGCCTAAACCTAGCTCGAAACACAATTAAAAATATGGCTTTGGGTATGGACTTGCCAAAATCCGGGGTAACCCGGCCCAATGGTCATCCCTACTAATATTGCATATATTATAACTTCTAAAGTGTCATTTCCATTTAAATTGTATGACTCTTGCAGATAAGCATTCTGGATTGTAGTGTCGTGCTATACAACATAACGGCTGCCTATCCTGGTTTATTTTGTCAACGGGGTCTATATTGATCAAGATCTTGTTAGCTTTATTACTTTTTGTTAATTCAAGGCTTTCACGAGTAATTAAAGTCAAAAGTAGATGCAGATAATACATATGAGTAGGAGATAAAGTGATTTTTATCTTCTATATAAATAGGAGTGAATTTTAGCCCCACATTGTCCAACTGTAAGATGGAGTACAAGCTTTATATAGGAGTGCATGTGACATTTTTAACACCCTAATAAACATATCACATAAGCTGAAGCTAATCTTCTTTTTCTTCTTGGGAGTGTCACAAACATGATTCTCATCACAATAACAACAGAAAGAAATCAATACAGACTAGTGAATAAAATATATTCTTATAAATTGTTAGGAAAGAAATTAGATTATATGAAATTTTATAAGAAATTATGAATACATGATATAAAATCATGCACTCTATCTTAATATATTATATTGCAGATGGTGTCCCACCAAAAATTCCTTTTTTAAACAATAGATGTATGTTCTATCTTGGGCAGTCTTCCTGAATATTAGTTCGTACAGACATCTCGTCTCCAACTATGCACAAAAGGAAACCTAAGTTAGAGTAAGTGGTACTGAATTTTAATAACTATAAGTTAAAACTAAATTATGAAAACTACGACTCCATAACTGAAGTAAAAATCTTTTATTTAGATATTTTATATTTCTATAGCCACTATTATACAATAAGTCCTCTCTATGGCACGGTGTACCATTTATGTTGTCATGCACCTTCTATAGAATGAAATGCATTCTAGTGACATTGTGGTGTTTTCTATGGCACAAAGTGATGCCTATGGTGCAAGCATCTTATGTGGTATAAATATTTTTTGTTCTGTGTACTATAATACTCCTATTATGTGAGAAATTATTATATAATATCAAATTATATTCTTCTATCATTTTCAATTTGTTTTGTATTTTTTATTCTGATTCTAATTCTTATTATACTTTTGTTCTTATTCTATATCTCAAGAAATAGAGATAAATTCTAAAATATGTATTCTGTTATGGTACTATATGCTCTAAATTTGTAAATTCTATTTTACATTGAATGAAAAATCTGAATTATGGACTACTAAATAGAATATGATACGTTAGGGATAAATTTTGATATTTCTATTTTAGTTTATAATAGTTCTATTTGAATTATAAATCTCATATAGTAGATAACTTGATAAATCTAAATTCTAGATTATGTATCATTTTATAAAATTCTAAGAGAATCCTAAACTCTAATAATAACAAGGAATTAACATACTAAAAGAAATTCTCATCATAATATTCTTTGTTCTGGTAACAGCAAGCTAACTTCTAAACATTTTTTTAAGAATAATAATTTGGAACTAATAATTGATACGTTCTAGGCATGAGCTATATGAGGTAGTAATTCTCACATTCCAAAAAGTAATACACTACAAATGAACATTAGATTATGTGTCTAATGGAGTATTAAGAGCTTGATAATTAGACTATTAGTCTAAAATATATAACTCGAATTCAAGGACATGTCTCACTTACCTATCATAATCCAAATCTTATCAAGAAAACACCAAAGGGCTTCAAACTCTTAAAAAACAAAATAGTTGTTATGTGTTTTCTTTGGGTCAAGACTTATAGGGTTATTTGTTTTCTCAATCAGGGTTTCTAGTTGCATGCATTTGACTGCTGAGTGAGTTCTTAGGATTATACCAATGAGCTAATTTTCTAGTGATTACTAGGATGCATTATCTTACCCTCTGTAGTGGATGAGTTATATGAGTTAGGGTAAGGGTTTTGATCATGTTCATTTTTTCTTATCTTACTTTATTAACCATCCTTTTTAACTTTGTCTTAGGGTTCACTCTTACTAACTTTTATGTTTAGCCATAATCACTACAAAAAATGGTCTTTAACTATAAAAAAATGTAGTGAAAACCCCATATTTAGTAGCTAAACACTTTAGCTACATTTTTCTTTACATATAAAAATTATAGTATATGCGTGTATAGCTAAAGGCTTTAAGTATACTTTTTCAATATAAAGTTAAATGATCCATTCACTATGAATACATATGTAGACAAAAATGTAGCTAGATATTGTCTTACATATTCAAGTTTAGGCATAATTGTAGCTAAATGTATAACTACAATTGTATATGTAGCTAGGTATGTAGCAAAAAGATGAATTTACTACATTTTCTGTGTAGTTAATGTGTAGGGAAAAGCAAAAATTATGACACACATATATATGTAGTTAGATTATACATCTAGCTACATATGTAGTGCAATTTATTACACATATATATGTAGTTAGATTATTAGGCATATACTATATAATTTGTCAATACATGAGAGAAATAAGACCAAGTTATACTCATTATGTCAACAACCATACATGTATTTATATTTTAACAACAAATGTACATGGGGACGATGAATCTCTTGCCCCTATTATACGATATTTGGAAAAAATCTATACATATCGACCCATTGATAGAATCAAAAAATCATCTATACAAGGGAAACTAGTGAATTCCTCCCTCAATGTGGACTGCGGTCTGAATTTTTTTGCCATCTTCTTCTCTATGGTGAGATTTTATTTTAAAGATGATAAATAAATGCCAACTTTATATGGAGTCTTATGAATATTGGAATGCATTGCAGTAGTCACCTTGGCTACAACCCTGGTACAACATCCACCCCATTTCCCTTCAAGACAATTCAACTATGGCAGACCTTGTATTTAACTATGAAAGTCTATTGAGGGTGTTGCATTAAAAAGAAGTTATTAGTTGCAGGTAGCTGAGAATCTTTCCAAGAGTAATAGGTTTAGGTTCTTTTTCCTTTTGTATTATTGGAGGGTGGTTGAGAATCTTTCCAAAAAGCTTGACATTAGTAGTTCAAATGGGAGGGTCATCCACTTCAAAGCAGGGGATTAGGCCTTGGGAATAAGGTATCAAGAGCACATCGGTGGGAAAAAAGTGAATCAATTGCTTCATATCGCTTCCAGAAATGGACCTAATATTTGAAGAGATCGTCAGACCTAAAATTGAATCACCGGTGCTATCTAATAAGAATTTTAATAACCAGTATATTGCATACAGTATCTTTTCAATTGTTGGGTAGAGACCTACAACTGGTGCTCATCCATTACCCTAACCAAGACTCATATTTGGCCCATGGTTCCCCCACTATCCATGGTGGCACAAAAAAGACTTCACCCTAAGCAATATCCATTTTTCAACCAACAACTATTTTTTACCCTTTAGTTAATTTCAATTTCCCAATGCATTGTCCTATCAGAAAAGATAACTAGTGTTAATGCTCCAAAATTTTAATCAAGAAAAATCAACATAAGATGCTATTTTTCTATTACCTTATTATTGATTTGAATATAATACAATACTTTAGTCATGTGGGCTTCACAAATTTCACTTTCACCCAAGTTTTCTTCAGCATCAGCAATTTTGTAAGAAACACCATGCACAATTGATTCTACTATGTAAATACTTAAATCATCACATATATAAACTAATAGAAAGAGTAAGTAATATAGGGGATGATATTTAACAATATAGAGGAGAATTCCAAAAGAACAAATTTGATATAGGAGACATGTAAAAATTAGTTTCTTGTTAACTACAATTTTAGAGATCTGAAATGCACTTTAGCTATAAATCTGAGTGTATGTAAGTCTTATGTTTTATTTGAGTGGATATAGTGAAGTCATGGAGCTAGGATTATAGTCCATAATATACTAAATTAATATGATTATTCATAGTGTAACAAACAAAAATAGTATATTTATATATGTCAAAGCATCACTATATTAACACTATGGAGAAGTACATATTATATAACCCCATCTCACCCACATTATGGTACATCCAACTGATTGTACATGCATCCATGTGGGACAGGCATGCATCAAAACTGCACATGATGTGAAGTTGTATTAGCAGTCTACGGATGCTTTATTTTTGCTTTATATTCATAGTATATCATAAAACCAGTAGTATAGACAACCCTGGTTCCTATCCTGCATATATTTCTATTATCTAGTAGTAAAGCTAATTACAATTATGTTCATATTAAATGTACCACAATGAGCCAACATATTTTTCTTATGGATTCATTTTAGTATCAACATGGGATAAAACAGTAATCAAATCAGAACAAGTCATATTGATAGAGAGATACTAATGTATATGAACAAACAAACTTGGTGATTTCCAGGAAGAAGGTTGCCAACACTACTACAACAACCATCATTTACTTGTAGTGCATTCTTTTCCACATCCACCATACCACATTCTCCATTCATTCTCCTTTCTAATGATGATCGCACCTCATGTCCATGTAATAGAGCGACATGGAAAATATTTGCAAGTACATTCAAACCTAAAATATTGAAGTGGAATGGGCCAAGAATATAAATGAAACTATAATTCCAATAGTTACACAAGATAATAGACAATAAAAAAAGATTTGCAAGTACATTCAGAACTAGAATTTGTTATAGCACAAGCACTGAGTAAGTCTTGAGCATCTTCACTATTTTGTAAATAGAACAAATCATCTCTAAAACAATTTTTTTAGAAACACTTAGAAGAAGCATTCAACAATCCATAATGAAACAAAAGTCAATCTATCAGACATATCTCAGCAGTTGTGATTTAGAGCTGAAGAGGGCAACCAAAAATATATCTAAGAACTCAACATAAAAGAAATTAGAATCATCTTCATTTTTTATAGATAAGAGACTCTATTCAAAGGAAAGTAGGAAATAGAAAGACTTTCATTCCTTTGAACCTAGTAGCAAGCAATAATTGGGTAGCAAAAAGAAATCTATAAAATAAGAAAAGGGGTTCAAAAACATAAAGAAATTGGACAACAATAACATTTTATGGTTTTCCAGATCCTCTAGATGTGCCACACCATCTAAGTAGGTGTCTGGTCTAAGCCAGGAGGGACTAGATGCTAGTCAAAGAAAACAACAAATTTATGTTAGATAGACCCATAAAAGTAATGAAATTCTAATGCTACCTTAAGCTACCATTTCTACATTAATCCAACTTGTTGAGAGCATATCTACAAATCATAGATATTTAATGTAAGGAAAAAAATTCTAATACTAACCAAGTGATGGAATCTGAACATACTATTAGTATTAAAATTAAAAATGATAGTTGATAATTGGGAAGGGATAGTCTGTTAGTTTAACTACAGGGTTGTTAATGAAAAAACAAGTTTAATTGAAGGGTTTCCACTACAACAAAGGGTGTTGTAAACCCACACTTTTTTCTAACTGAAATAGTGTGACAATAATTCAGCGAGTAATTACACTTTGGATTAATTTTTAAGTGACTACAAAACGGTTTGTTTTCGGAAATCTTCAGTCCCATCTCATCCGATCTCTCTACTCCCTTCCTTCCTTCTTTCCCATGCAAAATAGGTGTTTTCCCTCCCCTTTCCAGTTCCATCCCATTCGGGGATCTCTCCACTCCCCGCAACCCCTCTTTCCCAATCTTCTATGTATTTCTCATGTTAATCCCCTATCTCCATTGAGGGATTTGCAACATCTAGCCCTTTTATATCAAACAGTCATCCCACCCCATGTTTCTGAAAGTTCTACCCCTAAACTGCCCCCCCCCTTCTGTAATGGAGCTCTCCTAATTAGGTTACTATCAGATTTTCCTCAAAAATTGCAGAGACGACGACATTCCTTGTTTGTTATCTCATCTCTTCCTCTGATCAACAACCAAGGTGTCGGCCTTGGATAAGGTAGATTAAAAATCCCCTCTTTTTATACCTTGCAGATCATGGATAATGAATGCATGTTGTCTTCTTGCCCCATGTCTTTGCTCGTACAAGTTCTATAGGTCGTTCTAAAGAAACAAGACTATTTTACATTTTGATCCGGATAGTTTCCATATGTTTTGGTTCTTCTTCCTATTGCTCTTCCTCTTATTCACGATACATTTTGTCCACATAATTTTTTCATATTTTTGGTTTCTTCTTTTCATTGATATTCCTCTAATTTTCAGCCTACTTCCTTTCCATCTTTCTTCCTTCTTATTTTTGAGTTTTGGTCCAGTTGAGACACAAGCAAAGATTTAAGTATATATGGTTTCATCCCCTTCGTTCTCTATATTGTGTGTTATTCATTGTTTAATTCACTTTTCCATACACACATCCATTTTAGGCCTCATATATCTTATTATATTTGCCTAAGAAGCTTTATTTTTTTTCCTTTTCTCATATCATTGCGTCTACGTTGATTGTATTTTATATCTTGGAGATACCAAATATCAAATTCTCACATAAAAGCTAACAAAATATGATTATATGCATTCCATTACATTAGAATATCCAACGGATCAAGAAGATAATATAGGTTGTTGGATCTGAATGCAAGCATTCACATATAGGCTTCATGAGGCATGTGCCTCACCCATAATTTAGGGATAAACCTATCATATATAAGTTTCCTATTGTGTGTGAGTTGCTAACATTTAGTTACAGCTAGTATTTAACTAGGACAACTATTATAGATGTTATATTCTCAATTTTAGTAAAATTTAATTATATATGTATATATATATATATATATATATATATATATATATTAAAGCATGAAGTGATAAATAATTATTCCCAATGGTATAATTGGTAGAATAATAATGTTGATGACCTTTGTGGACCGAGTGCTTGTGGCAAAAGATAAATAAAAAGAAGGAATTCATACATGAATAAATATTAATGTCTTTTGGTGAATGATATAATTGTCAAGTTTTTAAGGAAAAAATAAAATGCATGTTGTTTTAGATAATTTAAGAGGATAATTATAAAGCCAAGATCGACAACACCATGTTTAAGGCATCAAACATGAATATTTTGATATGACTTTTTGTTAATTTGAAAATAATAAAAAAAGAGGAGAATTCTATAATTTGGAAGAAAAGAGGGATATACCATAAGCTAATGGTATCATTTTAATAAATAGTTAAAAAAAGGAGAATTTTTACAATGTAAAAGGTAACCCAATGAACTCCTATTATGAAATATAATTGGATAAGACTTTAATGAATTTCCATGACATAAGGATCATTGGTTAAAATGATATGCCAAAGAGAGAGTGGATAATCTAGATGGTTTTGTAAATAGAGGAATAACCAACTATCCAATGGTTGTAATATATTAAACGAGCAATCATTTATGACTTTTGTGTATCAAGTAATATGGAAATATATCTTTTCTTAATAAAAGGAAGTAATGATACGATTACTTATAAAGAAATACCTTACCAACTACACTGACCCATACCTCTCCCATGAATACACTTCCTAAATTGTGAGGAAGGGAGAGAGTTTATAGTGGAATAAAGAAGGAAGGAAATCGACTTGTTGTCAGTGTATGGGACAGGAAACAAGGTGTTTATTGGAAGGGAAATGAGATTTCTTAGGATCCTGCACCATCCCTCCTTCTTAGTTCCTTCCCATGGCCACTAGAGTTACATCTAAGGACTATATAAAGATTGTAGGAACTCCCACAAACAAGGGCAAACCTATTACCCGCTGCTGGTTGTCTACATAAATCCCTATACCTACTCTTTGAATCCTTGAAAATGCCTCTTGCGTATGTGAGCCATAGCTTGCCTGAGCCTAAGATATAGGGTCTAACACACTGGAGTCTGCACATGAAGGAGGACGCAGCAAACTAATAGGCCCTAGTAGCAGGCAAGTGATTGAGGAAGTTGGGGCGCACAATTGACCCTTCGCCGTAGATGCCAGGCATGGAGGGTGGAGCACAGACGTAGGCTCAGACTCTTTAGAAACCTACAATAGCTCAGTTCGGGCTGGTTATTGAAGAAGAAGAGGGTAGAGGAGTTCAAGCATTATTTGTGAATACAACGACAAAGATGAGAGGATGTTTCCAGTCATGTTGACATAGAGATTTATCGCTAGTCGTGTTGACGGAGATCGTCATCTGCGCACATGTGGGCTAGGGCCCCTCAGCGATGAGCCAGTGAGGGGGAAGGACAACCAGGATGGTGGAGGAGATGGATGAGTTCAGTCAAGGATATGTTGTCTACGGAGATTGCATTGGCGGCTGGACTCTGGTCATGGTGCCAGCGGGCAACTGTTGAGGCGAGGTCATCATCTCGTGAGAAAGAAAGGGGACGGGGTCCAACTGGCGACTGAACCAAGTGAACCATCTACTGGTGGGTCTAGAAAAGAACAAAGATTTATAACACCCGAGCCCACTGCCTAAGGCTCTAGTAGACTTTCAGGAATGACGACTGTTCCCACAGACCACCACTAGCCTTAACTGCGTGTTTTGTCCTCACTCACGAACATGTCAGGATCAACTTCCCAATAGGTCACCCACCCCAGTACTACTCCAAGCTGAGCACACTTAACTATGGAGTTCTTAGTAATGGGATCCTGGAAAAGGAGGTGCACCTTGGTGATATGGGTAGTCCAATCATTCCTTTTAAGATCATGTTATCCCAGGCCTCAAATCCTAGGATGTTACAATCTCCCCCACTTAGACTCTTGACGTCCTCATCAAGGCTCAACTATAAGGCCTCATAATCTCTTTCCCATTTCAGGGCAGACCAAAATGGCCCATGCACATCCAGCTCCCGATCACAGAATACCAGTGCAAGGGTGGCTACGTCAACAATGGATAACCTTTTCTGTAAGGACCCTGACCTGCGTTTAGGGTTTACCCTGTTTGTTTTGCTTAATCTTGGTGGTTTGATGCTTGCTAATCACCTTTAGTGGTGATTAGGGTTTTGTTGTGCTTTGTTGAGAGTTCGAGGGGCTACTTGCAAATAACCCAAGTTTGGGGTTTTGTGTGCAAGTTTGCCATCTTGTGAGATGTTTTCCCCTCGTTGCTTCCTCTAGGGCTGAGAGGAAGGCTTGGGCTTGTTGTTTGAGTTCTTTGGGCCTGAGTTGAGCTTGTTTGGGCCTTGAGATGTGTTGTTTGGGCTTGTTTGAGCTTTGTGTCGGCCTTGCCTTGCCTTGTGTCGTCCAAGGTAAGTTTGTGTCAACCTAGGGGTTGTGTGTGTCATCCAAGAGAGCTTTGTGTCATCCAACACCTTGGTGTGTCGCCCAGTAGCCTGTTTGTGTCGCCCAGTAGAAGTTCTTGCTTGTGTCGCCCATGTGGCTTGACCTTGGTTGGTGACACTTGGTGTCTAGCTTGGACAAGTGTCTCCTGGCTTGCTAATGTGTTAGCTTAAACCCTAGGACAAGTGTCCCTTGGGTGGACGACACTTAGCATGGTTGAACCTTGGTTTCTCCTCCCCCTTCTTCCTATATATGAAGCTCTTCTCCTTGCCTTAGTCTCCTTTGCTCTTTTAGTCTCTCCACCACCTTGAGTGCACGATATCCCTCTCCATCTTGCTTGTGTTGGCCTACACACCCCCTAGGAGTTGAAGTGGTGCCGACACACCTTCCTGGAGTAGCTTGGTGGAGCATAGCTTTGGACCTTGGAGTGTTCCTTCTTCCTTGGAGCTTGGAGCTTAAGGCGGGTTGCATGACTTCTAACCCTAATTCCTTTACCTCTAGCAATAGCCTTGTTATATGTTAGTAGTTAACTTAGTACCTTAGTTTGTTTTATACTTGAGTTTCCTTTGGTGGCCGATATACCCTTAGGGTTTAGGGTTTCTAGTGATCTAGGGTTTGTGATGCTTGAGTTGGAGGTTGATGGTGACCATGTGTTGGGCGATACTCCCTCTTGGGTTGAGTTGTTGGATGATATCCTCTTGATAGACGACATGGCACCTTTACCTTTGAGATGGATGATATGGCATCTCTTTGTTGGACGATATGTAAGCTTTGATGAACAATGGGTTATGTCCTTGATGTTGGCCGATACCCTACCCATCTGTTGGGTGATAGGGTGAGTAATGGGTTTTTGCTGGTCGTTATGGCAATGTTGAACGTTGTCCTTGTGTTGGCCGATAGGCCTTGGTCCCTGTGGTGGACGAGAGGGCTTCCCTTAGTAGTTGGTGGTGTTGCTCGACAGGTATAGGTGGTGTAATGGCCGATAGGTGAGGGTGTATCGGACGATACCCCTTGATGTGAGGCGAGCAGCAGAAGTGGGTAAGCTGAGCGACACGCCCTCCTTTCCTAGAGGCGTGCAGGCCGATAGGCCTTATGCTGTTGCACGAATTGTAGAGAGTGCTTCCCTCTCTCCTTTCCTTCTTTCTCCGCCTCTCTCTCTCCTAGAAGTTGTGAGGATGTTAGGGTGTTAGCCTAGGATGTCGGGCAGGTGGTGAGTATGGGACGGGCGTGCCCGATGGGGTGAGCCACGCAGCATTCCCTGGCGCGTGACACCCATCTCGCCCGAGCCGTGCAGCACTCCCTGACGCGCGACACCGTGCCGCACTCCCTGACGCGCGACATGCGTGTCGCCCGGTTCACTTGAGAAATGAGCGCGCGGGCAGAGCTTGGTGTCACCCAATACTCCTTTGAAGGGGCGTGTGGGCGAGAGGTGAGCGTGCAGGTAGAAGTGGGCGTGTGAGCAGAGTGAGCGAGCAAGCAGAAGGAGCGTGCTGGCACCAGTTTGAGTGCAAGAAGCGTGCAGCCCCCATGCCTAGCCGAGCATGTAGCTATAGTGAGGGTTGTGAGGTTTTAGGTGAGGGCTGTTGGGTCCTTTGGTGACGGCCCCAAGTATCATGACAGTAGACGTCTATGAACAACTAAATCTCGGTAATAATGCCTTTCTTAGTAATAATCATAATGACATGGTAGTAATAATGACATAGTCATGATGATCATATGTGGATAACAAAGATGTTAGTTGTGTTAATGCCTTGCTAGTAAGAGAAAGTAATAATAATGGTAATGATTGGAATAATGTGACTAAGTGGCAATTACATTAACAGTTTGCTTGATATAGCAATAGTAGATAATGATGATGATCATAATAATGATGGCAATAATGATAGTAATGGCATGCATGAATTAACCCTTGTGCTTAATTGCTAGTGAGAATGATGATAGTTACACTAGTAGCTTGCATAATGGTAAAAATGGTAACAACAATGATAGTGGATGGTAACAGTGATGAATTTAGTGCTGCTTTGTATATCCAACATACTCTCCATATAGAATAAATACCTCGATTGTTGTATAATCCTGAGATAAAGGTAAGCATGATTATGGTACAATGTGTTTAACAAGCCTGATCTTCAAATAGTGTAATATTGATAAATAGATTATCTTGGATGACAACTCATGATAAGTGAGCATATTCCTTATGTTGAATCTATGGTTACTGTGTATCCTAACCATGCAGGTGATGTGTAGCCATAAAAAGGCTATGAGACATTTGTGATGAATAACATTACCTTGATATTTGTTCTATAAGGTTATATAAATGTAATGTGTTGGTCCCATAATGATGATGTGAGCCTTGAGAGGCAGTGACAGTACATGATGAAGGATTGATATCCTGTGATATGTGATGATCCTTTATATGGATATGGATGGTTGACAAGAGGCCAAGTGGTAACATGTGATGTTGGATCCTTGTGATGGATCAGGTTGATGAGGTCTCAATAATAATTTAATGTTCTTTATTTTCTGTTATATCTTGCATGATTATAACTTGGTTGAATCCGACAATCCATCTAAAAGACACTAATTAATTATAGTGGAATTATATCATGTAGTTTGCCCTGGCCATAGATCCATCATCGTCAGGACTTGGTGATGGTGAAACAGGTTCTCCTACGGGTTAAACTGGAAGTGCATATTGTTGAATATGTGTAGGTTGCTCCTAGCCTGAAAATGAGGAGGTAAGAGTGTAACTTCGGTTACAGACTCAGATATGTATACAGAGCATGGTGAACAGGCCCATGGCTCAGGATATGTGATGTAAGGAGCATGAATGCGTTCTTGGCTCAGAGCACGGTGAACAGGCCCGTGGCTCAGTTTTACTAGCGCCGAGACCTGTACCAAGGCGGGCTAGAGTGAGGATAGCCTATGGAGCTGTCCCTGTGACTTAGACCACTTCGGCATGTGACTACGGTCCTGCTTGTGTTGTACTCGTGTACTGACCATGAGGTGGGAGGTCGTGGAGTCCGGCTCTTCCATTTGACCTTGTATGGCACTGGATTTAGGATTTGCAGGCAGAGGTTGGATTTGAATGGTACGATTCAAATCCTCAGGGCATAATAATACGTAACACAGTCGTTTAGTATATATTGCTTAGGATAAACATGAAATATTGGTTGAAGCCTTATTTGTGTATTATCTCTTTGTATCTTGCAGGTTATAATATGTCTGGTTTTAATAGTCAGGTTATGCGAAATTATGTCTTGTTCTGATAATCATGTTACATAGACATACATTTTATCTTGCTAATCATATTCTTTGAGATATATCTGGTTATATGCTTCTGTGCAGCTGGTAAGCTTGTCGGCAAGAATGATTTGTTTTATATAGATTGCTCTTGATATACCTGTTATTAGTTATCTGCTGTTATAATCTATCTTGCTGGGGTTCTGCAGTTGCGGTGGGAAGTTATGTTTCCCGCTGGGACAATTGTTCAATTGTCTCACTCCACTGGTTTGCACCCCTTTTAGGTAGTCGATGTAGACGTGGTCGTGGTCATGGTGTTGCGGCCGAGTAGCCTGACGAGCAATAGAAGGCAAGCGATGGATATGTTGTTGTTTTTGGATGTTTTGTAGTAGAGTCTAGAGTCATCCCTGTACTCTCAGGTCCTTGGCAGTGTTTTAACGTTGTTTCACGATGATCGATCGACAATGTTTCATATCCTCCGGTTGGCCGGATGTGGGCCTTTATGTATATGAACAGGTGGTGAACTCATGTGATGAATGAACAGATGTTTCTGAGCTGTGGACACGTATCAATTTTCATGTATGTATATTTATGACATGTTTCTGTGCAGGATGAGGACTGGAAAGTAATAGTCCCACAGTTTATATGTTTTCCGCAATCGGTTTTAATTAACCCGTACTTTTGATAATCTGTGGTTATGGTGATTTCCGCACGTTTTCGCGTAACACCTCGTTATGTGTGTGATAATGGGATGTGTTGCCACAAGTTTTGGTATCAGAGCTTTAGGTTCGCTGAGTCTACAGGGATCTAGGACTAGGTTGAGTCTGTTCTTATGAGTTTTCCATGTTATCTTACAAAATCTTCTGCCCTCAGCGGAAGAAAAGCCAAGATCTCTGGAAACCATGAAGAACATGCTCCTGAGCATAGCGATGCTGCATCGGTTGATGGAGTAGATGGACAGGCACATGAAGATCGGGTGCCTGAGGTCCCCCAACCTAACCCAGCCATACTTGAACACCCTGCCTACCAACATCTTATGGGGCAGTTAATGGCTATGATGAATCTCATGGTTGAGCGATTACCAGTGCCTCCTCCGCGAGCACAGGTTCCCCATGGAGAAGCATCGGGTATCGGGAAGACCTTTGAGCGGCTTCAACGAGTTGGAGCTTCGGATTATGCTGGAATGGCTGATCCAACGGATGTAGATCTGTGGCTGACAAGCCTCGAGAAGGCTTTTCAGATCCTTGACATCCCCGAAGCAGACAAGGTAAAGCATGATGTCTACCTTCTGAAAGGTAGTGCTGGTCACTGGTGGACCATCGAGGAAGAGAAGCGGCCTGGTGAGGTGATCTGTTGGGAAGTGTTTCGACGTGAGTTCATCACCAGATACTTTCCCAATACGTACCTGGATGAGAAGATCAGTCAGTTCGAGAAGTTGCGACAAGGAACGATGAACGTCACCGAGTATGAAGCTAAGTTTATGGATCTGTTGAGATTCTGTCCTCACATGGCGGCAACAGATGAGGAATGGATCAGACGTTTCGAGAAGGGTTTAAGTGCTGAGTTGACAACCCTAGTGTCTACGTTGGAGAACCGAGAGCGGTTTGCTATTTTTGTGGAATCAGTTCGGCGGATCGAGAGGACAGTACGGGAGAAAATAGAGTCTATGTCTCTTAAAAGACCTTCTCAGTTTCAAGGACGAAGGTTTGGTGGCTTTAAGAAGCCCAGGTTTTCGGCACCGTCAGCGATGAGAAGTGTTGGTGTACCATCTCAGTGGTTTCCGAGTAAGGGAAGAGGTTATGTTTCTTCACCATCCAAGGCACACAGTTCAGCTTCTGTGGCAGTGACAGGGCCAGCTAGGCCAAGATTTGAGGACAAGGCATGTCATCTTTGTGGACAAGTCGGGCATTTCAGGCTTAATTGCCCAAATAGAGATGTTGAAGTGACGCAGAAGACGAGACAGAGTTTCCAAAAGTCTGAGAGACAGCAGCCCAGTGGTAGCAGAGGACGAGGACGCGGTCAGGCGTCTCAAGCTGGATCGTCTGCTCAAGGAAGCATAGGTCGTGGACAGCAAGCAACGGTTTCGATTCTATGCTATGAATCAGCCAGAGGCGGTAGTCAACTCGCGAGTAGTGACAGGTCAGATGGATTTATTTCATTCTGATATGTCTTCTTCTTTCTTTATATCTGTTCTGGTTGACCGGGGTGCTACACACTCTTTTATCGCCTATAGTATGCTTGAAAACTGTCATCTACCTGTTAGTTGTAATAAGGATAGCTTGTTGTTAGAAACCCCTCTTGATGGTTCCGCTTTGCTTCGAGAAGAGTGTCCATCTTGTGTTTTGTCTTTCTCAGGACATCGCATTCAAGTGGATCTTATACCACTTGATATGCATGGTTTCGATGTTATCCTCGGGATGGATACCTTAGAGAAGTATAAGGTTGTCTTGGACTGTGGATCCAAGCAGGCAGTGTTTGATGTTGCTGGAGAGAAGTGGGTCTTCCATGGAGATAGGAAGATTCTTCCGACGTGTTTAGTATCAGCTATGGTGGCAGATAAGTTGTTACGACAAGGATGTGAGGCGTTCCTAGCTCACGTGGTGGATATCGTTGTGGTTACCAAAGCGAAAGGTCCTAGTCTTGAGGAGGTGTCCGTGGTTCGAGAGTTCGCAGACGTGTTTCCTGAGGAGTTTCCTGGTGTTCCTCCACCCCGAGAGATTGATTTTGAGATCAATCTGGTCCCTGGAACACAGCCAGTTGCACAGTCACCATACAGGATGGCTCCAGCAGAGATGGCAGAGTTGAAGAAGCAGTTGCAAGAGTTGTTGGAGAAAGGTTTTATCCGACCGAGTACGTCGCCGTGGGGTGCTCCCGTGTTGTTCGTTAAGAAGAAGGATGGTTCGATGTGGTTGTGTATAGACTACCGACAGTTGAACAAAGTCACGATCAAGAATAAGTACCCATTGCCAAGGATAGATGATCTGTTCGATCAGTTGTGTGGTGCTACAGTGTTTTCGAAGATCGATCTACGGTCGGGATATCATCAGTTGACAATAAAGGTGGATGACATACCAAAGTCAGCTTTCAAGACGAGGTATGGTCATTTTGAGTTTGTGGTTATGCCGTTTGGGTTAACCAATGCACCTGTTGCTTTCATGGATTTGATGAACAGAGTGTTCCGTCCATTCTTAGATCAGTTTGTTGTAGTCTTTATAGATGACATCTTGATCTATAGTCGGGACAGGCTAGAGCACGAGCAACATCTTCGTCGAGCTTTGACTCTTCTTCGTCAACATCAGTTGTATGCCAAGTTCAGTAAGTGTGAGTTCTGGCTGGATCAAGTAACCTTTTTGGGCCATGTGATATCCGCTGAAGGAGTCAAGGTAGATCCGAAGAAGGTGGCATCTGTTGCAAATTGGGAACAGCCAAAGACTCCGACAGAAGTTCGTAGTTTCCTTGGCCTCGCAGGATACTACCGGAGGTTTATCAAGGACTTCAGTTTGATAGCTCTACCGATGACGAAGTTGAATAGGAAGGATGTACCTTTTGTTTGGGATGATCGATGTCATCAAGCTTTCCATAGTTTGAAGGAGAAGCTGACCAGTGCTCCAGTGTTGATCTTGCCAGAGCCTGGGAAAGGCTATGTTGTTTTCTATGACGCTTCCAAGAAAGGTTTAGGTTGCGTGTTGATGCAGGAAGATCATGTGGTTTCTTTTGCCTCGTGACAGCTCAAGAAGCATGAGGAGAACTATCCGACCCATGATTTGGAGTTGGCAGCAGTGATTCATGCGTTAAAGATTTGGAGACACTATTTGTATGGGGAAGTATGTCAGATCTTTATGGACCATAAGAATCTGAAGTACATCTTTACGTAGCAAGAGTTGAATATGCGACAGCGACGATGGATGGAGTTGATCAATGATTAGGACTGCACTATCAAGTATCATCCTAGTAAGGCGAACGTGGTAGCTGATGCGCTTAGCAGAAAGTCTTCTTCTATTTCCTCAAAGAAAGCACAGTTGAGTTCTCTGGTATGCCATAGGCGAGATATGTTTATTTCTCTGAGACAGATGAATGTGCTGATGGAAGTTTCTTTGCTGTCTGGTCTTTTTGCACAGATGCAAGTCAAGCATACACTGAGACAATAGATCAAGGATGAACAGCAGACTGATAATGCAGTACAGTTGATTAGATCAGAGTTCGGCAGCGACAAGCGTGATGGATTTCATGAGTCCAAGGATGGACTAGTTTGCTATCATGACAGGATGGTGGTTCCAGATGTTGATAATTTGAGGGAGTTGGTGCTTGAAGAAGCTCATACGTCGATGTATGCTATGCATCCAGGTGTCACAAAGATGTATCATAGTCTGAAGGACTTGTTTTGGTGGCCCGGTTTGAAGAAGGATGTAGCTGAGTTCATGGCAAGGTGTGCGGTGTGTCAGCAAGTGAAGGATGAACATCAGAAGCCGGCAGGTACATTGCAACCTTTGCTGGTACCACAGTGTAAATGGGATCATATCACTATGGATTTCATAGGTGGTCTACCCCGGACAACTAGGAATCATGATTCCATTTGGGTGATAGTGGACAGATTGACTAAGTCAGCCCATTTCCTACCAGTGAAGACGACGTATACAGCTGAGAAGCTAGCTCGAGTATATGTGGATGAGATAGTACGTTTGCATGGTGTGCCAGCAACGATCGTTTCTGACAGAGGTCCTCAATTCACAAGTCATTTTTGGGAACATTTACACAAGTCGTTGGGAACACAGTTAAGGTTCAGTACAGCTTTTCACCCACAGACAGACGGATAGTTTGAGAGGACTATTCAGATTTTGGAAGATCTTCTTCGAGCTTGTGTTTTATAGTTTCTAGGAAACTGGGATGTACATCTGAGTTTGATAGAGTTTTCCTACAACAACAGTTACCAATGAAGCATCAACATGGCTCCTTATGAGGCTTTGTATGGGAGGAAGTGTAGATCTCCTTTGTGTTGGTATGAATCAGGTGAATATCAGTTGTTGGGCCCTAAGTTAGTTCAACAGATGACGGAAAAGATCAAGGAGATACAACAACAGTTGAAAGTGGAACAGGATAGACAAAAGTCGTATGCAGACAATCGCCAACGACCTTTGGAGTTCCAGGTAGGAGACAAAGTGTACCTTAAAGTCTCGCCGTGGAAAGGTGTGCTAAGGTTTGGAAAGAAGGGCAAGTTAGCTCCCAGGTATATGGGGCCTTACCCAGTGATAGCATGTGTTGGCAGAGTAGCTTACGAGTTAGATTTGCCTCCAGAGTTGCACAGGTTGCATCCAGTGTTTCATGTCAGCATGTTAAAGAAAAGTCATCCGGATTCAGGTATAGTGATACAGCCAGTTGAGGTTGAGCTTGATGTAGATGTGACCTACGAGGAAGGTCCGGTGGCGATCCTGGATAGAAGGATCAAGAAGTTGAAGAAGAAAGATCTGCTTCTTGTAAAGGTTCTTTGGGAGCATCGTGGCATCGAGGAAGCCACGTGGGAGCTTGAGAAAGAGATGAGGAGGAAGTGTCCCTCGCTTTTCTCTTCGGATTTCGGGGACGAAATCCCTTAAAGGGGGTTAGATTGTAAGGACCCTGACCTGCGTTTAGGGTTTACCCTGTTTGTTTTGCTTAATCTTGGTGGTTTGATGCTTGCTAATCACCTTTAGTGGTGATTAGGGTTTTGTTGTGCTTTTTTGAGAGTTCGAGGGGCTACTTGCAAATAACCCAAGTTTGGGGTTTTGTGTGCAAGTTTGCCATCTTGTGAGATGTTTCCCCTCTTTGCTTCCTCTAGGGCTGAGAGGAAGGCTTGGGCTTGTTGTTTGAGTTCTTTGGGCCTGAGTTGAGCTTGTTTGGGCCTTGAGATGTGTTGTTTGGGCTTGTTTGAGCTTTGTGTCAGCCTTGGCTTGCCTAGTGTCGTCCAAGGTAAGTTTGTGTCGACCTAGGGGTTGTGTGTGTAGTCTAAGAGAGCTTTGTGTCATCCAACACCTTGGTGTGTCGCCCAGTAGCCTGTTTGTGTCGCCCAGCAGAAGTTCTTGCTTGTGTCGCCCATGTGGCTTGACCTTGGTTGGTGACACTTGGTGTCTAGCTTGGACAAGTGTCTCGTGGCTTGATAATGTGTTAGCTTAAACCCTAGGACAAGTGTCCCTTGGGTGGAAGACACTTATCATGGTTAAACCTTGGTTTCTCCTCCCCCTTCTTCCTATATATGAAGCTCTTATCCTTGCATTAGTCTCATTTGCTCTTTTGGTCTCTCCACCACCTTGAGTGCACGATATCCCTCTCCATCTTGGTTGTGTTGGCCGACACACCCCCTTGGAGTTGAAGTGGTGGCCGACACACCTTCCTGGAGTAGCTTGGTGGAGCATAGCTTTGGACCTTGGAGTATTCCTTCTTCCTTGGAGCTTGGAGCTTAAGGCGGGTTGCATGACTTCTAACCCTAATTCCTTTACCTCTAGAAATAGCCTTGTTATATGTTAGTAGTTAACTTAGTAGCTTAGCTTGTTTTATACTTGAGTTTCCTTTGGTGGCCGATATACCCTTAGGGTTTAGGGTTTCTAGTGATCTAGGGTTTGTGATGCTTGAGTTGGAGGTTGATGGTGACTATGTGTTGGGCGATACTCCCTCTTGGGTCGAGTTGTTGGACGATATCCTCTGGATGGACGACATGGCACCTTTACCTTTGAGATAGATGATATGGAATCTCTTTGTTGGACGATATGTAAGCTTTGATGAATAATGGGTTATGTCCTTGATGTTGGCCGATACCCTACCCATGTGTTGGGCGATAGGGTGAGTAATGGGTTTTTGCTGGCTGTTTTGGCAATGTTGAACGTTGTCCTTGTGTTGGCCGATAGGCCTTGGTCCCTGTGGTGGACGAGAGGGCTTCCCTTAGTAGTTGGTGGTGTTGCCCGATAGGTATAGGTGGTGTAATGGCCGATAGGTGAGGGTGTATCGGGCGATACCCCTTGATGTGAGGCGAGCAGCAGAAGTGGGTAAGCTGAGCGACACACCCTCCTTTCCTAGAGGCGTGTAGGCCGATAGGCCTTATGCTGTTGCACGAATTGTAGAGAGTGCTTCCCTCTCTCTCCTTTCCTTCTTTCTCTCCCTCTCTCTCTCCTAGCAGTTGTGAGGATGTTGGGGTGTTAGCCTAGGATGTCGGGCAGGTGGTGAGTATGGGACGGGCGTGCCCGATCGGGTGAGCCATGCAGCATTCCCTGGCGCGCGACACCCATCTCGCCCGAGCCGCGCAACACTCCCTGACGCACGACATGCGTGTCTCCCGGTTCACTTGAGAAATGAGTGTGCGGGCAGAGCTTGGTGTCGCCCGATACTCCTTTGAAGGGGCGTGGAGGCGAGAGGTGAGCGTGCAGGTAGAAGTGGGCGTGCGAGCAGAGTAAGTGAGCGGGCAGAAGGAGCGCGCGGGCAGCAGTTTGAGTGCAAGTAGCGTGCAGCCCCCATGCCTAGTCGAGCATGTAGCTATAGTGAGGGTTGTGAGGTTTTAGGTGAGGGCTGTTGGGTCCTTTGGTGACGGCCCCAAGTATTATGACAGTAGACGTCTATGAACAACTAAATCTCGGTAATAATGCCTTGCTTAGTAATAATCATAATGACATGGTAGTAATAATGACATAGTCATGATGATCATATGTGGATAACAAGATGTTAGTTGTGTTAATGCCTTGCTAGTAATAGAAAGTAATAATAATGGTAATGATTGGAATAATGTGACTAAGTGGCAATTACATTAACAGTTTGCTTGATATAGCAATAGTAGATAATGATGATGATCATAATAATGATGGCAATAATGATAGTAATGGCATGCATGAATTAACCCTTGTGCTTAATTTCTAGTGAGAATGATGATAGTTACACTAGTAGCTTGCATAATGGTAAAAATGGTAACAACAATGATAGTGGATGGTAACAGTGATGAATTTAGTGTTGCTTTGTATATCCAACATACTCTCCATATAGAATAAATACCTCGATTGTTGTATAATCCTGAGATAAGGGTAAGCATGATTATGGTACAATGTGTTTAACAAGCCTGATCATCAAATAATGTAATATTGATAAATAGATTATCTTGAATGACAACTCATGATAAGTGAGCATATTCCTTATGTTGAATCTATGGTTATTGTGTATCCTAACCATGCAGGTGATGTGTAACCATAAAAAGGCTATGAGACATTTGTGATGAGTAACATTACCTTGATATTTTTTCTATAAGGTTATATAAATGTAATGTGTTGGTCCCATAATGATGATGTGAGCCTTGAGAGGCAGTGACAGTACATGATGAAGGATTGATATCCTGTGATATGTGATGATCCTTGATATGGATCTAGATGGTTGACAAGAGGCCAAGTGGTAACATGTGATGTTGGATCCTTGTGATGGATCAGGTTGATGAGGTCTCAATAATAATATAATGTTCTTTATTTTCTGTTATATCTTGCATGATTATAACTTGGTTGAATCCTACAATCCATCTAAAAGACACTAATTAATTATAGTGGAATTATATCATGTAGTTTGCCCTGGCCATAGATCCATCATCGTCAGGACTTGGTGATGATGAAATAGGTTCTCCTACGGGTTAACCTGGAAGCACATATTGTTGAATATGTGTAGGTTGCTCCTAGCCTGAAAATGAGGAGGTAAGAGTGTAACTTCGGTTACAGACTCAGATATGTATATAGAGCATGGTGAACAGGCCCATGGCTCAGGATATGTGATGTAAGGAGCATGAATGCGTTCATGGCTCAGAGCACGGTGAACAGGCTCGTGGCTCAGTTTTACTAGCGCTGAGACCTGTACCAAGGCGGGCTAGAGTGAGGGTAGCCTATGGAGCTGTCCCTGTGGCTTAGACCACTTCAGCATGTGACTACGGTCCTTCTTGTGTTGTACTCATGTACTGACCATGAGGTGGGATTTCGTGGAGTCTGGCTCTTCCATTTGACCTTGTATGGCACTGGATTTAGGATTCGCATCCAGAGGTTGGATTTAAATGGTACGATTCAAATCCTCAGGGAATAATAATACGTAACACAGCCGTTTAGTATATATTGCTTAGGATAAACACGAAATATTGGTTGAAGCCTTATTTGTGTATTATCGCTGTGTATCTTGCAGGTTATAATATGTCTGATTTTAATAGTCAGGTTATGCGAAATTATGTCTTGTTCTGATAATCATGTTACATAGACATACATTTTATCTTGCTAATCATATTCTTTGAGATGTATCTGGTTATATGCTTCTGTACAGCTGGTAAGCTTGTCGGCAAGAATGCTTTGTTTTATATAGATTGCTCTTGATATACCTGTTATTAGTTATCTGCTGTTATAATCTATCTTGCTGGGGTTCTGCAGTTGCGGTGGGAAGTTATGTTTCCCGCTGGGACAATTGTTCAATTGTCTCACTCCGCTGGTTTGCACCGCTTTTAGGTAGTCGAGGTAGACGTGGTCGTGGTCGTGGTGTTGCGGCCGAGCAGCCTGACTAGCAGTAGAAGGCAAGCGATGGATATGCTGCTGTTTTTGGATGTTTTGTAGTAGAGTCTAGAGTCATCCCTGTACTCTCAGGTCCTTGGCAGTGTTTTGACGTTGTTTCACGATGATCGATCGACGATATTGTATATCCTGCGGTTGGCCGGATGTGGGCCTTTATGTATATGAACAGGTGGTGAACTCATGTGATGAATGAACATCTATTTCTGAGCTGTGGACACGTATCAGTTTTCATGTATGTATATTTATGACATGTTTCTGTGCAGGATGAGGACTGGAAAGTAATAGTCCCACAGTTTATATGTTTTCCGCAATCGGTTTTAATTAACCCGTGTTTTTGATAATCTCTGGTTATGGTGATTTCTGCACGTTTTCGCATAACACCTCGTTATCTGTGTGATAATGGGATGTGTTGCCACAAGTTTTGGTATCAGAGCTTTAGGTTCGCTGAGTCTACAGGGATCTAGGACTAGGTTGAGTCTGTTCTTATGAGTTTTCCATGTTATCTTACAAAATCTTCTGCCCTCAGCGGAAGAAAAGCCAAGATGTCTGGAAACCATGAAGAACGTGCTCCTGAGCATAGCAATGCTGCATCGGTTGATGGAGTAGATGGACAGGCACATGAAGATCGGGTGCCTGAGGTCCCCCAACCTAACCCAGCCATACTTGAACACCCTGCCTACCAACATCTTATGGGGCAGTTAATGGCTACGATGAATCTCATGGTTGAGCGATTACCAGTGCCTCCTCCGCGAGCACAGGTTCCCCATGGAGAAGCATCGGGTATCGGGAAGACCTTTGAGCGGCTTCAACGAGTTGGAGCTTCAGATTATGCTGGAATGGCTGATCCAGCGGATGTGGATCTGTGGCTGACAAGCCTCGAGAAGGCTTTTCGGATCCTTGACATCCCCGAAGCAGACAAGGTAAAGCATGATGTCTACCTTCTGAAAGGTAGTGCTGGTCACTGGTGGACCATCGAGGAAGAGAAGCGGCCTGGTGAGGTGATCTGTTGGGAAGTGTTTCGACGTGAGTTCATCACCAGATACTTTCCCAAGACGTACCTGGATGAGAAGATCAGTCAGTTCGAGAAGTTGCGACAAGGAACGATGAACGTCACCGAGTATGAAGCTAAGTTTATGGATCTGTTGAGATTCTGTCCTCACATGGCGGCAACAGATGAGGAACGGATCAGACGTTTCGAGAAGGGTTTAAGTGCTGAGTTGACAACCCTGGTGTCTACGTTGGAGAACCGAGAGCGGTTTGCTATTTTCGTGGAATCAGTTCGGCGGATCGAGAGGACAGTATGGGAGAAAATAGAGTCTATGTCTCTTAAAAGACCTTCTCAGTTTCAAGGACGAAGGTTTGGTGGCTTTAAGAAGCCCAGGTTTTCGGCACTGTCAGCGATGAGAAGTGTTGGGGTACCATCTCAGTGGTCTCTGAGTAAGGGAAGAGGTTATGTTTCTTCACCATCCAAGGCACACAGTTCAGCTTCTGTGGCAGTGACAGGGCCAGCTAGGCCAAGATTTGAGGACAAGGCATGTCATCTTTGTGGACAAGTCGGGCATTTCAGGCTTAATTGCCCAAATAGAGATGTTGAAGTGACGCAGAAGACGAGACAGAGTTTCCAAAAGTCTGAGAGACAGCAGCCCAGTGGTAGCAGAGGACGAGGACGCGGTCTGGCGTCTCAAGCTGGATCGTCTGCTCAAGGAAGCATAGGTCGTGGACAGCAAGCAACAGTTCGATTATATGCTATGAATCAGCCATAGGCGGTAGTCAACTCGCGAGTAGTGACAGGTCAGATGGATTTATTTCATTCTGATATGTCTTCTTCTTGCTTTATATCTGTTCTGGTTGACCGGGGTGCTACACACTCTTTTATCGCCTATAGTATGCTTGAAAACTGTCATCTACCTGTTAGTTGTAATAAGGATAGCTTGTTGTTAGAAACCCCTCTTGATGGTTCCGCTTTGCTTCGAGAAGAGTGTCCATCTTGTGTTTTGTCTTTCTCAGGACATCGCATTCAAGTGGATCTTATACCACTTGATATGCATGGTTTCGATGTTATCCTCGGGATGGATACCTTAGAGAAGTATAAGGTTGTCTTGGACTGTGGATCCAAGCAGGCAGTGTTTGATGTTGCTGGAGAGAAGTGGGTCTTCCATGGAGATAGGAAGATTCTTCCGACGTGTTTAGTATCAGCTATGGTGGCAGATAAGTTGTTACGACAAGGATGTGAGGCGTTCCTAGCTCACGTGGTGGATATCGTTGTGGTTACCAAAGCGAAAGGTCCTAGTCTTGAGGAGGTGTCCGTGGTTCGAGAGTTCGCATACGTGTTTCCTGAGGAGTTTCCTGGTGTTCCTCCACCCCGAGAGATTGATTTTGAGATCAATCTGGTCCCTGGAACACAGCCAGTTGCACAGTCACCATACAGGATGGCTCCAGCAGAGATGGCAGAGTTGAAGAAGCAGTTGCAAGAGTTGTTGGAGAAAGGTTTTATCCGACCGAGTACGTCGCCGTGGGGTGCTCCCGTGTTGTTCGTTAAGAAGAAGGATGGTTCGATGTGGTTGTGTATAGACTACCGGCAGTTGAACAAAGTCACGATCAAGAATAAGTACCCGTTGCCAAGGATAGATGATCTGTTCGATCAGTTGTGTGGTGCTACAGTGTTTTCGAAGATCGATCTACGGTCGGGATATCATCAGTTGACAATAAAGGTGGATGACATACCAAAGTCAGCTTTCAAGATGAGGTATGGTCATTTTGAGTTTGTGGTTATGCCGTTTGGGTTAACCAATGCACCTGTTGCTTTCATGGATTTGATGAACAGAGTGTTCCGTCCATTCTTAGATCAGTTTGTTGTAGTCTTTATAGATGACATCTTGATCTATAGTCGGGACAGGCTAGAGCACGAGCAACATCTTCGTCGAGCTTTGACTCTTCTTCGTCAACATCAGTTGTATGCCAAGTTCAGTAAGTGTGAGTTCTGGCTGGATCAAGTAACCTTTTTGGGCCATGTGATATCCGCTGAAGGAGTCAAGGTAGATCCGAAGAAGGTGGAATCTGTTGCAAATTGGGAACAGCCAAAGACGCCGACGGAAGTTCGTAGTTTCCTTGGCCTCGCAGGATACTACCGGAGGTTTATCAAGGACTTCAGTTTGATAGCTCTACTGATGACGAAGTTGAATAGGAAGGATGTACCTTTTGTTTGGGATGATCGATGTCATCAAGCTTTCCATAGTTTGAAGGAGAAGCTGACTAGTGCTCCAGTGTTGATCTTGCCAGAGCCTGGGAAAGGCTATGTTGTTTTCTATGACGCTTCCAAGAAAGGTTTAGGTTGCGTGTTGATGCAGGAAGATCATGTGGTTTCTTTTGCCTCGTGACAGCTCAAGAAGCATGAGGAGAACTATCCGACCCATGATTTGGAGTTGGCAGCAGTGATTCATGCGTTAAAGATTTGGAGACACTATTTGTATGGGGAAGTATGTCAGATCTTTATGGACCATAAGAATCTGAAGTACATCTTTACGCAGCAAGAGTTGAATATACGACAACGACGATGGATGGAGTTGATCAATGATTAGGACTGCACTATCAAGTATCATCCTAGTAAGGCGAACGTGGTAGCTGATGCACTTAGCAGAAAGTCTTCTTCTATTTCCTCAAAGAAAGCACAGTTGAGTTCTCTGGTATGCCATAGGCGAGATATGTTTGTTTCTCTGAGACAGATGAATGTGCTGATGGAAGTTTCTTTGCTGTCTGGTCTTTTTGCACAGATGCAAGTCAAGCATACACTGAGACAATAGATCAAGGATGAACAGCAGACTGATAATGCGGTACAGTTGATTAGATCAGAGTTCGGTAGCGACAAGCGTGATGGATTTCATGAGTCCGAGGATGGACTAGTTTGCTATCATGACAGGATGGTGGTTCCAGATGTTGATAATTTGAGGGAGTTGGTGCTTGACGAAGCACATACGTCGATGTATGCTATGCATCCAGGTGTCACAAAGATGTATCATAGTCTGAAGGACTTGTTTTGGTGGCCCGGTTTGAAGAAGGATGTAGCTGAGTTCATGGCAAGGTGTGTGGTGTGTCAGCAAGTGAAGGATGAACATCAAAAGCCGGCAGGTACGTTGCAACCTTTGCTGGTACCACAGTGGAAATGGGATCATATCACTATGGATTTCATAGGTGGTCTACCCCGGACAACTAGGAATCATGATTCCATTTGGGTGATAGTGGACAGATTGACTAAGTCTGCCCATTTCCTACCAGTGAAGACGACGTATACAGCTGAGAAGCTAGCTTGAGTATATGTGGATGAGATAGTACGTTTGCATGGTGTGCCAGCAACGATCGTTTCTGACAGAGGTCCTCAGTTCACAAGTCGTTTTTGGGAACATTTACACAAGTCGTTGGGAACACAGTTAAGGTTCAGTACAGCTTTTCACCCACAGACAGACGGATAGTTTGAGAGGACTATTCAGATTTTGGAAGATCTTCTTCGAGCTTGTGTTTTACAGTTTCTAGGAAACTGGGATGTACATCTGAGTTTGATAGAGTTTTCCTACAACAACAGTTACCAATGAAGCATCAACATGGCTCCTTATGAGGCTTTGTATGGGAGGAAGTGTAGATCTCCTTTGTGTTGGTATGAATCAGGTGAATATCAGTTGTTGGGCCCTAAGTTAGTTCAACAGATGACGGAAAAGATCAAGGAGATACAGCAACAGTTGAAAGTGGAACAGGATAGACAAAAGTCGTATGCAGACAATCGCCATCGACCTTTGGAGTTCCAGGTAGGAGACAAAGTGTACCTTAAAGTCTCGCCGTGGAAAGGTGTGCTAAGGTTTGGAAAGAAGGGCAAGTTAGCTCCCAGGTATATGGGGCCTTACCCAGTGATAGCATGTGTTGGCAGAGTATCTTACGAGTTAGATTTGCCTCCAGAGTTGCACAGGTTGCATCCAGTGTTTCATGTCAGCATGTTAAAGAAAAGTCATCCGGATTCAGGTACAGTGATACAGCCAGTTGAGGTTGAGCTTGATGCAGATGTGACCTACGAGGAAGGTCCGGTGGCGATCCTGGATAGAAGGATCATGAAGTTGAAGAAGAAAGATCTGCTTCTTGTAAAGGTTCTTTGGGAGCATCGTGGCATCGAGGAAGCCATGTGGGAGCTTGAGAAAGAGATGAGGAGGAAGTGTCCCTCGCTTTTCTCTTCCGATTTCGGGGACGAAATCCCTTAAAGGGGGTTAGATTGTAAGGACCCTGACCTGCGTTTAGGGTTTACCCTATTTGTTTTGCTTAATCTTGGTGGTTTGATGCTTGCTAATCACCTTTAGTGGTGATTAGGGTTTTGTTGTGATTTTTTGAGAGTTCGAGGGGCTACTTGCAAATAACCCAAGTTTGGGGTTTTGTGTGCAAGTTTGCCATCTTGTGAGATGTTTCCCCTCTTTGCTTCCTCTAGGGCTGAGAGGAAGGCTTGGGCTTGTTGTTTGAGTTCTTTGGGCCTGAGTTGAGCTTGTTTGGGCCTTGAGATGTGTTGTTTGGGCTTGTTTGAGCTTTGTGTCAGCCTTGGCTTGCCTAGTGTCGTCCAAGGTAAGTTTGTGTCGACCTAGGGGTTGTGTGTGTAGTCTAAGAGAGCTTTGTGTCATCCAACACCTTGGTGTGTCGCCCAGTAGCCTGTTTGTGTCGCCCAGCAGAAGTTCTTGCTTGTGTCGCCCATGTGGCTTGACCTTGGTTGGTGACACTTGGTGTCTAGCTTGGACAAGTGTCTCGTGGCTTGATAATGTGTTATCTTAAACCCTAGGACAAGTGTCCCTTGGGTGGACGACACTTATCATGGTTAAACCTTGGTTTCTCCTCCCCCTTCTTCCTATATATGAAGCTCTTATCCTTGCATTAGTCTCATTTGCTCTTTTGGTCTCTCCACCACCTTGAGTGCACGATATCCCTCTCCATCTTGGTTGTGTTGGCCGACACACCCCCTTGGAGTTGAAGTGGTGGCCGACACACCTTCCTGGAGTAGCTTGGTGGAGCATAGCTTTGGACCTTGGAGTATTCCTTCTTCCTTGGAGCTTGGAGCTTAAGGCGGGTTGCATGACTTCTAACCCTAATTCCTTTACCTCTAGAAATAGCCTTGTTATATGTTAGTAGTTAACTTAGTAGCTTAGCTTGTTTTATACTTGAGTTTCCTTTGGTGGCCGATATACCCTTAGGGTTTAGGGTTTCTAGTGATCTAGGGTTTGTGATGCTTGAGTTGGAGGTTGATGGTGACTATGTGTTGGGCGATACTCCCTCTTGGGTTGAGTTGTTGGACGATATCCTCTGGATGGACGACATGGCACCTTTACCTTTGAGATGGATGATATGGCATCTCTTTGTTGGACGATATGTAAGCTTTGATGAACAATGGGTTATGTCCTTGATGTTGGCCGATACCCTACCCATGTGTTGGGCGATAGGGTGAGTAATGGGTTTTTGCTGGCTATTTTGGCAATGTTGAACGTTGTCCTTGTGTTGGCCGATAGGCCTTGGTCCCTGTGGTGGACGAGAGGGCTTCCCTTAGTAGTTGGTGGTGTTGCCCGACAGGTATAGGTGGTGTAATGGCCGATAGGTGAGGGTGTATCGGGCGATACCCCTTGATGTGAGGCGAGCAGCAGAAGTGGGTAAGCTGAGCGACACACCCTCCTTTCCTAGAGGCGTGCAGGCCGATAGGCCTTATGCTGTTGCACGAATTGTAGAGAGTGCTTCCCTCTCTCTCCTTTCCTTCTTTCTCTCCCTCTCTCTCTCCTAGCAGTTGTGAGGATGTTGGGGTGTTAGCCTAGGATGTCGGGCAGGTGGTGAGTATGGGACGGGCGTGCCCGATCGGGTGAGCCGTGCAGCATTCCCTGGCGCGCGACACCCATCTCGCCCGAGCCGCGCAACACTCCCTGACGCACGACATGCGTGTCTCCCGGTTCACTTGAGAAATGAGTGTGCGGGCAGAGCTTGGTGTCGCCCGATACTCCTTTGAAGGGTCGTGGAGGCGAGAGGTGAGCGTGCAGGTAGAAGTGGGCGTGCGAGCAGAGTAAGCGAGCGGGCAGAAGGAGCGCGCGGGCAGCAGTTTGAGTGCAAGTAGCGTGCAGCCCCCATGCCTAGTCGAGCATGTAGCTATAGTGAGGGTTGTGAGGTTTTAGGTGAGGGCTGTTGGGTCCTTTGGTGACGGCCCCAAGTATTATGACAGTAGACGTCTATGAACACTAAATCTCGGTAATAATGCCTTGCTTAGTAATAATCATAATGACATGGTAGTAATAATGACATAGTCATGATGATCATATGTGGATAACAAGATGTTAGTTGTGTTAATGCCTTGCTAGTAATAGAAAGTAATAATAATGGTAATGATTGGAATAATGTGACTAAGTGGCAATTACATTAACAGTTTGCTTGATATAGCAATAGTAGATAATGATGATGATCATAATAATGATGGCAATAATGATAGTAATGGCATGCATGAATTAACCCTTGTGCTTAATTTCTAGTGAGAATGATGATAGTTACACTAGTAGCTTGCATAATGGTAAAAATGGTAACAACAATGATAGTGGATGGTAACAGTGATGAATTTAGTGTTGCTTTGTATATCCAACATACTCTCCATATAGAATAAATACCTCGATTGTTGTATAATCCTGAGATAAGGGTAAGCATGATTATGGTACAATGTGTTTAACAAGCCTGATCATCAAATAATGTAATATTGATAAATAGATTATCTTGAATGACAACTCATGATAAGTGAGCATATTCCTTATGTTGAATCTATGGTTATTGTGTATCCTAACCATGCAGGTGATGTGTAACCATAAAAAGGCTATGAGACATTTGTGATGAGTAACATTACCTTGATATTTTTTCTATAAGGTTATATAAATGTAATGTGTTGGTCCCATAATGATGATGTGAGCCTTGAGAGGCAGTGACAGTACATGATGAAGGATTGATATCATGTGATATGTGATGATCCTTGATATGGATCTAGATGGTTGACAAGAGGCCAAGTGATAACATGTGATGTTGGATCCTTGTGATGGATCAGGTTGATGAGGTCTCAATAATAATATAATGTTCTTTATTTTCTGTTATATCTTGCATGATTATAACTTGGTTGAATCCTACAATCCATCTAAAAGACACTAATTAATTATAGTGGAATTATATCATGTAGTTTGCCCTGGCCATAGATCCATCATCGTCAGGACTTGGTGATGGTGAAATAGGTTCTCCTACGCGTTAACCTGGAAGCGCATATTGTTGAATATGTGTAGGTTGCTCCTAGCCTGAAAATGAGGAGGTAAGAGTGTAACTTCGGTTACAGACTCAGATATGTATATAGAGCATGGTGAACAGGCCCATGGCTCAGGATATGTGATGTAAGGAGCATGAATGCGTTCATGGCTCAGAGCACGGTGAACAGGCCCGTGGCTCAGTTTTACTAGCGTTGAGACCTGTACCAAGGCGGGCTAGAGTGAGGGTAGCCTATGGAGCTGTCCCTGTGGCTTAGACCACTTCAGCATGTGACTACGGTCCTTCTTGTGTTGTACTCATGTACTGACCATGAGGTGGGATTTCGTGGAGTCCGGCTCTTCCATTTGACCTTGTATGGCACTGGATTTAGGATTCGCAGCCAGAGGTTGGATTTAAATGGTACGATTCAAATCCTCAGGGAATAATAATACGTAACACAGCCGTTTAGTATATATTGCTTAGGATAAACACGAAATATTGGTTGAAGCCTTATTTGTGTATTATCGCTGTGTATCTTGCAGGTTATAATATGTCTGATTTTAATAGTCAGGTTATGCGAAATTATGTCTTGTTCTGATAATCATGTTACATAGACATACATTTTATCTTGCTAATCATATTCTTTGAGATGTATCTGGTTATATGCTTCTGTACAGCTGGTAAGCTTGTCGGCAAGAATGATTTGTTTTATATAGATTGCTCTTGATATACCTGTTATTAGTTATCTGCTGTTATAATCTATCTTGCTGGGGTTCTGCAGTTGCGGTGGGAAGTTATGTTTCCCGCTGGGACAATTGTTCAATTGTCTCACTCCACTGGTTTGCACCGCTTTTAGGTAGTCGAGGTAGATGTGGTCGTGGTCGTGGTCGTGGTGTTGCGGCCGAGCAGCCTGACTAGCAGTAGAAGGCAAGCGATGGATATGCTGCTGTTTTTGGATGTTTTGTAGTAGAGTCTAGAGTCATCCCTGTACTCTCAGGTCCTTGGTAGTGTTTTGACGTTGTTTCACGATGATCGATCGACGATGTTGTATATCCTGCGGTTGGCCGGATGTGGGCCTTTATGTATATGAACAGGTGATGAACTCATGTGATGAATGAACATCTATTTCTGAGCTGTGGACACGTATCAGTTTTCATGTATGTATATTTATGACATGTTTCTGTGCAGGATGAGGACTGGAAAGTAATAGTCCCACAGTTTATATGTTTTCCGCAATCGGTTTTAATTAACCCGTGTTTTTGATAATCTCTGGTTATGGTGATTTCTGCACGTTTTCGCATAACACCTCGTTATCTGTGTGATAATGGGATGTGTTGCCACAAGTTTTGGTATCAGAGCTTTAGGTTCGCTGAGTCTACAGGGATCTAGGACTAGGTTGAGTTTGTTCTTATGAGTTTTCCATGTTATCTTACAAAATCTTCTGCCCTCAGCGGAAGAAAAGCCAAGATGTCTGGAAACCATGAAGAACGTGCTCCTGAGCATAGCGATGTTGCATCGGTTGATGGAGTAGATGGACAGGCACATGAAGATCGGGTGCCTGAGGTCCCCCAACCTAACCCAACCATACTTGAACACCCTGCCTACCAACATCTTATGGGGCAGTTAATGGCTACGATGAATCTCATGGTTGAGCGATTACCAGTGCCTCCTCCACGAGCACAGGTTCCCCATGGAGAAGCATCGGGTATCGGGAAGACCTTTGAGCGGCTTCAACGAGTTGGAGCTTCGGATTATGCTGGAATGGCTGATCCAGCGGATGTGGATCTGTGGCTGACAAGCCTCGAGAAGGCTTTTCGGATCCTTGACATCCCCGAAGCAGACAAGGTAAAGCATGATGTCTACCTTCTGAAAGGTAGTGCTGGTCACTGGTGGACCATCGAGGAAGAGAAGTGGCCTGGTGAGGTGATCTGTTGGGAAGTGTTTCGACGTGAGTTCATCACCAGATACTTTCCCAAGACGTACCTGGATGAGAAGATCAGTCAGTTCGAGAAGTTGCGACAAGGAACGATGAACGTCACCGAGTATGAAGCTAAGTTTATGGATCTGTTGAGATTCTATCCTCACATGGCGGCAACAGATGAGGAACGGATCAGACGTTTCGAGAAGGGTTTAAGTGCTGAGTTGACAATCCTGGTGTCTACGTTGGAGAACCGAGAGCGGTTTTCTATTTTCGTGGAATCAGTTCGGCGGATCGAGAGGACAGTACGGGAGAAAATAGAGTCTATGTCTCTTAAAAGACCTTCTCAGTTTCAAGGACGAAGGTTTGGTGGCTTTAAGAAGCCCAGGTTTTCGGCACCGCCAGCGATGAGAAGTGTTGGGGTACCATCTCAGTGGTCTCCGAGTAAGGGAAGAGGTTATGTTTCTTCACCATCCAAGGCACACAGTTCAGCTTCTGTGGCAGTGACAGGGCCAGCTAGGCCAAGATTTGAGGACAAGGCATGTCATCTTTGTGGACAAGTCGGGCATTTCAGGCTTAATTGCCCAAATAGAGATGTTGAAGTGACGCAGAAGACGAGACAGAGTTTCCAAAAGTCTGAGAGACAGCAGCCCAGTGGTAGCAGAGGACGAGGACGCGGTCAGGCGTCTCAAGCTGGATCGTCTGCTCAAGGAAGCATAGGTCGTGGACAGCAAGCAACAGTTCGATTCTATGCTATGAATCAGCCATAGGCGGTAGTCAACTCGCGAGTAGTGACAGGTCAGATGGATTTATTTCATTCTGATATGTCTTCTTCTTGCTTTATATCTGTTCTGGTTGACCGGGGTGCTACACACTCTTTTATCGCCTATAGTATGCTTGAAAACTGTCATCTACCTGTTAGTTGTAATAAGGATAGCTTGTTGTTAGAAACCCCTCTTGATGGTTCCGCTTTGCTTCGAGAAGAGTGTCCATCTTGTGTTTTGTCTTTCTCAGGACATCGCATTCAAGTGGATCTTATACCACTTGATATGCATGGTTTCGATGTTATCCTCGGGATGGATACCTTAGAGAAGTATAAAGTTTTCTTGGACTGTGGATCCAAGCAGGCAGTGTTTGATGTTGCTGGAGAGAAGTGGGTCTTCCATGGAGATAGGAAGATTCTTCCGACGTGTTTAGTATCAGCTATGGTGGCAGATAAGTTGTTACGACAAGGATGTGAGGCGTTCCTAGGTCACGTGGTGGATATCGTTGTGGTTACCAAAGCGAAAGGTCCTAGTCTTGAGGAGGTGTACGTGGTTCGAGAGTTCGCATACGTGTTTCCTGAGGAGTTTCCTGGTGTTCCTCCACCCCGAGAGATTGATTTTGAGATCAATCTGGTCCCTGGAACACAGCCAGTTGCACAGTCACCATACAGGATGGCTCCAGCAGAGATGGCAGAGTTGAAGAAGCAGTTGCAAGAGTTGTTGGAGAAAGGTTTTATCCGACCGAGTACGTCACCGTGGGGTGCTCCCGTGTTGTTCGTTAAGAAGAAGTATGGTTCGATGTGGTTGTGTATAGACTACCGGCAGTTGAACAAAGTCACGATCAAGAATAAGTACCCGTTGCCAAGGATAGATGATCTGTTCGATCAGTTGTGTGGTGCTACAGTGTTTTCGAAGATCGATCTACGGTCGGGATATCATCAGTTGACAATAAAGGTGGATGACATACCAAAGTCAGCTTTCAAGACGAGGTATGGTCATTTTGAGTTTGTGGTTATGCCGTTTGGGTTAACCAATGCACCTGTTGCTTTCATGGATTTGATGAACAGAGTGTTCCGTCCATTCTTAGATCAGTTTGTTGTAGTCTTTATAGATGACATCTTGATCTATAGTCGGGACAGGCTAGAGCACGAGCAACATCTTCGTCGAGCTTTGACTCTTCTTCGTCAACATCAGTTGTATGCCATGTTCAGTAACTGTGAGTTCTGGCTGGATGAAGTAACCTTTTTGGGCCATGTGATATCCGCTGAAGGAGTCAAGGTAGATCCGAAGAAGGTGGAATCTGTTGCAAATTGGGAACAGCCAAAGACGCCGACTGAAGTTCGTAGTTTCCTTGGCCTCGCAGGATACTACCGGAGGTTTATCAAGGACTTCAATTTGATAGCTCTACCGATGATGAAGTTGAATAGGAAGGATGTACCTTTTGTTTGGGATGATCGATGTCATCAAGCTTTCCATAGTTTGAAGGAGAAGCTGACCAGTGCTCCAGTGTTGATCTTGCCAGAGCCTGGGAAAGGCTATGTTGTTTTCTATGACACTTCCAAGAAAGGTTTAGGTTGCGTGTTGATGCAGGAAGATCATGTGGTTTCTTTTGCCTCGTGACAGCTCAAGAAGCATGAGGAGAACTATCCGACCCATGATTTGGAGTTGGCAGAAGTGATTCATGCGTTAAAGATTTGGAGACACTATTTGTATGGGGAAGTATGTCAGATCTTTATGGACCATAAGAATCTGAAGTACATCTTTACGCAGCAAGAGTTGAATATGCGACAGCGACGATGGATGGAGTTGATCAATGATTAGGACTGCACTATCAAGTATCATCCTAGTAAGGCGAACGTGGTAGCTGATGCGCTTAGCAGAAAGTCTTCTTCTATTTCCTCAAAGAAAGCACAGTTGAGTTCTCTGGTATGCCATAGGCGAGATATGTTTGTTTCTATGAGACAGATGAATGTGCTGATGGAAGTTTCTTTGTTGTCTGGTCTTTTTGCACAGATGCAAGTCAAGCATACACTGAGACAATAGATCAAGGATGAACAGCAGACTGATAATGCGGTATAGTTGATTAGATCAGAGTTCGGCAGCGACAAGCGTGATGGATTTCATGAGTCCGAGGATGGACTAGTTTGCTATCATGACAGGATGGTGGTTCCAGATGTTGATAATTTGAGGGAGTTGGTGCTTGAAGAAGCACATACGTCGATGTATGCTATGCATCCAGGTGTCACAAAGATGTATCATAGTCTGAAGGACTTGTTTTGGTGGCCCAGTTTGAAGAAGGATGTAGCTGAGTTCATGGCAAGGTGTGCGGTGTGTCAGCAAGTGAAGGATGAACATCAGAAGCCGGCAGGTACGTTGCAACCTTTGCTGGTACCACAGTGGAAATGGGATCATATCACTATGGATTTCATAGGTGGTCTACCCCAGACAACTAGGAATCATGATTCCATTTGGGTGATAGTGGACAGATTGACTAAGTCTGCCCATTTCCTACCAGTGAAGACGACGTATACAGCTGAGAAGCTAGCTCGAGTATATGTGGATGAGATAGTACGTTTGCATGGTGTGCCAGCAACGATCGTTTCTGACAGAGGTCCTCAGTTCACAAGTCGTTTTTGGGAACATTTACACAAGGCGTTGTGAACACAGTTAAGGTTCAGTACAGCTTTTCACCCACAGACAGACGGATAGTTTGAGAGGACTATTCAGATTTTGGAAGATCTTCTTCGAGCTTGTGTTTTACAGTTTCTAGGAAACTGGGATGTACATCTGAGTTTGATAGAGTTTTCCTACAACAACAGTTACCAATGAAGCATCAACATGGCTCCTTATGAGGCTTTGTATGGGAGGAAGTGTAGATCTCCTTTGTGTTGGTATGAATCAGGTGAATATCAGTTGTTGGGCCCTAAGTTAGTTCAACAGATGACGAAAAAGATCAAGGAGATACAGCAACAGTTGAAAGTGGCACAGGATAGACAAAAGTCGTATGCAGACAATCGCCAACGACCTTTGGAGTTCAGGTAGGAGACAAAGTGTACCTTAAATTCTCGTCGTGGAAAGGTGTGCTAAGGTTTGGAAAGAAGGGCAAGTTAGCTCCCAGGTATATGGGGCCTTACCCAGTGATAGCATGTGTTGGAAGAGTAGCTTACGAGTTAGATTTGCCTCCAGAGTTGCACAGGTTGCATCCAGTGTTTCATGTCAGCATGTTAAAGAAAAGTCATCCAGATTCAGGTACAGTGATACAGCCAGTTGAGGTTGAGCTTGATGCAGATGTGACCTACGAGGAAGGTCCGGTGGCGATCCTGGATAGAAGGATCAAGAAGTTGAAGAAGAAAGATCTGGTTCTTGTAAAGGTTCTTTGGGAGCATCGTGGCATCGAGGAAGCCACGTGGGAGCTTGAGAAAGAGATGAGGAGGAAGTGTCCCTCGCTTTTCTCTTCGGATTTCGGGGACGAAATCCCTTAAAGGGGGTTAGATTGTAAGGACCCTGACCTGCGTTTAGGGTTTACCCTGTTTGTTTTGCTTAATCTTGGTGGTTTGATGCTTGCTAATCACCTTTAGTGGTGATTAGGGTTTTGTTGTGCTTTTTTGAGAGTTCGAGGGGCTACTTGCAAATAACCCAAGTTTGGGGTTTTGTGTGCAAGTTTGCCATCTTGTTAGATGTTTCCCCTCTTTGCTTCCTCTAGGGATGAGAGGAAGGCTTGGGCTTGTTGTTTGAGTTCTTTGGGCCTGAGTTGAGCTTGTTTGGGCCTTGAGATGTGTTGTTTGGGCTTGTTTGAGCTTTGTGTCAGCCTTGGCTTGCCTAGTGTCGTCCAAGTTAAGTTTGTGTCGACCTAGGGGTTTTGTGTGTAGTCTAAGAGAGCTTTGTGTCATCCAACACCTTGGTGTGTCGCCCAGTAGCCTGTTTGTGTCGCCCAGCAGAAGTTCTTGCTTGTGTCGCCCATGTGGCTTGACCTTGGTTGGTGACACTTGGTGTCTAGCTTGGACAAGTGTCTCTTGGCTTTATAATGTGTTAGCTTAAACCCTAGGACAAGTGTCCCTTGGGTGGACGACACTTATCATGGTTAAACCTTGGTTTCTCCTTCCCCTTCTTCCTATATATGAAGCTCTTATCCTTGCATTAGTCTCATTTGCTCTTTTGGTCTCTCCACCACCTTGAGTGCACGATATCCCTCTCCATCTTGGTTGTGTTGGCCGACACACCCCCTTGGAGTTGAAGTGGTGGCCGACACACCTTCCTGGAGTAGCTTGGTGGAGCATAGCTTTGGACCTTGGAGTATTCCTTCTTCCTTGGAGCTTGGAGCTTAAGGCGGGTTGCATGACTTCTAACCCTAATTCCTTTACCTCTAGAAATAGCCTTGTTATATGTTAGTAGTTAACTTAGTAGCTTAGCTTGTTTTATACTTGAGTTTCCTTTGGTGGCCGATATACCCTTAGGGTTTAGGGTTTCTAGTGATCTAGGGTTTGTGATGCTTGAGTTGGAGGTTGATGGTGACTATGTGTTGGGCGATACTCCCTCTTGGGTTGAGTTGTTGGACGATATCCTCTGGATGGACGACATGGCACCTTTACCTTTGAGATGAATGATATGGCATCTCTTTGTTGGACGATATGTAAGCTTTGATGAACAATGGGTTATGTCCTTGATGTTGGCTGATACCCTACCCATGGGTTGGGCGATAGGGTGAGTAATGGGTTTTTGCTGGCTGTTTTGGCAATGTTGAACGTTGTCCTTGTGTTGGTCGATATGCCTTGGTCCCTGTGGTGGACGAGAGGGCTTCCCTTAGTAGTTGGTGGTGTTGCCCGACAGGTATAGGAGGTGTAATGGCTGATAGGTGAGGGTGTATCGGGCGATACCCCTTGATGTGAGGCGAGCAGCAGAAGTGGGTAAGCTGAGCGACACGCCCTCCTTTCCTATAGGCGTGTAGGCCGATAGGCCTTATGCTATTGCACGAATTGTAGAGAGTGCTTCCCTCTCTCTCCTTTCCTTCTTTCTCTCCCTCTCTCTCTCCTAGCAGTTGTGAGGATGTTGGGGTGTTAGCCTAGGATGTCGGGCAGGTGGTGAGTATGGGACGGGCGTGCCCGATCGGGTGAGCCGTGCAGCATTCCCTGGTGCGCGACACCCATCTCGCCCGAGCCGCGCAACACTCCCTGACGCACGACATGCGTGTCTCCCGGTTCACTTGAGAAATGAGTGTGCAGGCAGAGCTTGGTGTCACCCGATACTCCTTTGAAGGGGCGTGGAGGCGAGAGGTGAGCGTGCAGGTAGAAGTGGGCGTGCGAGAAGAGTAAGCAAGCGGGCAGAAGGAGCGCGCGGGCAGCAGTTTGAGTGCAAGTAGCGTGCAGCCCCCATGCCTAGTCGAGCATGTAGCTATAGTGAGGGTTCTGAGGTTTTAGGTGAGGGCTGTTGGGTCCTTTGGTGACGGCCCCAAGTATTATGACAGTAGACGTCTATGAACAACTAAATCTCGGTAATAATGCCTTGCTTAGTAATAATCATAATGACATGGTAGTAATAATGACATAGTCATGATGATCATATGTGGATAACAAGATGTTAGTTGTGTTAATGCCTTGCTAGTAATAGAAAGTAATAATAATGGTAATGATTGGAATAATGTGACTAAGTGGCAATTACATTAACAGTTTGCTTGATATAGCAATAGTAGATAATGATGATGATCATAATAATGATGGCAATAATGATAGTAATGGCATGCATGAATTAACCCTTGTGCTTAATTGCTAGTGAGAATGATGATAGTTACACTAGTAGCTTGCATAATGGTAAAAATGGTAACAACAATGATAGTGGATGGTAACAGTGATGAATTTAGTGTTGCTTTGTATATCCAACATACTCTCCATATAGAATAAATACCTCGATTGTTGTATAATCCTGAGATAAGGGTAAGCATGATTATGGTACAATGTGTTTAACAAGCCTGATCATCAAATAATGTAATATTGATAAATAGATTATCTTGAATGACAACTCATGATAAGTGAGCATATTCCTTATGTTGAATCTATGGTTATTGTGTATCCTAACCATGCAGGTGATGTGTAACCATAAAAAGGCTATGAGACATTTGTGATGAGTAACATTACCTTGATATTTTTTCTATAAGGTTATATAAATGTAATGTTTTGGTCCCATAATGATGATGTGAGCCTTGAGAGGCAGTGACAGTACATGATGAAGGATTGATATCCTGTGATATGTGATGATCCTTGATATGGATCTAGATGGTTGACAAGAGGCCAAGTGGTAACATGTGATGTTGGATCCTTGTGATGGATCAGGTTGATGAGGTCTCAATAATAATATAATGTTCTTTATTTTCTGTTATATCTTGCATGATTATAACTTGGTTGAATCCTACAATCCATCTAAAAGACACTAATTAATTATAGTGGAATTATATCATGTAGTTTGCCCTGGCCATAGATCCATCATCGTCAGGACTTGGTGATGGTGAAACAGGTTCTCCTACGGGTTAACCTGGAAGCGCATATTGTTGAATATGTGTAGGTTGCTCCTAGCCTGAAAATGAGGAGGTAAGAGTGTAACTTCGGTTACAGACTCAGATATGTATATAGAGCATGGTGAACAGGCCCATGGCTCAGGATATGTGATGTAAGGAGCATGAATGCGTTCATGGCTCAGAGCACGGTGAACAGGCCCGTGGCTCAGTTTTACTAGCGCTGAGACCTGTACCAAGGCGAGCTAGAGTGAGGGTAGCCTATGGAGCTGTCCCTGTGGCTTAGACCACTTCAGCATGTGACTACGGTCCTTCTTGTTTTGTACTCATGTACTGACCATGAGGTGGGATTTCGTGGAGTCCGGCTCTTCCATTTGACCTTGTATGGCACTGGATTTAGGATTCGCAGCCAGAGGTTGGATTTAAATGGTACGATTCAAATCCTCAGGGAATAATAATACGTAACACAGCCGTTTAGTATATATTGCTTAGGATAAACACGAAATATTGGTTGAAGCCTTATTTGTGTATTATCGCTGTGTATCTTGCAGGTTATAATATGTCTGATTTTAATAGTCAGGTTATGCGAAATTATGTCTTGTTCTGATAATCATGTTACATAGACATACATTTTATCTTGCTAATCATATTCTTTGAGATGTATCTGGTTATATGCTTCTGTACAGCTGGTAAGCTTGTCAGCAAGAATGATTTGTTTTATATAGATTGCACTTGATATACCTGTTATTAGTTATCTGCTGTTATAATCTATCTTGCTGGGGTTCTGTAGTTGCGGTGGGAAGTTATGTTTCCTGCTGGGACAATTGTTCAATTGTCTCACTCTGCTGGTTTGCACCCCTTTTAGGTAGTCGAGGTAGACGTGGTCGTGGTCGTGGTGTTGCGGCCGAGCAGCCTGACTAGCAGTAGAAGGCAAGCGATGGATATGCTGTTGTTTTTGGATGTTTTGTAGTAGAGTCTAGAGTCATCCCTTTACTCTTAGGTCCTTGGCAGTGTTTTGACGTTGTTTCACGATGATCGATCGACGATGTTGTATATCCTGCGGTTGGCCGGATGTGGGCCTTTATGTATATGAACAGGTGGTGAACTCATGTGATGAATGAACATCTATTTCTGAGCTGTGGACACGTATCAGTTTTCATGTATGTATATTTATGACATGTTTCTGTGTAGGATGAGGACTGGAAAGTAATAGTCCCACAGTTTATATGTTTTCCGCAATCGGTTTTAATTAACCCGTGTTTTTGATAATCTCTGGTTATGGTGATTTCTGCACGTTTTCGCATAACACCTCGTTATCTATGTGATAATGGGATGTGTTGCAACACTTTCCTACATGCCTGGACCGCACGGCTCAAGACTGGCATGACATGTCCATGTGGGCCCCATCTACTGGAGGAGAACTGGCTCTGATACCATTTGTAACACCCGGGCCCACTGCCCAAGGCTCTAGTAGAGTTTCAGGAATGACGATTGTCCCCACATACCACCACTAGCCTTAACTGCGTGCTTTGTCCTCACTCACACACATACCAGGATCAACTTCCTGATAGGCCACCCATCCCAGTACTACTCCAAGCTGAGCATGCTTAACTATGGAGTTCTTAGTAATGGGCTCCTGGAAAAGGAGGTGCACCTTGGTGATATGGGTAGTCCAATCATTCCTTTTAAGATCATGTTATCCCAGGCCTCAAATCCTAGGATGTTATAGTAGAGCAGTTCAAGCTTTATTTGTGAATACAATGACAGAGACGAGAAGATGTTTCCA
Organism: Alisma plantago-aquatica; assembly: GCA_963693085.1. Classification (NCBI taxonomy): domain Eukaryota; kingdom Viridiplantae; phylum Streptophyta; class Magnoliopsida; order Alismatales; family Alismataceae; genus Alisma; species Alisma plantago-aquatica. The sequence goes on from OY856409.1 coordinate 749,105,408, forward strand.
GTCGTGTTGACGTAGAGATTTATCGCTAGTCATGTTGACGCAGATCGTCATCTGTGCACGTGCGGGCTAGGGCCCCACAGCGATGAGCCAGTGAGGGCGAAGGAAAACCAGGATGGTGAAGGAGATGGATGAGTTCAGTCAAGGATATGTTGTCTACGGAGATTGCGTTGGCGGCTAGACTCTGGTCATGGTGCCAGGGGGCAACCACTGAGGCGAGGGCGTCGTCTCGCGAGAAAGAAAGGGGACGGGGTCCAACTGGCGACTGAACCAAGTGAACCATCTACTGCTCGGTCTAGAAAAGAACAAAGATACGAATCACACCCTACTTGTTCAACATGGCATGTGCTTTGCAAGGACCAATGACAATTAGCCATGTCACATCAAGGTTAAGATATATTTAATATATTTCCAAAAACTATAACTAATTATAGGAAACACATAATTAGACTAGTAATATATGAAAATTGATCATCAGAATGAGAGGAATCCAAATAAAATAGTGTTAGAGTTTGATTTTACTTCTTTTTCTAAAACCAGGGTAATATATGATAAAGTGGTGATTAGTACATGAAAACCTTAGGTTTGGGTATTATAATGTTGAAAACCTTAAAGAGCCTTTCTTTAGTGATAATATTTAATATTATTGAACAAGATGATAAATCAAGATGATCATAATAATGACGATGAGAAACTAAGATTTATAGTATGGATGATTCTTAATATATGTGTTTAAGATCTTAAAAATCAATGATGAGACTTGTTATAACCTTAATGTGTCTAACATGATCTAAGTATTCATAATGCTCTAACATGATAGGTTTATTGATAATGGTTACACTTAATATCAATTAGGGTTCTTGAGTCATTAATGAACATGAGAATTGGAATATCAAACATGACTCTAGTTATAACTTGATAACTCGAAACCAAGGAAACATAAACCCTAGAATAGAACTGAGTAGGGTTTAATGTGAATACGTGATGGTAACACTTTAAAATTTATATAAATGCAGATGAAAGTAGATTGCTTGATTTGCTTGCTTGACTTGGATGATATGCTTGATGACTATATAATCTGCATGGATCACCATCAAGGTATGTGGTTACGCTTATGGATAAATTGCTCTAGTTTCACGGAGATTCCCAAGGTTTTTATCGATTTCTTGGAAATAATTGCTCAGTTGACTTTTATTTCATGCAACTGTAAAGTAATTATGGCTATCACCATAAGTATATATGCATGACTAGCTCAGATCCTGGTCCTCCTCTATATCTTTGATGATGATGAGATAGATGACCTAATACATGGTCTACCCGTGAGGTAGGATCATCAGGTTATCATGAGTCGATGTGTTGGTCTACCCTTGGGTAGGACCATACAAATCTATGACCCTATGTATTGATCTGTCTATAAGATATGATCATGGGGGTTAGTTGAGATCTACCATATGAGAGGTAGTATCCATGTCTACTGCAGGGACAACACAGAGGCTACGGTATGTAAGGATTGAGTAGTTACGTTTAAAATGTAAAGTTTGTTTTGTTAAATGATAATTGCTTGTAATATGTTGTTATAATTAAATGCAAGATTATTGGTTCCCCCCACATACAAGTATAATTCTTGAAACTGGCCGTCGTTTTGTTTTTTGGCATTTTAGGTATATGTGATGAAGATATCCAGATGTGTCAAACCAGTTGGAAATTTCTTGAATGTACTTAATGATAATTCGAGGATGATTTGATAGCCAGTTATTTCTTCTCATAAGGTATCATGAGAAATATCATTATATAATTGGTAAGCAATATTTGAAATTTAATTGAAATTGTTTTCTATTATTTTTATTTGACTAATATGGATCCTTGGGAAATGAGGTAATGGCTCTCAACTTGAAGGTCTTTCCTTAATTGGGGGATGCAAAAAGTGAGGTCGTTACATTTGGTATCAGATCCCCAAAATTTTCAAATAACATCTAATAGTTTATAATTTTGAGTAATTTTTAGAAATTATGAGGGAATTATCAAGGCATTTTCTGAAGATGATGGTGTCTAGAAGGGACCACGATCGGGGGTTGGCAATATTTTCCTCCACACCGCTAGTCGTCTTATAAGGACTCCTGGACCCTTGCATCCTGCCTGGCCAAAGTCTGAAGCCTTTTCCTTAAGTAAAATACCTTTAGGGTTTCTTCTCATCTTGTATCATCCACTTCTCATCCTCTTGCTTAATAAATCCTAAAAGAAACATCCCTCCTCATCTCAAGTTAGGATTTTTGAGAAGAAGTAGGATAAAGACATCCTCCATAAATTAAATTAAATATAATGTGAAATGATAATGTACATGTAATGTAGAAATGATAAAGTACATGTAGCATGAAAATAATGATAATGTAAAGAAAAATGTTTTATGGATTTTCCTTTTTTGGGTAACCCTAGATAGAATTACGGTTGTTTTGGGAAACCTTAGTGGGTCATGGGATATAAAAACCATAGGAGGTAGGGTGTAGTCTCTAACCCTTACATAAAACTCTAATCTTGGAAAATGAGAGTAGAATGAGTAAGATGGAAACCCTACCCATATGAAACCTAAGTAGAGTAAGAGTAATGAGAATTTGGGAAAATGTAAATAAGTGTATGTGACCTAGATGTCCACGTATGAATGTGAAGAAATGTATGCATGTTGCACGTAATAGAAAGAGAGATTGGAATATTCATGAGAGACACAAAAGACCAAGGGTTATATGTGAAATGAAAATATGAATATAAATGAGTTAATTGACTCAGTCCCCCATTCACGTGTGCATATGTAATAAGACATCAATAAGAAAAGTTTTAAGAAACTTATGAACAATATGTGATATAATATAACTTGCTCAATTAATTGTGATGGATGTATGCAATACATGTGGGATGTATGATCGGGTCTATCTAATCACCTCGGGTCAAGAGGGCCTATGTACGGTCACTATGGTGGTCAGTGATTTGGCCTAGAAAAGATAATCACCTCGAGCAAAGGCCTATGTATGATATCCACTATAGTGATTGGTGATTGGACCAGGGCTTATGTATGATGTCTGTTGTTGGGACTTACCCTAAAGAGAGGGTTCCCCGCATGAATACTCCAGAGAGGGAGTGTCCCATAGAGATCAAGTTGAGAAGTTAGAAAGAAAACGCATGGGTATATACATGGGTAACCAATAGTCATGCAAGGCAATGGAAATATGAATATAACTTGCTCGAACCCCTCATGCTATCTATAAAGTTTGGTTATTGAGATGTTTATGATCAAGCCCCTGGAGGGGAAGGTCAATAAAGGCCAAGCCCTTGGAAGTGAAGGCTGACATTGGAAACAAGCCCCTAGACGGGAAGGTGGTGGTTTAAAGAATTGCATATAAAAATAAAGTTCTAATGATGAACCCTTGGAAAGGATAGAGCTCGAAATAATTCCTAAGGTCAAGTAGGGAGTATAAAAGGTACATGGACCGATGGGATTAGGAGTTAGTTGTTTCTTAAATGCACAAGACCATTTGGTCAGGAGGTAACAAATACATTTTCTTGAGGTCCATGACTTAGGAGATTGGCCACCTCCATGATGTTCATGTGGCCCAATGGGTGAATGTGTGAGGCACTCTCTAGATGCATAAAGATGAAATAACTCTAAAAGTACCTATACCCCTAGAGACCTCAAGGAAGTGACTAAGGCTCATTATACATGAAGTGTAGATGTAAAAGATACAAAGAAGTCATGTGCTAATGAAAGGAGTTGTGTACAAACTCAAGAGTTAAAAAGAGAAGTATTTGACTTCCTGAAATATAAGAATATTATGGAGAAAAAAAGTGAGTGTTTTAGAGTCACGTTGAGAATGATTCAACCTAAAGTGTGAAATTTTAAGATAATGTGTGAGAACACCATCTCTACTCTTGAAATTGAATGAAATTTGTATTAGGATGGAGAGATATTGGGTCGACACATGTTATGCTTAAAATTGAAATATGAGAATGAATATCCTAAGTTGAAAATTAATGATATGACCTAGGGTTTGAGGGTCACCTCACCCGTATGTGAAAATAAATGAATAATAGTTTGAAAATACAAGTGAAAAGGTAGTTACCAAATGAAATGAATGAGAATGCAGAAATACCCTGAATTGAATTCATATATCAAACTTAATCATAATATGAGGAATTTGCACTTCAATAAAGGTGATTAAGATATCTAAGTAGGGTTGTTAACCCTAAGTTGTGAACCGAAGATGAGTTGTCATTCACCTTAAGCTTACTAGGTTTGAATTTTGAGGATAAAATTCTTTTTAAGGAGGGGTGAATGTTATATTCTCAATTTTGGTAAAATTGAATATATATATATATATATATATATATATATATATATATATATATATATATATATTAAAGCATGAAGTGATAAATAATTTTTCCCAATGGTATAATTAGTAGAATAATAATGTTGATGACCTTTGTGGACCGAGTAGTTGCGGTACAAGATAAATAAAATGAAGGAATTCATACATGAATAAATATTAATGGATTTTGGTGAATGATATAATTGTCAAGTTTTCAAGAAAAAAATAAAATGCATGTTGTTTTAGATAATTTAAGAGGATAATTATAAAGCCAAGATTGATAACACCATGTTTAAGGCATCAAACATGAATATTTTGATATGACTTTTTGTTAATTTGAAAATAATAAAGAAAAGAGGAGAATTCTAGAATTTGGAAGAAAAGAGGGATATACCATAAGCTAATGGTATTGCTTTAATAAATAGTTAAAAAAAGGAGAATTTTCAGTATGTTAAAGGTAACCCAATGAACTGCAATTATGAAATATAATTGGAAATGACTTTCATGAGTTTCCATGGGATAAGGATCATTGGTTAAAAGGATATAACAAAGAGAGAGAGGATAATCTAGATGGATTCATAAATAGAGGAATAACCAACTATCCAATGGCTATAATATATTAAACGTGCAATCTTTTATGACTTTTGTGTATCAAGTAATATGGAAATATATCTTTTCTTAAGAAAAGGGAGTAATGATATGATTACTTATCAATAAATGCCTTACCAACTACACCGACCCATACCTCTCCTATGAAAACACTTCCTAAATCGTGAGGAAGGGAGAGAGTTTATAGTGGAAAAAAGAAGGAAGGAAATCGAAATGTTGTGAGCGTATGGGACAGGAAACAAGGTGTTTATCAGAAGGGAACTGAGATTTCCTAGGATCCCACACCATCCCTCCTTCTTAGTTCCTTCCCATGGCCACTAGAGTTACATCTATGGCCTATATAAAAACCATAGGAACTCCGACAAACAAGGGAAAACATGTTACCCTGTGCTGGTTGTCTACAGAAAGCCCTATACCTGCTCTTTGAATCCTTGAAAATTTGTCTTATGCATGCGATCCACAGCCTGCCTGAGCCTATGATACAGGGTCTAACACCATGGAGTCTGCACATGAAGGAGGATGTGGCAAACAAGTAAACCCTAGAAGTAGGTAGGTGATTGAGGAAGTCGGGGTGTGTGATTGAATCTTTGTCGTAGATGCCAGGTGTGGAGGGAGGAGCGCAGACGTAGGCCCAGACTCTTCGGAAACCTACAATAGCTCAGGTCGGGCTAGTTAGGTAAGAAGAAGAGGGTAGAGGAGTTCAACATTTGTTTGTTAATACAACGATAGAGACGAGAAAATGATTCTAGTTGTGTTGAAGTAGAGATTTATCACTAGTCGTGTTGACACAGAGAAGGGTGAAAGACGCCGCTCTGCATATCTTCATAAGCGCACGTGTGGGCTAGGGCCCCTCAACAATGAGTCGGTGAGGGGGAAGGACAACTAGGATGGTGGAGGAGATGGATGAGTTCAGTCAAGGATATTTTGTCTACAGATATTTTGTTGGTGGTTGGACTCTGGTCATGGCGCCAGCGGGCAACCGTTGAGGCGAGGGCATCGTCTCGTGAGAAAGAAAGGGGACGGGGTCCAACTGGTGACTGAACTAAGAAAACCATCTACTGCCCAGACCAGAAAAGATCCAGGATATGAATTGTGCCCCACTTGTTCAACATGGAATGTGACTTTGCAAGGACAAATGACAATTAGCCACGTCACACCAAGGTTAAGGTATATTTACTATTTTTGCAAAAAATCATACCTAATTGTAGGAAACTCGGAATTAGATGAGTAATATATAAAAATTGATCACCAGAAAGAGAGAAATCCAAATAAAATAATTTTAGAGTTTAATTTACTTATTGTTCTAAATGTAGGGTAATATATGATAAAGTGGTGATTAGTACATGGAAACCTTAATTTTGGGTATTATAATGTTGAAAACCTTAAAGAGCCTTTCTTTAGTGATAATATTTGATATTATTGAACAAGATGATAAATCAAGATGATCGTAATAATGATGATGAGAAACTAAGATTTCTTGTGTGCATTATTCTTAATATATGTGTTTAAAATCTTGAAAATCAATGACGAGACTTCTTATAACCTTAATGTGTCTAACATGATCTAAGTGTTCATAATGCTCTTACATGATAGGTTCATTGATAATGGTTACACTTAATATGAATTAGGGTTCTTGAGTCATTAATGAACATGAGAATTGGAATATCAAACACGACTCTAGTTATAAATTGATAACTCAAAACCAAGGAAACATAAACCCTAGAATAGGACCGAGTCGGGTTTAATGTGAATACATCATGGTAAAACTTTAAGATTTATATAAATGCAGATGAAAGTAGATTGCTTGATTTGCTTGCTTGACTTGGATGATATGCTTCAAGACTTTATAATATGCATGGCTCGCGATCAAGGTATGTGGTTATGCTTATGGATAAATCACTCTAGTTTCATGGAGATTCCCGAGGATTTTATCAGTTGCTTGGAAATAATTGATAGGTTAACTTTTATTTCATGCAACTGTAAAGTGACTATGTCTATCACCATAAGTATATATGCATGACTAGCTCAGATCCTGGTCCTCCTATGTAGCTTTGATGATGATGAGATAGATGGCCTAGTACATGGACTACCCGCGAGGTAGGATCATCAGGTTATCATGAGTCGATGTGTTGGTCTACCCTTGGGTAGGACCATACGACTCTACGACCCTATGAATTGATCTATCTGTAAGATAGGATCATGGGGGTTAGTTGAGATCTACCATATGAGAGGTAGTATCCATGTCCACTGTAGGGACAACACAGAGGCTAGGGTATGTAAGGATTGAGTAGTTATGTTTAAAATGTAAAGTTTGTTTTGTTAACTGATAATTGCTTGCAATATGTTATTACAATTAAATGCAAGATTATAGGTTCCCCCCATATACTAGTATAATTCATTATACTGACCACCGTTTTGTTTGTCAGTATTTTAGGTATATGTTATGAAAATATCCATGTGTTAAATCAGATGGAAATTACCTGAATGTACTTAAGGATAATTCAAGGAGGATTTGATAGCCAGTTATTTCTTCTGATAAGGTACCACGAGAAATATCATTATATTAATTGTATGCAATATTTGAAATTTAATTGAAATTATTTTATATTATTTGTTATTTGACTTATCTGCATCCTTGGGAAATTAGGTAATGGCTCTCAACTTGAAGGTCTTTCCTTAATTGGGGGATGGGGAAAGTGAGGTCGTTACATTTGGTATTAGAGCCCCAAAATTTTCAAATAATATCTAATAGTTTATAATTTCAAGTAATTTGTAGAAATTATGAGGGAATTATTAGGGCATTTTCTGAATATGGTGGTGTCTAGAAGGGACCACGACCAGGGGCTGGCAATCCGCACCGCTAGTCGGCTTATGAGGACTCCTGGACCCATGCATCCTTCCTGGCCAAAGTCTGAAGCCTTTACCTACAGTAAAATATCATTACGGTTTCTTCTCATCTTGTTTCATCCACTTCTCATCCTCTTTCTTAATAAATCCTAAAAGAAACTTCCCTCCTTATCTCAAGTTAGGATTTTTTAGAAGAAGTAGGATTAAGAAATCCTCTGCAAATTAATGTAAATATAATGTGAAATGATAATGTACATGTAATGTGGAAATGATAATGTACATGTAGCATGAAAATAATGATAATGTAAAGAAAAATGTTTTATGGATTTTCCTTTTGTGGGTAACCCTAGATAGAATTAGAGTTTTTCTGGGAAACCTTAGTGGGTCATGGGATATAAAAACCATAAGAGGTAGGGTGTCGTTCTAACCCTTACATAAAACTCTAATCTTGGAAAATAAGAGTAGAATGAGAAAGATGGAAACCCTACCCATATGAAACCTAATTAGAGTAAGAGTAATGATAATTTGGGAAAATGTAAATAAGTCTATGTAACCTAGATGTCCACGTATGAATGTGGAGAAATGTATGCATGTTTCACGTAAAAAAAAGAGATTGGAATATTCATGACAGACACAAAAGACCAAGGGTTATATGTGAAATGAAAATATGAATATAAATGAGTTAAGTGACTCAGTCCCCCGTTCACATGTGCATATGGAACAAGACATTAATAAGAAAAGTTTTAAGAAACTTATGAACAATATGTGATATAATATAACTTGCTCAATTAACTCTAATGGATGTATGCAATACATGTGGGATGTATGATCAGGTCTATCTAATCACCTCAGGTCAAGAGGGCCTATGTATGTTCACTATGGTGGTCGGTGATCTGGCCTAGAAAATATAATCACCTCGACCAAAGGCCTATGTATGATTTCCACTATAGTGATTGGTGATTGGGCCAGGGCTTATGTATGATGTCTGTTGTAGGGACTTACCTTAGAGAGAGTGTTCCCCACATGAATACTCCAAAGAGGGAGTGTCCCATAATGATCAAGTTGAGAAGTTAGAAAGAAAATGCATTAGTATATACATGGGTAACCAATAGTCATGCAAGGAAATGGAAATATGAATATAACTTGCTAGAACCCCTCATGCTATCTCTGGAAGTTTGGTTATTGAGATGCTTATGATCAAGCCCCTGGAGGGGAAGGTCAATAAAGGCCAAGCCCTTGGAAGGGAAGGCCGACATTGGCACAAAGCCCCTGGAGGGGAAGGTGGACCCAGTCCACTACGTGGACAAACCCCATGAGAGGGTATCCCAGAGATTGAGAAAACAAGGGTTAAGAAGTTATATTAATAAAACCATGTATAAAGATGTAAATATGAAACCTTTAGGGCTAGTGTGCCAACCTAGGGTGGGTCAATCCAAGAGTGGGACAATGACCTATGGGGGAGGCAAAATCTTAGACCATGGGGTCAGGTTGTGGCTAGAGAGCCTAACTTCCTCCTATAAGCCATGATGACACCCTAGGTTAGGACCTTTCCCAGAGAGGTAAGTTGACCAAATAAATTTAAGGATTGAGGTAACCATGGATGTCACTTAATATAAAAGATGAAAGAACATATATTGAGTATGATTCTTTGAATCCAAGTATGCCATCTCTGAGGAACATAAGGAAATATCACTATGGAAGTGGCAGTCTGTATGAGACTGAGCCTGGAAAAGAAATGTTACCTTGAAATGTTGCCATGAGTCCAATGAGGGGACATAAAGTGAATAATGAGTATTATAAGAGATGGAAGAATCCAGTTTAAAGAATTGCATATAAAAATAATGTGCTAATGATGAACCCTTGGAAAGGATAGAGCCTGAAATCAGTCATAATGTCAAGTAGGGAGTATAAAAGGTACATGGACTGATGGGATTAGGAGTTGATTGTTTCTTAAATGCACAAGACCATTTGATCGAGAGGTAACAATTACATTTTCTTGAGGTCCATGACTCGGGAGATTGGCCACCTCCATGATGTTCATGTGGCCCAATGGGTGAATGTGTGAGGCAGTCTCTAGATGCATAAGGATGAAACAACTCTAAAAGTACCTATACTCCTAGAGACCTCAAGGAAGTGACTAAGGCTCAAAATACATGAAGTGTAGATGTAAAAGATACAAAGAAGTCATGTGGTAATGAAAGGAGTTGTGTACAAACTCAAGAGTTAAAAAGGGGGGTATTTGACTTCATGAAATATAACAATATTATGGAGAAAAAAAGTGAGTGTTTTAGAGTCATGTTGAGAATGATTAAACCTAAAGTGTGAAATTTTAAGATAATGTGTGAGAACACCATCTCTACTCTTGAAATTGGATGAACTTTGTATGAGGAGGGAGATAGGTTGGGTTGACACATGTTATGCTTAAAATTGAGATCTGAGAATGAATATCCTAAGTTGAAAATTAATGGCATGACCTATGGTTTGAGGGCCACCTCACCCTTATGTGAAAATAAATGAATAATAGTTTGAAAATCCAAGTGAAAAGGTAGTCACCAAATGAAATGAATGAGAATGCGGAAATACCCTGAATTGAATATATATATCAAACTTAATATCGTAATATGAGGAATTTGCAGTTCAATAAAGGTGATTAAGATATCTAAGTAGGGTTGCTAAACCTAAGTTGTGAACTGAAGATGAGTTGTAGTTCACCTTAATCTAACTAGGTTTCAATTTTGAGGACAAAATTCCATTTAAGTAGGGGTGAATGTTATATTCTCAATTTTGGTAAAATTGAATTATATATATATTAAAGCATGAAGTGATAAATAATTTTTCCCAAAGGTATAATTCATAGAATAATAATGTTGATGACCTTTTTGGACTGAGTGCTTGTGGCACAAGATAAATAAAAAGAAGGAATTCATACATGAATAAATATTAATGGCTTTTGGTGAATGATATAATTGTCAAGTTTTCAAGAAAAAAATAAAATGCATGTTGTTTTAGATAATTTAAGAGGATAATTATAAATCCAAGATTTACAACCCCATATTTAAGGCACCAAACATGAATATTTTGATACGACTTTTTGTTAATTAGAAAATAATAAATAATTGATGAGAATTCTTTAATTTGGTAGAAAAGAGGGATATAGCATAAGGTAATGGTATTGCCTTAATAAATAGTTAAAAAAGGAGAATTTTCAGTATGTAAAAGGTAACCTAGTGAACTCCAATTATGAAATATAGTTGGAAAAGACTTTTATGAGTTTCCATGAGATAAGGATCATTGGTTAAAAGGATATCCCAAAGAGAGAGAGGATAATAGAGATGGTTTTGTAAATAGAGGAATAACCAACTATCCAATGGCTACAATATATTAAACGTGCAAACTTTTATGACTTTTGTGAATCAAGTAATATGGAAATATTTCTTTTCTTAATAAAAGGGAGTAATGATATGATTACTTATAAAGAAATGCCTTACCAACTACACCGACCCATGCGTCTCCCATGAATACACTTCCGAAACCGTGAGGAAGGGAGAGAGTTTATAGTGGAAAAAATAAGGAAGGAAATCAACATGTTGTCAGTGTATGGGACAAGAAACAAGGTGTTTATTAGAAGGGAACTGAGATTTCCTAGGATCCCGCACCAACCCTGCTTCTTAGTTCCTTCCCATGGCCACTAAAGTTACATCTAAGGGCTATATAAAGACCATAGGAACTCCCACAAACAAGGGCAAACATGTTACTTAGTGTTGGTTATCTACAGAAAGCCCTATACCTTCTCTTTGTGTAACGACCCCGCCTCCCGATAACCCCCAATTAAGGGAGACCCGAAGGTCATAGCCGTTATTCAATTAACAGGATCAAAGGTTCAACAAATAATCAATAATATTTATGATATTCTACTACTAAACTAAAAACTGGTATAAAATAAAAACTTTGCTTACCTTTTAAAAGTTGGGATTTCTATACTTCTATCCATGAAGATACTAATCTAACTACTCCTCCTGTGTATGTTATTTCTCATTTTGTTCCACATATGCCACTTTACTCCTTGTTCTTTTAATTTATACCTAAAATGCCGACAAACAAAACATCAATCAGCAAGAAGCTGGTATATGGGGGAAACAATAATTGTGCAACTATATTAAAAATGTAGTCATTCAAATATCCTTTAACATCCAAAATTACATTTTAAGCGATACTACTTGATCCTTTCCTATCCCCTATCTCTGTGTTGTCCCTACAGTGGACATGGATACTACCTCTCTCATGTGGTAGATCCTTACCCCCATGGCCCTACCACACAGGTAGCTAATTCTTAGGGTTATGGAGTCGCATGGCCCTACCCAAAGGTAGCCCAATCCCTCACTCATGATGACTTGATGGCCCTACCCCATTGGTAGGCATTTACTAAGTCATTTATTGACCTGATGGACCTACCCCATTGGTAGGCATTTACTAGTTCAATCTATAAAGCTACAGAGGGGACTAGGATCTGAGCTAGTAGGCACATCTCTTATGTGATATTCATATTCACATTATAATTTGCATGAATTAAATGCAACCAACAGTTTAATTCAAGTCATCGATAAAACCTCGAAAATCCTCGCGAAACTAATTCAGGATATTCATAGGCGTAACCACATGCATGTACTGCAGATTTGGAGATAGAATTATGTAGAGAGAGAAAATCCAATCAAGCAAGAAAGGTGCACAGAAACCCTGAAATAAACATTCCAAATTTATTCCTTAGGATTGCTATTCTAATTTTAGGCTTTCTTGAAAATTAGGGTTTCATTACCTTTTTACCAATTCTATTTCAATTTTATCAAAATATACATCAAACCCTAATTTTCTTGTCTTATTTTCCATTAAGATTCTTGAGATCAGGTTTGGTCCACAAAAACCCTAATTTTCAGATTACTCTATCTTTTCTTTCCTTTTTCTCTAATTTAGGGTTTCTAATCATATTAATCAACATATTGAGTCAAAACCCTAAACCTTGTAATTCTATCATCAAAATAGGTTAAAAAATCATCTTAATCATTAATCAAGTTAAACATGTTCGAATTAACCTAATTGCAAGACTAAATATATCTTTTATCAACAATTAAGGTTTTTAACAACAAATTAATACCTTTTCTATTCAAAATATGCACTTTTGCAAAAATATACATATTTAGGTGTTCAAACCATTTTGAATATATTCCTCATATTTTTCTGATCATTTTCATGTATTAACTTTTCTCATCTGAGTCTCCTAGCTCAAGATATGATTTTTATAGGAAAAACCCTTTTTATGGTTTATTTGTTATTTTCAGAAAATCGAGAGTCGTTCGATCTATAGTCCGGTGGACTAGGCGACATCCCACGGCTCAGGGATCGCGCGCCTTTTATGTGTGATCAAAAGAATCAAATGACTGACTTGCCCTTACCTGGTCTGAAAGCACCTCGGGGTAGTTTGGTAAAATGTCGCGAAGTCTTCTTCTTCCTCACGCCTCTGTACAGCAACCCACGACAGTCAACCTTGGGGTTGACTTTGGGAACCGTCTCCCTTTGCTCACGCCGAAGGTCCAGGGAGCTCTGCCTCCCTTCTTCAAAGTTGAAGATGTCCTCAATTAGCCACCCGAACCCCACCAAGGTCACCCCTCTTGTTAGTCGGATTCTGGCCGGGTCTGCTATGCCGACGAGGGTTTAGGTTAGGCTCGTTGGCGCAATTGAAAGGGAAAAAATTGATCCTGGTACTCCGCCGTAGGGTGTGGACTATCAAATAGGGATGATGGTGTCTTCGCGTATCCTCCCCTATATATAGGGTCGAGGCAGTCCCTGTTGGTTTGGGCATTTCCCAAAACTAGGACCAAAGCTAATCAAACCGGGGATGATTCCCCGCCGTTTCATCTCCTAAAACCAATGGAAACCTCAGCCAGTTTGCAAACCCAAAGGAATGCGAGGAATTCAAGAGGGAAAGTCCCTCTATTAATTCGCAGAAACATCGTCCTAGTGGGACTTAGGCGAAGGGTGTCCAACGTTGGATGAAGATCCAACAGACTATATTGCTCGCGTTCAAAGCAAAGGAAACAATATATCATTATTTCAGAATTTATTCCCAAAATGCAAATAACTTGTAAAATCGATTTCTCCCAAACTATAACTCCTTTCTTTCTCAAATTTTAAGGGAAGGTTTTTATTGTCATTATCTAACTTTGTAAGAAATTTGGGAAATAGATTGCAATGGATGAGAAGTATTCCTTCTCTCCCAAGTTAGTCATTAATTAATCCAAATTAATTTATATTCCTTCTTCTTTTGTGATTATCTTGTGATTTTGGGTCCCTTGGACCTCAAGAAATCCTAAAGGCATGAATTCCCATATTGGGGAATATTGGTTTGCCTTTATCTTCTTTTAAAAGTCTATTTCTCATATTTCCTTTTTATTTAACAAATCCATTTCCTTTTTATTTCTCTTTTCTCTTCAATTGGGCTCAATGGCCAGCACAGCCCACTATCAATCAATCAAGGCGATTGTAAATGAAATCCATTTATTCAAAACAAATTATATCTTTATTTTTTTCAAATATCTTTTATGTGATAAATTACATTTCTCACCCAAATAAATCCAAAATTGGGGTTGTAACATCCTTCCCCTCTTATAAGAATTTTGCCCTTGAAATTCCATCAAGCAAGCAAACAAACAGGATAAGCCTTTCATGTGTCCATCATGGATCCCATGTGGCTTCACCCTTTCCATGGTGCTTCCCAAGAACCTTCATCATCTCATATTCTTCCATATGAGTTCTTTCTTACCTTGGTATATCGTACCCTCATAGGTGACTCAGGACATTTCAGCCTCTCAAAAGTTGAATAGGTTCAGGGCTCAACACATGGCATGGGTACCTCACATAGTGTTGTAGATCGGACTTATGTAACACATTATACATCATGTTATCCTGAGGGGTAAGGCTAAACTCAACCATCTCCGCCGATCCATCTCAAATGGACCCCTATATCAGGGACTCAGCTTCCTCAGCTGTAGCTTAGAGGGGTCAGATTTTCACATCACATATTCTCCCACAGTGAACTACATGTCAGTCTGCTTTGCATCCGCTCGTGACTCATGTCACCACTGGGCTCTCTCATTACACGATCAAAGTGACTTCATCTCCACACACTGAGGTTCTTTTCTGGCCTTCGTGGGGCCTCCTTCACCAACATCATCTTAATGAAGTGGTGACCGAAACAACCTCTCTATAAGACTTCTTGCATCTCGATACAGGCTATGGTGGTTAACATCACATCTTAAGAACTGTCTCTATGTATCACCATGAATGAGCACACGTGCTCTCATCAGACCCTCTAGTCTAGATCATATTGTCCATTAGTTAGTAGTGATAAACTATTCTATCATCAAGTTCTTCATGCATCTACTTCCACCTCATTGAAGTGAATATTTAGGTAATACTCAAAAACTTTGAACTCGCATAATGGTGTAGTTGAACCTTCTCTCTCTTATAAGTAGTTCAACTAGATCTGTCCTGTGACAGTACTCTTCCTTGCTCATGTCATCTCGGTAAGGCGATCTACCATAACCCATATTGCATCTTGACCTTCCTTGGTCTGGGAGACTCACAACATCCATAGTGATGAACTCCCATTCCCTCTCGGGAACTCTTTATACTTTATATCCATGCACTGGGTTACTGGAGTTCATCCTTCACCTCCTGGCTTGCATGGCCACATGCTACATGCATCAGGCATCCAAAGCACTACCATCACTTACTACGGTGTACAATGGTCTTAATTAAAATCATGATTTCTTATATGTCATGATTCCTCAAGATCAATTCCTCAGAAACCCTAAACCACTCTCATCAGGGTTTCATCACTTTCCTTTCCAAAGAAGTACATCTGAGGTTCGACAATCATCCTTTCATTACAGTACGGATTTGACTGGATAACCAAGAAATCATTTAGTTGATTAACCGCTATTGATACATTTGGGTGTTAGCTAAACTTATCTCTTTTTCTCAACTAAAGGTTAGCCTAACAACCTCAACTTCTTCTAGCTTCCAACTAAACTAGGCAGCTATATCTCAACCGAAGCATCCATTACCACTTCTTATCCTTAGGTGTTAAGTATTGTTGAGGACATACACCTCCATGTATTATACTTATCATCTCATCTCAAACTCTAGTTTTATCTTCATCAAGAAACTCTGAGCTCATCCACCTAGTGATCAATCTCAACCTTGTATATCTTGCAAATTCCACAAAGCTTCTACTAGGAACATCCTTACAAGGTGATTATTTTAATATTTTTATCGTTTGTACCCGTCCATGCATCATTCACTCTCCCAAGGCACATTGTCATCTCTGTCCTCATTCCTTATAGCAACGTTCCAACTCACATCATCTTTACCTTTGGTGTATGGCATCCATACTGTCCTATCTCTCACTCCCGTAACAAGAAGAATTAAGCATTTGGCGGCCATCCAAATATAGAGTTCTTCCTATTCCAAGAGTAGAGATGGTACAACCCACATTACCAGTACACCTTCAAATCTAAGTTGAAAGGTGCCATCATCTTGATATCCACATTACTTCCATGGAAAACTGGTCTCGAACCTACTTGAGTTACTACACAATCCTTGGTCATCTCCTCCAGGTCTATAGGGTGCCGACACTTTTGGGGTCATCACTCTTCCCTTATGCATCCAGAGAGTGCCCTACTCATCTGCCCTTTGGGTCCCATGAGTTCATGAAGGTGATCAATCTCCTAACCCATGGCCCTCAGACAATGATAGTTGTTACCTCCCGACCCTATGGTCATGTGCAACTAGGGAATTAGGCAACTCCTTGTTCCATCGGTCTTATCCCTACCTGACCCTAGGACAGACTTAGGATTCCATTATAGTACATGTCCAACTTAGAACCTTACCCAAGCCTTCATCATCTCTCTCTGCATTCACGACTGACTTTCATCCCTTCATAGGGGTCATGATCACCTGCCTACCTTGGTTAGGCCCCATACCAGTTACCTCCATGGTAACACATCCACATGCACATAGAGATGTATCTCTATGGGTCTACAGGTTCATTCTCATACCATGTACTCTTTACTTAGCTTCTCAAGATCTTATGAGACCTCTTAAGGTTACCTTAAAACCAACAAAAATGGTATACACCCTACTAAAGGGTCCCTCTCCCAGGATGGGAGGAAACTACACCTTGATAACAAAGGTCACAAGCATCCTTAGGGTCTACATTCACATGAGCATGCTTACTCCAACAACTACTAAGGCACATGCATACCTACTAAACCATGCTAGGTCACACTTGTTCTCATCCTCAACATTAGATCATCTTAATCGTGAGGGGTTCATCAAACATACCCTTAACTTAAGGGATGTCCTTTACCTCTACACATGAGGAGTACCATGCTCGAAACTATAGAGACTCAGATCTCATCATGAGCATCGGGTACACTGCTTCCCCTCTTAGGCCTAGGAACCCTAGGTTCACCTTTGGGTGTCCGACTGTATACTCAATCTCTTAACCACGATTCAAGCATGTTCAAGGTATGACATGTACTTCCATGATCCTTCTACTCACAACACTTCAGAGTTGAGTCCTCTTCTAGGACAACCAACTAGGTATAATGCCTCACAACTAGTTACTTAAACCTCTCTAGGTTTAAGGAACTCTTCTTTCTATCTTAGAAAGTAAACACCTATACCACAGGTACAGAGGAACTAGGAGCATCATCCTCTCTCTAGGGTTTGGTTCCTCTAAAGGCAACCAAGATATCATCAGCCTCCAGGGATCAAGCATAAGGCAATCACTATCACCCACTTAGGTCACATTATCCTCAACTCCCCATGTTCCTCATATCTCTAAAATCTAAGCTTCCAACCTTCTTTCTTGGGTCCTGCTTTCTCTCTCTAGATCTAACTCCACATCCAGCCTCACTACATGAAGTTGGATCAAGCTTACCAGCATATCCCTACCTGGGTGAAGCCTTTTCTCAACTCATGTTTGGCTCAAGATTATCCTTAGCTATTTATGTTTATTTCATAAGACATCCATCATGATTCCTTATCAAGGGTTTCATCCTACTATCAGCACTACTGACGTACTATGGGTGCAAGCTATACCCTACTTGAACAAGCCCATAGGGTTCTCCTCTAACCTCATACATGAAGGAGGTATCCTTCACTCAAACCTACATGACCCTTCCCAGGGTTGGGCTGCTAAGGATAATCGGTCATCAACTTCTCATGGCTCATATGGCATCCAAGGCATGTTTATCCAAACATCTGGTCTAATCTCATCATGCCATATAACCTTCACTTAGGGTTAGGGTTAACATCATCCTCAAAGGATGTGCTAGGTCTCTACTTTTAATGGAGGTCTCTACCTCTAAGACTAACTCTCTCTACTCGTCCTCCTGCCAAGGAGGTCTATCCTCGGATCTCTCCTAAGGGCAATGACAACTCATGTCATACGACCTAAGCATGTATCTATTCCTTTACGCTTACTCTATTAAGCTTAAGTCCATGACATCTTACTTACATGCTTTTTATTAATTTGGTGGAGGATTCCTTAATCCTTATCAACCTTACCCATACTTCAAGATGGTGAGGAGAAGAGAGGAAACCCTAATCCTTCAGGTCCTTAATAGAATTTGAGTTGAGAAGGGATGAACAAGATGAGAGAGTCCTAAAGGTATCTTATTTCAAATCATACCCTAAGACTTTGGCCAGGCAGTCACACGGATATGGGAGTCCTCGTATTCTGACTAGCGGTGTGGAGGAAAATATTGCCAGCCCCCAGTCATGATCCTTTTCTAGACACCTCTGTCTTTCAGATAATCCTCTAGTAACTCCCATGGGTTCTACAAAATTTGTAAAATTTAATAATTATTAAAGATTAATTGTGGAACCTATGCTCTGATACCAATTGTAACGACCCCGCCTCCCGGTAACCCTCAATTAAGGGAGACCCGAAGGTCAGAGTCATTATTCAATTAACAAGATCAAAGGTTCGACAAATAATCAATAATAATTATGAAATTCTACAACTAAACTGAAAACTAGTATAAAATAAAAACTTTACTTACCTTTTAAAAGTTGGGATTTCTATACTTCTATCCATGAAGATACTAATCTAACTACTCCTCCTATGTACGTTATTTCTCATTTAATTCCACATATGCCACTTAATATGAATTAGGGTTCTTGAGTCATTAATGAACATGAGAATTGGAATATCAAACACGACTCTAGTTATAAATTGATAACTCAAAACCAAGGAAACATAAACCCTAGAATAGGACCGAGTAGGGTTTAATGTGAATACATCATGGTAAAACTTTAAGATTTATATAAATGCAGATGAAAGTAGATTGCTTGATTTGCTTGCTTGACTTGGATGATATGCTTCAAGACTTTATAATATGCATGGCTCGCGATCAAGGTATGTGGTTATGCTTATGGATAAATCACTCTAGTTTCATGGAGATTCCCGAGGATTTTATCAGTTGCTTGGAAATAATTGATAGGTTAACTTTTATTTCATGCAACTGTAAAGTGACTATGTCTATCACCATAAGTATATATGCATGACTAGCTCAGATCCTGGTCCTCCTATGTAGCTTTGATGATGATGAGATAGATGGCCTAGTACATGGACTACCCGCGAGGTAGGATCATCAGGTTATCATGAGTCGATGTGTTGGTCTACCCTTGGGTAGGACCATACGACTCTACGACCCTATGAATTGATCTATCTGTAAGATAGGATCATGGGGGTTAGTTGAGATCTACCATATGAGAGGTAGTATCCATGTCCACTGTAGGGACAACACAGAGGCTAGGGTATGTAAGGATTGAGTAGTTATGTTTAAAATGTAAAGTTTGTTTTGTTAACTGATAATTGCTTGCAATATGTTATTACAATTAAATGCAAGATTATAGGTTCCCCCCATATACTAGTATAATTCATTATACTGACCACCGTTTTGTTTGTCAGTATTTTAGGTATATGTTATGAAAATATCCATGTGTTAAATCAGATGGAAATTACCTGAATGTACTTAAGGATAATTCAAGGAGGATTTGATAGCCAGTTATTTCTTCTGATAAGGTACCACGAGAAATATCATTATATTAATTGTATGCAATATTTGAAATTTAATTGAAATTATTTTATATTATTTGTTATTTGACTTATCTGCATCCTTGGGAAATTAGGTAATGGCTCTCAACTTGAAGGTCTTTCCTTAATTGGGGGATGGGGAAAGTGAGGTCGTTACATTTGGTATTAGAGCCCCAAAATTTTCAAATAATATCTAATAGTTTATAATTTCAAGTAATTTGTAGAAATTATGAGGGAATTATTAGGGCATTTTCTGAATATGGTGGTGTCTAGAAGGGACCACGACCAGGGGCTGGCAATCCGCACCGCTAGTCGGCTTATGAGGACTCCTGGACCCATGCATCCTTCCTGGCCAAAGTTTGAAGCCTTTACCTACAGTAAAATATCATTACGGTTTCTTCTCATCTTGTTTCATCCACTTCTCATCCTCTTTCTTAATAAATCCTAAAAGAAACTTCCCTCCTTATCTCAAGTTAGGATTTTTTAGAAGAAGTAGGATTAAGAAATCCTCTGCAAATTAATGTAAATATAATGTGAAATGATAATGTACATGTAATGTGGAAATGATAATGTACATGTAGCATGAAAATAATGATAATGTAAAGAAAAATGTTTTATGGATTTTCCTTTTGTGGGTAACCCTAGATAGAATTAGAGTTTTTCTGGGAAACCTTAGTGGGTCATGGGATATAAAAACCATAAGAGGTAGGGTGTCGTTCTAACCCTTACATAAAACTCTAATCTTGGAAAATAAGAGTAGAATGAGAAAGATGGAAACCCTACCCATATGAAACCTAATTAGAGTAAGAGTAATGATAATTTGGGAAAATGTAAATAAGTCTATGTAACCTAGATGTCCACGTATGAATGTGGAGAAATGTATGCATGTTTCACGTAAAAAAAAGAGATTGGAATATTCATGACAGACACAAAAGACCAAGGGTTATATGTGAAATGAAAATATGAATATAAATGAGTTAAGTGACTCAGTCCCCCGTTCACATGTGCATATGGAACAAGACATTAATAAGAAAAGTTTTAAGAAACTTATGAACAATATGTGATATAATATAACTTGCTCAATTAACTCTAATGGATGTATGCAATACATGTGGGATGTATGATCAGGTCTATCTAATCACCTCAGGTCAAGAGGGCCTATGTATGTTCACTATGGTGGTCGGTGATCTGGCCTAGAAAATATAATCACCTCGACCAAAGGCCTATGTATGATTTCCACTATAGTGATTGGTGATTGGGCCAGGGCTTATGTATGATGTCTGTTGTAGGGACTTACCTTAGAGAGAGTGTTCCCCACATGAATACTCCAAAGAGGGAGTGTCCCATAATGATCAAGTTGAGAAGTTAGAAAGAAAATGCATTAGTATATACATGGGTAACCAATAGTCATGCAAGGAAATGGAAATATGAATATAACTTGCTAGAACCCCTCATGCTATCTCTGGAAGTTTGGTTATTGAGATGCTTATGATCAAGCCCCTGGAGGGGAAGGTCAATAAAGGCCAAGCCCTTGGAAGGGAAGGCCGACATTGGCACAAAGCCCCTGGAGGGGAAGGTGGACCCAGTCCACTACGTGGACAAACCCCATGAGAGGGTATCCCAGAGATTGAGAAAATAAGGGTTAAGAAGTTATATTAATAAAACCATGTATAAAGATGTAAATATGAAACCTTTAGGGCTAGTGTGCCAACCTAGGGTGGGTCAATCCAAGAGTGGGACAATGACCTATGGGGGAGGCAAAATCTTAGACCATGGGGTCAGGTTGTGGCTAGAGAGCCTAACTTCCTCCTATAAGCCATGATGACACCCTAGGTTAGGACCTTTCCCAGAGAGGTAAGTTGACCAAATAAATTTAAGGATTGAGGTAACCATGGATGTCACTTAATATAAAAGATGAAAGAACATATATTGAGTATGATTCTTTGAATCCAAGTATGCCATCTCTGAGGAACATAAGGAAATATCACTATGGAAGTGGCAGTCTGTATGAGACTGAGCCTGGAAAAGAAATGTTACCTTGAAATGTTGCCATGAGTCCAATGAGGGGACATAAAGTGAATAATGAGTATTATAAGAGATGGAAGAATCCAGTTTAAAGAATTGCATATAAAAATAATGTGCTAATGATGAACCCTTGGAAAGGATAGAGCCTGAAATCAGTCATAATGTCAAGTAGGGAGTATAAAAGGTACATGGACTGATGGGATTAGGAGTTGATTGTTTCTTAAATGCACAAGACCATTTGATCGAGAGGTAACAATTACATTTTCTTGAGGTCCATGACTCGGGAGATTGGCCACCTCCATGATGTTCATGTGGCCCAATGGGTGAATGTGTGAGGCATTCTCTAGATGCATAAGGATGAAACAACTCTAAAAGTACCTATACTCCTAGAGACCTCAAGGAAGTGACTAAGGCTCAAAATACATGAAGTGTAGATGTAAAAGATACAAAGAAGTCATATGGTAATGAAAGGAGTTGTGTACAAACTCAAGAGTTAAAAAGGGGGGTATTTGACTTCATGAAATATAACAATATTATGGAGAAAAAAAGTGAGTGTTTTAGAGTCATGTTGAGAATGATTCAACCTAAAGTGTGAAATTTTAAGATAATGTGTGAGAACACCATCTCTACTCTTGAAATTGGATGAACTTTGTATGAGGAGGGAGATAGGTTGGGTTGACACATGTTATGCTTAAAATTGAGATCTGAGAATGAATATCCTAAGTTGAAAATTAATGGCATGACCTATGGTTTGAGGGCCACCTCACCCTTATGTGAAAATAAATGAATAATAGTTTGAAAATCCAAGTGAAAAGGTAGTCACCAAATGAAATGAATGAGAATGCGGAAATACCCTGAATTGAATATATATATCAAACTTAATATCGTAATATGAGGAATTTGCAGTTCAATAAAGGTGATTAACATATCTAAGTAGGGTTGCTAAACCTAAGTTGTGAACTGAAGATGAGTTGTAGTTCACCTTAATCTAACTAGGTTTCAATTTTGAGGACAAAATTCCATTTAAGTAGGGGTGAATGTTATATTCTCAATTTTGGTAAAATTGAATTATATATATATTAAAGCATGAAGTGATAAATAATTTTTCCCAAAGGTATAATTCATAGAATAATAATGTTGATGACCTTTTTGGACTAAGTGCTTGTGGCACAAGATAAATAAAAAGAAGGAATTCATACATGAATAAATATTAATGGCTTTTGGTGAATGATATAATTGTCAAGTTTTCAAGAAAAAAATAAAATGCATGTTGTTTTAGATAATTTAAGAGGATAATTATAAATCCAAGATTTACAACCCCATATTTAAGGCACCAAACATGAATATTTTGATACGACTTTTTGTTAATTAGAAAATAATAAATAATTGATGAGAATTCTTTAATTTGGTAGAAAAGAGGGATATAGCATAAGGTAATGGTATTGCCTTAATAAATAGTTAAAAAAGGAGAATTTTCAGTATGTAAAAGGTAACCTAGTGAACTCCAATTATGAAATATAGTTGGAAAAGACTTTTATGAGTTTCCATGAGATAAGGATCATTGGTTAAAAGGATATCCCAAAGAGAGAGAGGATAATAGAGATGGTTTTGTAAATAGAGGAATAACCAACTATCCAATGGCTACAATATATTAAACGTGCAAACTTTTATGACTTTTGTGAATCAAGTAATATGGAAATATTTCTTTTCTTAATAAAAGGGAGTAATGATATGATTACTTATAAAGAAATGCCTTACCAACTACACCGACCCATGCGTCTCCCATGAATACACTTCCTAAACCGTGAGGAAGGGAGAGAGTTTATAGTGGAAAAAATAAGGAAGGAAATCAACATGTTGTCAGTGTATGGGACAAGAAACAAGGTGTTTATTAGAAGGGAACTGAGATTTCCTAGGATCCCGCACCAACCCTGCTTCTTAGTTCCTTCCCATGGCGACTAAAGTTACATCTAAGGGCTATATAAAGACCATAGGAACTCCCACAAACAAGGGCAAACATGTTACTTAGTGTTGGTTATCTACAGAAAGCCCTATACCTTCTCTTTGTGTAACGACCCCGCCTCCCGATAACCCCCAATTAAGGGAGACCCGAAGGTCATAGCCGTTATTCAATTAACAGGATCAAAGGTTCGACAAATAATCAATAATAATTATGATATTCTACTACTAAACTAAAAACTGGTATAAAATAAAAACTTTGCTTACCTTTTAAAAGCTGGGATTTCTATACTTCTATCCATGAAGATACTAATCTAACTACTCCTCCTGTGTATGTTATTTCTCATTTTGTTCCACATATGCCACTTTACTCCTTGTTCTTTTAATTTATACCTAAAATGCCGACAAACAAAACATCAATCAGCAAGAAGCTGGTATATGGGGGAAACAATAATTGTGCAACTATATTAAAAATGTAGTCATTCAAATATCCTTTAACATCCAAAATTACATTTTAAGCGATACTACTCGATCCTTTCCTATCCCCTATCTCTATGTTGTCCCTACAGTGGACATGGATACTACCTCTCTCATGTGGTAGATCCTTACCCCCATGGCCCTACCACACAGGTAGCTAATTCTTAGGGTTATGGAGTCGCATGGCCCTACCCAAAGGTAGCCCAATCCCTCACTCATGATGACTTGATGGCCCTACCCCATTGGTAGGCATTTACTAAGTCATTTATTGACCTGATGGACCTACCCCATTGGTAGGCATTTACTAGTTCAATCTATAAAGCTACAGAGGGGACTAGGATCTGAGCTAGTAGGCACATCTCTTATGTGATATTCATATTCACATTATAATTTGCATGAATTAAATGCAACCAACAGTTTAATTCAAGTCATCGATAAAACCTCGAAAATCCTCGCGAAACTAATTCAGGATATTCATAGGCGTAACCACATGCATGTACTGCAGATTTGGAGATAGAATTATGTAGAGAGAGAAAATCCAATCAAGCAAGAAAGGTGCACAGAAATCCTGAAATAAACATTCCAAATTTATTCCTTAGGATTGCTATTCTAATTTTAGGCTTTCTTGAAAATTAGGGCTTCATTACCTTTTTACCAATTCTATTTCAATTTTATCAAAATATACATCAAACCCTAATTTTCTTGTCTTATTTTCCATTAAGATTCTTGAGATCAGGTTTGGTCCACAAAAACCCTAATTTTCAGATTACTCTATCTTTTCTTTCCTTTTTCTCTAATTTAGGGTTTCTAATCATATTAATCAACATATTGAGTCAAAACCCTAAACCTTGTAATTCTATCATCAAAATAGGTTAAAAAATCATCTTAATCATTAATCAAGTTAAACATGTTCGAATTAACCTAATTGCAAGACTAAATATATCTTTTATCAACAATTAAGGTTTTTAACAACAAATTAATACCTTTTCTATTCAAAATATGCACTTTTGCAAAAGTATACATATTTAGGTGTTCAAACCATTTTGAATATATTCCTCATATTTTTCTGATCATTTTCATGTATTAACTTTTCTCATCTGAGTCTCCTAGCTCAAGATATGATTTTTATAGGAAAAACCCTTTTTATGGTTTATTTGTTATTTTCAGAAAATCGAGAGTCGTTCGATCTATAGTCCGGTGGACTAGGCGACATCCCACGGCTCAGGGATCGCGCGCCTTTTATGTGTGATCAAAAGAATCAAATGACTGACTTGCCCTTACCTGGTCTGAAAGCACCTCGGGGTAGTTTGGTAAAATGTCGCGAAGTCTTCTTCTTCCTCACGCCTCTGTACAGCAACCCACGACAGTCAACCTTGGGGTTGACTTTGGGATCCGTCTCCCTTTGCTCACGCCGAAGGTCCAGGGAGCTCTGCCTCCCTTCTTCAAAGTTGAAGATGTCCTCAATTAGCCACCCGAACCCCACCAAGGTCACCCCTCTTGTTAGTCGGATTCTGGCCGGGTCTGCTATGCCGACGAGGGTTTAGGTTAGGCTCGTTGGCGCAATTGAAAGGGAAAAAATTGATCCTGGTACTCCGCCGTAGGGTGTGGACTATCAAATAGGGATGATGGTGTCTTCGCGTATCCTCCCCTATATATAGGGTCGAGGCAGTCCCTGTTGGTTTGGGCATTTCCCAAAACTAGGACCAAAGCTAATCAAACCGGGGATGATTCCCCGCCGTTTCAACTCCTAAAACCAATGGAAACCTCAGCCAGTTTGCAAACCCAAAGGAATGCGAGGAATTCAAGAGGGAGAGTCCCTCTATTAATTCGCAGAAACATCGTCCTAGTGGGACTTAGGTGAAGGGTGTCCAACGTTGGATGAAGATCCAACAGACTATATTGCTCGCGTTCAAAGCAAAGGAAACAATATATCATTATTTCAGAATTTATTCCCAAAATGCAAATAACTTGTAAAATCGATTTCTCCCAAACTATAACTCCTTTCTTTCTCAAATTTTAAGGGAAGGTTTTTATTGTCATTATCTAACTTTGTAAGAAATTTGGGAAATAGATTGCAATGGATGAGAAGTATTCCTTCTCTCCCAAGTTAGTCATTAATTAATCCAAATTAATTTATATTCCTTCTTCTTTTGTGATTATCTTGTGATTTTGGGTCCCTTGGACCTCAAGAAATCCTAAAGGCATGAATTCCCATATTGGGGAATATTGGTTTGCCTTTATCTTCTTTTAAAAGTCTATTTCTCATATTTCCTTTTTATTTAACAAATCCATTTCCTTTTTATTTCTCTTTTCTCTTCAATTGGGCTCAATGGCCAGCACAGCCCACTATCAATCAATCAAGGCGATTGTAAATGAAATCCATTTATTCAAAACAAATTATATCTTTATTTTTTCAAATATCTTTTATGTGATAAATTACATTTCTCACCCAAATAAATCCAAAATTGGGGTTGTAACATCCTTCCCCTCTTATAAGAATTTTGCCCTTGAAATTCCATCAAGCAAGCAAACAAACAGGATAAGCCTTTCATGTGTCCATCATGGATCCCATGTGGCTTCACCCTTTCCATGGTGCTTCCCAAGAACCTTCATCATCTCATATTCTTCCATATGAGTTCTTTCTTACCTTGGTATATCGTACCCTCATAGGTGACTCAGGACATTTCAGCCTCTCAAAAGTTGAATAGGTTCAGGGCTCAACACATGGCATGGGTACCTCACATAGTGTTGTAGATCGGACTTATGTAACACATTATACATCATGTTATCCTGAGGGGTAAGGCTAAACTCAACCATCTCCGCCGATCCATCTCAAATGGACCCCTATATCAGGGACTCAGCTTCCTCAGCTGTAGCTTAGAGGGGTCAGATTTTCACATCACATATTCTCCCACAGTGAACTGCATGTCAGTCTGCTTTGCATCCGCTCGTGACTCATGTCACCACTGGGCTCTCTCATTACATGATCAAAGTGACTTCATCTCCACACACTGAGGTTCTTTTCTGGCCTTCGTGGGGCCTCCTTCACCAACATCATCTTAATGAAGTGGTGACCGAAACAACCTCTCTATAAGACTTCTTGCATCTCGATACAGGCTATGGTGGTTAACATCACATCTTAAGAACTGTCTCTATGTATCACCATGAATGAGCACACGTGCTCTCATCAGACCCTCTAGTCTAGATCATATTGTCCATTAGTTAGTAGTGATAAACTATTCTATCATCAAGTTCTTCATGCATCTACTTCCACCTCATTGAAGTGAATATTTAGGTAATACTCAAAAACTTTGAACTCGCATAATGGTGTAGTTGAACCTTCTCTCTCTTATAAGTAGTTCAACTAGATCTGTCCTGTGATAGTACTCTTCCTTGCTCATGTCATCTCGGTAAGGCGATCTACCATAACCCATATTGCATCTTGACCTTCCTTGGTCTGGGAGACTCACAACATCCATAGTGATGAACTCCCATTCCCTCTCGGGAACTCTTTATACTTTATATCCATGCACTGGGTTACTGGAGTTCATCCTTCACCTCCTAGCTTGCATGGCCACATGCTACATGCATCAGGCATCCAAAGCACTACCATCACTTACTACGGTGTACAATGGTCTTAATTAAAATCATGATTTCTTATATGTCATGATTCCTCAAGATCAATTCCTCAGAAACCCTAAACCACTCTCATCAGGGTTTCATCACTTTCCTTTCCAAAGAAGTACATCTGAGGTTCGACAATCATCCTTTCATTACAGTACGGATTTGACTGGATAACCAAGCAATCATTTAGTTGATTAACCGCTATTGATACATCTGGGTGTTAGCTAAACTTATCTCTTTTTCTCAACTAAAGGTTAGCCTAACAACCTCAACTTCTTCTAGCTTCCAACTAAACTAGGCAGCTATATCTCAACCGAAGCATCCATTACCACTTCTTATCCTTAGGTGTTAAGTATTGTTGAGGACATACACCTCCATGTATTATACTTATCATCTCATCTCAAACTCTAGTTTTATCTTCATCAAGAAACTCTGAGCTCATCCACCTAGTGATCAATCTCAACCTTGTATATCTTGCAAATTCCACAAAGCTTCTACTAGGAACATCCTTACAAGGTGATTATTTTAATATTTTTATCGTTTGTACCCGTCCATGCATCATTCACTCTCCCAAGGCACATTGTCATCTCTGTCCTCATTCCTTATAGCAACGTTCCAACTCACATCATCTTTACCTTTGGTGTATGGCATCCATACTGTCCTATCTCTCACTCCCGTAACAAGAAGAATTAAGCATTTGGCGGCCATCCAAATATAGAGTTCTTTCTATTCCAAGAGTAGAGATGGTACAACCCACATTACCAGTACACCTTCAAATCTAAGTTGAAAGGTGCCATCATCTTGATATCCACATTACTTCCATGGAAAACTGGTCTCGAACCTACTTGAGTTACTACACAATCCTTGGTCATCTCCTCCAGGTCTATAGGGTGCCGACACTTTTGGGGTCATCCCTCTTCCCTTATGCATCCAGAGAGTGCCCTACTCATCTGCCCTTTGGGTCCCATGAGTTCATGAAGGTGATCAATCTCCTAACCCATGGCCCTCAGACAATGATAGTTGTTACCTCCCGACCCTATGGTCATGTGCAACTAGGGAATTAGGCAACTCCTTGTTCCATCGGTCTTATCCCTACCTGACCCTAGGACAGACTTAGGATTCCATTATAGTACATGTCCAACTTAGAACCTTACCCAAGCCTTCATCATCTCTCTCTACATTCACGACTGACTTTCATCCCTTCATAGGGGTCATGATCACCTGCCTACCTTGGTTAGGCCCCATACCAGTTACCTCCATGGTAACACATCCACATGCACATAGAGATGTATCTCTATGGGTCTACAGGTTCATTCTCATACCATGTACTCTTTACTTAGCTTCTCAAGATCTTATGAGACCTCTTAAGGTTACCTTAAAACCAACAAAAATGGTATACACCCTACTAAAGGGTCCCTCTCCCAGGATGGGAGGAAACTACACCTTGATAACAAAGGTCACAAGCATCCTTAGGGTCTACATTCACATGAGCATGCTTACTCCAACAACTACTAAGGCACATGCATACCTACTAAACCATGCTAGGTCACACTTGTTCTCATCCTCAACATTAGATCAACTTAATCGTGAGGGGTTCATCAAACATACCCTTAACTTAAGGGATGTCCTTTACCTCTACACATGAGGAGTACCATGCTCGAAACTATAGAGACTCAGATCTCATCATGAGCATCGGGTACACTACTTCCCCTCTTAGGCCTAGGAACCCTAGGTTCACCTTTGGGTGTCCGACTGTATACTCAATCTCTTAACCACGATTCAAGCATGTTCAAGGTATGACATGTACTTCCATGATCCTTCTACTCACAACACTTCGGAGTTGAGTCCTCTTCTAGGACAACCAACTAGGTATAATGCCTCACAACTAGTTACTTAAACCTCTCTAGGTTTAAGGAACTCTTCTTTCTATCTTAGAAAGTAAACACCTATACCACAGGTACAGAGGAACTAGGAGCATCATCCTCTCTCTAGGGTTTGGTTCCTCTAAAGGCAACCAAGATATCATCAGCCTCCAGGGATCAAGCATAAGGCAATCACTATCACCCACTTAGGTCACATTATCCTCAACTCCCCATGTTCCTCATATCTCTAAAA
Organism: Alisma plantago-aquatica; assembly: GCA_963693085.1. Taxonomy (NCBI): domain Eukaryota; kingdom Viridiplantae; phylum Streptophyta; class Magnoliopsida; order Alismatales; family Alismataceae; genus Alisma; species Alisma plantago-aquatica. Next base: position 749,135,582 of record OY856409.1, read on the forward strand.
TCTAAGCTTCCAACCTTCTTTCTTGGGTCCTGCTTTCTCTCTCTAGATCTAACTCCACATCCAGCCTCACTACATGAAGTTGGATCAAGCTTACCAGCATATCCCTACCTGGGTGAAGCCTTTTCTCAACTCATGTTTGGCTCAAGATTATCCTTAGCTATTTATGTTTATTTCATAAGACATCCATCATGATTCCTTATCAAGGGTTTCATCCTACTGTCAGCACTACTGACGTACTATGGGTGCAAGCTATACCCTACTTGAACAAGCCCATAGGGTTCTCCTCTAACCTCATACATGAAGGAGGTATCCTTCACTCAAACCTACATGACCCTTCCCAGGGTTGGGCTGCTAAGGATAATCGGTCATCAACTTCTCATGGCTCATATGGCATCCAAGGCATGTTTATCCAAACATCTGGTCTAATCTCATCATGCCATATAACCTTCACTTAGGGTTAGGGTTAACATCATCCTCAAAGGATGTGCTAGGTCTCTACTTTTAATGGAGGTCTCTACCTCTAAGACTAACTCTCTCTACTCGTCCTCCTGCCAAGGAGGTCTATCCTCGGATCTCTCCTAAGGGCAATGACAACTCATGTCATACGACCTAAGCATGTATCTATTCCTTTACGCTTACTCTATTAAGCTTAAGTCCATGACATCTTACTTACATGCTTTTTATTAATTTGGTGGAGGATTCCTTAATCCTTATCAACCTTACCCATACTTCAAGATGGTGAGGAGAAGAGAGGAAACCCTAATCCTTCAGGTCCTTAATAGAATTTGAGTTGAGAAGGGATGAACAAGATGAGAGAGTCCTAAAGGTATCTTATTTCAAATCATACCCTAAGACTTTGGCCAGGCAGTCACACGGATATGGGAGTCCTCGTATTCTGACTAGCGGTGTGGAGGAAAATATTGCCAGCCCCCAGTCATGATCCTTTTCTAGACACCTCTGTCTTTCAGATAATCCTTTAGTAACTCCCATGGGTTCTACAAAATTTGTAAAATTTAATAATTATTAAAGATTAATTGTGGAACCTATGCTCTGATACCAATTGTAACGACCCCGCCTCCCGGTAACCCCCAATTAAGGGAGACCCGAAGGTCAGAGTCATTATTCAATTAACAAGATCAAAGGTTCGACAAATAATCAATAATAATTATGAAATTCTACAACTAAACTGAAAACTAGTATAAAATAAAAACTTTACTTACCTTTTAAAAGTTGGGATTTCTATACTTCTATCCATGAAGATACTAATCTAACTACTCCTCCTATGTACGTTATTTCTCATTTAATTCCACATATGCCACTTTATTGTTTGTTCTTTTCATTCGTACCTAAAACGCCGACAAACAAAATGTCGGTCAACAAGAAGCTGGTATGTGGGAGAAATAATAATTGTGCAACTATATTAACAATGTAGTCATTCACATATCCTTTAACATCCAAAATTACGTTTTAAGCGATACTACTCAATCCTTTCCTATCCCTTATCTCTGTGTTATCCCTGCAGTGGACATGGATACTACCTCTCTCATGTGGTAGATCCTTACCCCCATGTCCCTACGACACAGGTAGCAAATTCTTACGGTTATGGAGTCACATGGCCCTACCCAAAGGTATCCCAATCCCTGACTTATGATGACTTGATGGTACTACCCCGTTGGTAGCCATTTACTAAGTCATTTAATGACCTGATGGACCTACCCCATTGGCAGCCATTTACTAGGTCAATCTATAAAGCTACAGAGGGGACTAGGATATGATCTAGTAGGCATATCTCTTATGTGATAGTCATACTCACATTATAATTTGCATGAATTAAATGCAACCAATAGTTTAATTCAATTCATCAATAAAACCTCGAAAATTTGGAGACAGAATTATTTGGATATTCATAGGCGTAACCACATACATGTACTGCATATTTGGAGACAGAATTATGTAGAGAGAGAAAATCCAATCAAGCAAGCAAGGTGTACAGAAATCTTGAAATAAACATTCCAATTTTATTCCTTAGGATTGCTATTCAAATTTTAGTGTTTCTTGAAAATTAGGGTTTCATTACCTTTTTACCAATTCTATTTCAATTTTATCAAAATATACATCAAACCCTAATTTTCTTATCATATTTTCCATTAAGATTCTTGAGATCAGGTTTGGTCCACAAAAACCCTAATTTTCGGAATACTCTATCTTTTCTTTCCTTTTTCTCTAATTTAGGGTTTCTAAACATATTAATCAACATATTGAGTCAAAACCATAAACCTTGTAATTCTATCATCAAAATAGGTTAAAAACCCCATCTTAATCATTAATCAAGTTAAACATGTTCGAATTAACCTAATTGCAAGACTAAATATATCTTTTATCAACAATTAGGGTTTATAACCACAAATTAATACCTTTTCTATTCAAAATATGTACTTTTGCACAAATATACATATTTAGGTGATCAAACCATTTTTAATATATTCCTCATATTTTTATGATCATTTTTCATGTATTAACTTTTCTCATCTGAGTCTCCTAGCTGAAGTTACGATTTTTATAGGAAAACCCTTTTTATGGTTTATTTGTTATTTTCAGAAAATCGAGAGTCGTTCGATCTATAGTCCGGTGGACTAGGCGGCATCGCACGGCTCAGGGATCGTGCGCCTTTTATGTGCGATCAAAAGAAGCAAATGACTGACTTGCCCTCACCTGGTCTGAAAGCACTGCGGGGTAGTTTGGTAAAATGCCGCGAAGTCTTCTTCTTCCTCATGCCTCTGTACAGCAACCCACGACGGTCAACCTTGGGGTTGACTTCGGGCTCCGGTCTCCCTTTGCTCATCCCGACGGTCCAGGGAGCTCCGCCTCCCTTCTTCGAAGCTGAAGATGTCCTCAATTAGCCACCTGAACCCCTCCAAGGTCACCCCGCTTGTTCGTCGGATTCTGGCAGGGTCTGCTATGTCGACGAGGGTCTAGGTTAGGCTCGTTGGCGCAATTGAAAGTGCGAAATTGATCCTGGAACTCTACCGCAGGGTGTGAACTATCCAATAGGGATGCTGGTGTCTTCACGCATCCTCCCCTATATATAGGGTCGAGGTAGTCCCTACTGGTATGGGCGTTTCCCAAAACCAGGACCAAAGCCAATCAAACCGGGGATGATTCCCTGCGATTTCATCTCCTAAAACCAATGGAAACCTCAGCCAGTTTGCAAACCCAAAGGAACGTGAGGAATTCAAGAGGGAAAGTCCCTCTGTTAATTTGTAGAAACACAGCACCAGTGGGACTTAGGCGAAGGGTGTCCAACGTTGGATGAAGATCCAACGGACCATATTGCTCGCATTCAAAGCAAAGGAAACAATATATCATTATTTCAGAATTTATTCCCAAATTGCAAATAAATTGCAAAATCGATTTCTCCCAAACCATAACTCCTTTCTTTCTCAAATTTTATGGGAAGGTTTGTCTTGTCATTATCTAAATTTGTACGAAATTTGGGAAATATATTACAATGTATGAGAAGTATTCCTTCTCTCCCAAGTTATTCATTAATTAATCCAAATTAATTTATATTCCTTCTTCTTTTTTGATTATCTTGTGATTTTGGGTCCGTTGGACCTCAAGAAATCCTAAAGGCATGAATTCCCAAATTGGGGAATATTGTTTTGCCTTTATCTTTTTTTTTAAAGTCTATTTCTCATATTTCCTTTTTATTTAACAAATTCTTTTCCTTTTTATTTCTCTTTTCTCTTCAATTGGGCTCAATGGCCAGCACAGCCCACTATCAATCAATCAAGGCCATTGTAAACCAAATCCATTTATTCAAAACAAATTATATCTTTATTTGTTCAAATATCTTTTATGTGAGAAATTACATTTCTCACCCAAATGAATCCAAAATTGGGGTTGTAACACTTTGAATCCTTGAAAATTCATCTTGTGCCTGCGAACCACAGCCTGCTTGAGACTATGATATAGGGTCTAACACCCTAGATTCCGCACATGAAGGAGGATGCAGCAAACTAGAAAACCCTATAAGCGGGTAGGTGATGGAGCAAGTTGGGACGCGTGATTGACCCTTAGCCATAGATGTCAGGCATGGAGGGAGGAGCGCATACATAGGCCCTAACTCTTTGGAAACCTAAGAAAGCTCAGGTCGGGCTGGTTAAGGAAGAAGAAGAGGGTAGAGGAGTTCAAGCATTTTTTGTGAATACAACGATAGACACGAGAAGATGTTTTCGGACGTGTTGACGTAGAGATTTATCGCTAGTCGTGTTGATGTAGAAGGGTGACGGACACCGCTCTGCATATTGTCATCAGCGCATGTGCGAGCTAGGGCCCCTCAACGATGAGCTGGTGAGGGGGAAGAACAACTAGGATGGTGGAGGAGATGGATGAGTTCAGTAGAGGATATGTTGTCTATAGAGATTGTGTTGGCGGATGGACTCTGGTCATGGTGCCAGCAGGCAACTACTGAGGCGAGGGCGTCATCTCACAAGAAAGAAAGGGGACAAGGTCCAACTGGCGAATGAACCAAGTGAACCATCTGCTGCCCGGTCCAGAAAAGAACTAGGATATGAATCATGCCCCACTTGTTCAACATGACGTGTGACTTTGCAAGGACCAATGACAATTAGCAATGTCACACCAAGGTTAAGGTATATTTACTATTTTTGCAAAAACCATAACAAATTGTAGGAAACGCGAAATTAGATGAGTAATATATGAAAATTGGGCACCAGAACAAGAGGAATCCAAATAAAATAATTTCAGAGTTTAATTTTACTTCTTGTTCTAAAAGTAGGGTAATATATTATAAAGTGGTGATTAGTACATGGAAACCTTAGTTTTGGGTATTAAAATGTTGAAAACCTTAAAGAGCCTTTCTTTAGTGATAATATTTGATATTATTGAAAAAGATCATAAATCAAGATGATCGTAATAATGATGATGAGAAATAAGATTTCTAGTGTGGATGATTCTTAATATATGTGTTTAAGATCTTGAAAAACAATGATGAGACTTGTTATAGCCTTAATGTGTCTAACATGATCTAAGTGTTCATAATGCTCTAACATGATAGGTTTATTGATAATGGTTACACTTAATATGAATTAGGGTTCTTGAGTCATTAATGAACATGAGAATCAAAATGTCAAACATGACTCTAGTTATAACTTGATAACTCGAAACCCAGGAAACATACACCCTAGAATAGGACCGAGTGGGGTTTAATGTGAATACGTGATGGTAACACTTTAAGATTTATATAAATGCAGATGAAAGTAGGCTGCTTGATTTGCTTGCTTGACTTGGATGATATGCTTGACGACTGTATAATCTGCATGGCTTGCCATCAAGGTATGTGGTCACGCTTATGGATAAATCTCTCTAGTTTCACGGAGATTCTCGAGGTTTTTATCAGTTGCTTGGAAATAATTGCTTGGTTGACTTTTATTGCATGCAGTTGTAAAGTGAATATGGCTATCACCATAAGTATATATGCATGACTAGCTTAGATCCTGGTCCTCCTTTGTAGATTTGATGATGATCAGATAGATGACCTAGTACATGGTCTACCCGCGAGGTAGGATCATCAGGTTATCATGAGTCGATGTGTTGGTCTACCCTTTGGTAGGACCATACGATTCTACGACCCTATGTATTGATCTATCTATAAGATAGAATCATGGGGGTTAGTTGAGATCTACCATATGAGAGGCAGTATCCATGTCCACTGCATGGATAGCACAAAGGCTACGGTATGTAAGGATTGAGTAGTTATGTTTAAAATGTAAAGTTTGTTTTGTTAAATGATAATTTCTTGCAATATGTTGTTACAATTAAATGCAAGATTATTGGTTTTCCCCACATACTAGTATAATTCGTTATACTGACCGCCATTTTGTTTGTCGGCATTTTAGGTATATGTTATGAAGATATCCAGATGTGTTAAACCGGATGGAAAATGGAAATTACCTGAAAGTACTTGAAGATAATTCAAGGAGGATTTGATAGATAGTTATTTCTTCTCATAAGGTATCACGAGAAATATCATTATATAATTGGTAAGCAATATTTGAAATTTAATTGAAATTGTTTTCTATTATTTGTTATTTGACTAATCTGGATCCTTGGGAAATTAGATACTGGCTCTCAACTTGAAGGTCTTTCCTTAATTGGGGGATGCGAAAAGTGAGGTCATTATAGTAGAGATAAAAAGGATGGTTCTCTCGCTTGCCCAACTACCCAAGAATCTTTGCAACATGTTCTTACTGATGGGTTCTTGGGTGGCACTCTTTTCATCGAACATGACAAATTGTGAGAGATAATTGAGGCATTTCTTTTATTAGCAAATAGTGTGGGGTGTGCCTATGAGATAACGATGCGGGAAGTAGGTCTTCCATTAATAATCTTGGCTTAGAAAATTTCACTCCTTTCAATATATATTTAATATATTCTCACAACCAGCCATCATTATAACATTACATTTTCTTCTATTTAATCCACTTTTGATGGAGTCTATATTTTATTAAATCTAATGTTTTGGTTTTAATTGTTACTCTTTGTCATCGGATTCTGAAGGTGTTTATTGTTACTTGCGACTTTCTCAATATTAGTTTGGTCACTCTTGTAAATGAAAACTTACTGGTTAGTACCTTTACTTCATTTTCTATTTTTGTGTTAGAGATGAACTAAAAGGTCACACGAGATGTTGTTGGTATCTTGTGAAAGAATGAGATGTCTGGATCTGTGTGACGTCTAGTTTGAGTAATAGTTGTGGTTTCTTTTAGTCTTCCTTGTTTCTATGCCATTCTTCAGGACATTACAATAATATATAGTTATCATCCAACTTATAAACAAGTCTATTGATTGATATTAAATTATAAACCTAATGTTCAGAATAATGTTGAAAACATAGCAAAACATATGTTCTTCTCGACCATGTCACACTGATTTTTCATCAAAAAATAGTCTAAGGAACATCAATCTAAATATAGTTGGTTGGAAAAACTTTATTGTCTTATTTCTATATTGACAAACATTCTCATGAAAAAATAGTTTAACATACTTTTGCCTCACCCATTTTTAAAGTCTAGTGCTGCCACTACAAACATATAAGGACATCGTTCATGGATGTTTGTAGATATATGAATGATGATACCTTCATAGCAAATGGTGATCAAATTCTTTGAAATTAACATCTTTCCTAACATTTTAACCATTTTCTTAATTAGTTTAGTTTAATTTATGTATTATGTATGGGTTACAATAAACCAACCAAATGGTGGCCATTTTCCTCAAGAACTCAATATTCAAACCAATAATTTGAATTTATTTTTCTGGAATTGAAATTGAGATCCCGGGTTCCTTATTGAACTACATTTACCTCAAACCAATCAAAACTTAAACAGAAGCCATAGGATGGTATGGGACTCTACCCATGATCTTTGTAGTGGACTCCAAGAGTAGAGTTTGAATCGGCCATTGGGAAGATGATTGATGTATAAGAAACCTCTTTGACTTGTCCATACAATTTTTTTTATATTATTCGATTCCATGATTTAAAATTTTCCCTTATATTTTTTATCTTTTCACAGATCTACTGTATCATTTAACATAAATTGCTTATCCTTATTTGATTTCATTTAATACTACAAATTATGTTAGATATATACTCTATTTCAGCACTTTGCTTGAAGAAAAAGGCTAATTGATATATACTGGATGTGCTTTATACAGAATGCTAGATTGTGTATATGCTAAAGATTGACCAAAATATTTTTATTTTTTCAATTTGGTAGGAATTTAATTTTACTTATTCTCATTGCATGAGTTATCTGAATTTAGAATTAGTGATTTATGAACTTCAAAATCTGATTGATTATGACATTCCCTATAAGAATTGACTAATTATTTCGTCCATATAGATGTATGAGTGAAACCATTTAATGGGAGGTGGTGAAGATATTATTTGTCTTAATACTGAAATATTTTTATCATTTACATTCTCATATTATGTAAATAGCTAATCGATTAATTTTTTTGTCTAATGTCTTAGGGAAGCGATGCACTCCCAATAGAGATCCACCCTCTAGCCATACTAACACTCTCTTTCTCATAATACATAAAAGAATTACACATTTAGTTTCTTGATCCTCTAGACATGTTTTTATTTTATTTTTATTTTTTAATAATTAAAACGTGGGAATGATGGTTGTGTGCTAAAACCTACAACTTAGGGCACCTACCTGATGTGCCTATGTCACCAACGATGCTTTGTTATTTCAAAAAGATAATATGTTCATTGTCTTGTTATTTTACCAATGATTCTTGGTTAAAATTTAATAACTAAATAAATTATGATTAGGTAAAAAGAGAAGGAGTGATAAAGGGTTACAAAATTGTTGAAGGGTTAAGATGGAAAAAAGTGAAGGGTGAGAATAGAAAGGTTGGGCCTATCTTCTAGAAGGACTGAATGCATAGGTGAACAAATTGCATTGATTAGGACAACCAAGGGAAACTATGTCACCCCTTTTGTATTAGGGTATCTATTTATTTTGAGGAATCACACGCATGATATGTGATTAACATATTAGGTGTACAAGACTGAGTCCACCTATACTTTCATTTTTCTTTTGCATGGGAATTTTTTTCTAGGGTGGGGAGGGTATTGGTTAACTAATATTTAACTCCTCAACATAACCTATTTCACCGTCACCTAACTTTTTATTTTAAAAACTTAACATTTTCATTGACATTTTACTTTACCAGTGATGCTTGGTTCAAAATTTGTCATTATATTAAATTAACTTTAATCTAAAAAAAGTAAGAAATGTAGAGATAAAGTGGGAGAAGAATAGTTCCATTTTTTTAGCATTAGGTAAAAAAAGAAGGTATGGTAAAGGGCTCAAAAATTGTTGGAGGGGGAGATGAAAAAAGGTGAAGGATGACAATCGAAAGGATAGGGGTATATTCTAGAAGGATGGAATGCATGGAAAACACCTTCTTTACATTATAATTTGGAAGGACACACTTTTTATCCAATGAATTAAGAAGTGTGGCATTGTACAACTATTAACATGTTTGTAGTACATTTTCCTACCCACTTCTCAGTTTTGAGCCAATTAATAGTAAAGAATGTGTGCTATCATTCAGAAAGTAAACCCATATATTCTAATATAATGTTCCTACAATCATTACATGGGAGATCCAAGGTTGACCGTTTGAATCAACGATTTGGATAGAACTTCACAAGAAACAATGTTGTTGAAGAAACGCAAACTTCTTTCGAAGGAAGGTATGTTTAAATGTTTTTTCCCTTAGATTTACATTCTCGTTGGATAACCTCTACTCAAATTCACATTTTGTTCATTTAGTTTTTTCATGAATTTAACGATATTTTTAATCAAACAATGGCTTCTCTTGTTGTATGATTATTTTAAACTATCACGTTTTACAAATCCTCTTTTTTATTTGTTGGCTTAAACACAACTCATATATTTACATATGTCCCCTTACTCCATGGTAGATTTAGCAAAAAATATTTTGAGGTGGGGGAACACATATATCGAGTCTATAATTATAGTTTGTTTACATATAAATTTTTGAAAATATTCATGTGTGCGATCTCTAAAGAATCAACTATGAGAACTTCTACAAATCCTATATGAATTTTTTATATACTACCTGGTTTGTATGATGCAGTCATTAGATGTTTTGATTTTGGTTAAGAAATATTGTTGGATCAAAATAGTGTGTTCATAATTAAAGAAATTGCTAAATTATCAAAAACATAGTGAATGATTCATGCCTTGTAGGTTGTTTTTTGTTACAAAAAATATATAACTTGTCCCAATAAATTAATGAATAATGTACAATAGAGACATCCATTCATTTTTAGGGAGTCCATCATATTTTGTAGGATATTTACATATTCAGACTAGATAGTAGATGGATGGCATATTTTAAAAAGAGTATTCCATGATTTACAATATAAAGACACAACAATGAATAATGATATAAGAGATGGATAGGTGTATGTTGCATGTGTTCTTTATATTAATATTTTCATAAGTATGAAAAATGACAAATTTTGACTTTGATTTTGTTTTAAAAAATATGTAGAGTGGATGTTTTATTTTATCCCATCATGTGGGTTTTGTGAAGTGTGAATTTTGAATTGAACTGTGAATATCCAGGAACTAGTTTATGATCCATTTTTTTACAACTATATCAGTTATAATATGACTTGAGTGACTCCTCATTAATAACCAAAAGAAAACTAATTGATAGATCACTTTTTTTTTAGAGATGCATGAAATGAATCTTCTGGGGAGGGACATGTCCCCCTTAAGTTAATCATAAAAGTAATTAGATCCAATTATCAGATAGTAAGAAATATACAAATAAAGTGGGACGAGAAAAGGTCTGATGTTGAACATTAGCTATTGAGTGAAGACATGATAGATTGGGCTAAACTATTATGCAGGGCAAATGTTAAGAAGAGAATGTTGATAAAGGAAAAGGCTAGGTGTTTCCCCAAGGAGGTCTAAATGCATAGGATAATAACAACTTTTCTTCGAGTTATGGCAAACAAGAAATTTTTTGTCATACCCCTCTTTGTAGTTGGTTAACTTTTTCTATTACCAATCATGCTTGATTCATTACAAATAACGAAATTAAATCAATTGTTATTTATCGAATGTAAGAAATGTAGAGATAAAGTAGGAGGTGAAAATGTATATTTTTTAACATTAGCTATTGAGAGAAGGCATGATAAAAAAGGGTTACAAAATTATTGGAGGAAAAAGACAGAAAAAAGAAAATGGTAATAATAGAAAGGCTAGGTGTATTTGCATAGAAGGACTCTATGCATGTGAGAACAACAACTTTGTATTGTGGTAGGACAACCAAGGGATGAATAGTTAAATACTTAATATTCATCTAAAATTTGTGAAATATTTCTAGATCTGAGAATTCAAAACAATTATAATGCTCATATACGTTTTTCATGTACCCTCCCTTGCATCATGACAATTTTATTTTTTTCTTATAAAATTCTTTCACTTACAACATTTCCTTAATAGAGTTTATTTTCATTCATACTGTAAAGGCATGCCTCAGTGGATGCCTAGGTGTCAAGGTGCCCCAAGCTATTTGAGAAATATATAGTATTTTTCTCTTATGTTATATTCTCAATCACATATATATGTATCATATTACTATTTATGGTCAATATATTCTAACCATGGATCCATTTTAAAAGCCCCATCACTCTATTTGTTTGCCTTTATACATTCAACATCAAAATTTCATAATTTCCTTCCACTATGTTTCAATATACATATAATTTCATTGTTGGGTTTTGTCTTGATATTTACCTTGAGGCTAAACTATGAAGTTGATGTATATACCTATACATATTTTGACATAACATATATAAGAAAAAATACTTGTAATACCTCAAAACATATGCTAATAATAAAATAACTGGTCTAAAATAAATAGACCACCTTATTATCATCATTCTACTTATGCTCATGAAGTTTTTTTATTTCTACACTCCTATTATATGATTACATTATTATAATAAATAATAATCTAGGGTTTGTTGCTGGTATAAACTAAGCTAAAATAGCCCAGAAATTTATGCATTTTCCTCACGCAAACAATGCATGCTTTATTTTCTATTTATGACTTTATTTTTTTAAATAGTTTAAGCATCATTATGTTATTTTTTTGTAAATTCATTTTAGGAAATGTGAGAAAATTAAAGTATTTTCTTTATTATGCAGATTTAGCCTTTGCAATTTTTCACATGACCAAGAGCTGGATTGAACAACCTATTGGTTCTGAATATTATATTAAGTGTATCAATTTCTTGATTATACGAAGATGGGAATGGAAGACAGGAAGATAGTATGTCCATGCAAGAAATGTAAGGTTGGAAGGAAAAGGAGTTACCTATAGATGAGGTGGAAAAACATATTCTTTTCCAAAAAAAATTAGGGAGGATTTTCTACGGTCTAAAGACTCTTTTTGATAACCTTGTTGAAGATCGATAAACTACAAACAATGAACAACCTAGTAATCATGAAGACAATACTATGGTCCAAGATGATGTGAAAGGATTTCTGATAGAGTTATTGGGTGAAAATGCTTCTTATGTGGGAGATACATCAATTGGTCAAGACGATGAAGATGACAGATCATGTCATAATCCTAATCTTGGGACCAATAGTCCTCATAATGTTGTAGATGACATGAAATTTAGAAAGTTAGTAGAACTTTCTAAGAAAGAGCTTTATCCTGGATGCAAAAATTTCTCAACCCTATCATTTCTTTTATGTTTGTTCAATTTGAAATGTATACTTCATTGGCCAGATAAATCTTTCACGCAAATTTTAGATCTTCTAATAGTTGTCTTTCCATAATTGACCATGTTGCCTTCTTCTTATTATGCAACTAAGAAATTGATTAAGGAGTTAGGCCTTGGATATGAAAATATCCATGCTTGTCCAAATGACTGTATGTTGTATTGGGGTGAAAATTTAAACAAGATTAGGTATATTGTATGTCAAACCCCCAAGTAGGAAACAAAAACATTAAATTCACCAAAATGTAGAAGGTATCACAATGTCTAAAGGTCCTCCAACATTGGTTATGAAGTATTTTGGTTAATTCTAAGATTGAAAAGGGTATACATGTCCTCAAGGATAGCAGAAGATATGATATGGCATGTGAAAGGTCGAGTGAAAGATGGAAAAATCAGACACCCTGTAGATGCACTATCATGGAAAGGTTTTGATACAATGTATCCATATTTTTCTTCAGACCCTCGTAGTATGAGAATTAGCCTTTCTAGTGATAAATTCAACCCATATGGTATGCAAAATACCAACTATAGTACATGGCCAGTTATTCTAAGTGTTAATAACTTGCTCCCATGGCTATGCATGAAACCATTTTCCTTAATTCTATCTCTGATAATTCCTAGAAAAAGTGGCCCATGGATTAATATGGATGTATATATGCAATCATTGTTGCATGAGTCGAACTTATTATGGGAAGGTGTTGATGCATTTGATACTTATCTAGGAGAGAATTTTAAGTTGTGAGCTTCTCTAATGTCTACAATTAGTGACTTTCTCTCTTATGCTATGCTATCAGGCTGGATCACCAAAGGATACAATGTGTGTCAATGTTGTGTTGAATCCATACATTCTTACCGATGTGGGTCAAATATTTGTTATGGGGGGCATCGTAGGTGGCTACTAGATAACCAACCATTTCATTCCAAAAGTAGTTTATTTTATGGGACTAAGGAATATGCTCATTCCCCAACTTAGATATCTGGAAGTGATGTTCTAAGAGAACAACAACAACTTAGATTTGAATTTGGAAAGACTATTTGAAAGGTTAGTAAGAAGAGAGAAAGAAGACCAAGGGGTGCTTCTATTAGTAGTGTTGTCATGGATGAAAATATTTTTGGAAAAAAAGTAGCATATTCTTTAATTTTCCATATTGGGAATATCATCGTCTACACCATAACCTTGATGTCATGCACATTGAGAAAAATGTATGTCAAAATGTGTTGGTAACACTTTTGAATGTAGAGGGAAAATGTAAAGATGATAAAAATGCTTCAAAATTTCTTCAGGAAAAAAATATAAGACAACACCTTTGGCTCCAACATCAAGAAGATGGAAGCTTTTTAGCATCCCCAACTCTGCATTTATGTCTTCTAAAGAAAAGGAATGCTTTCTAAGTGTCTTATATAAGCTTAAAGTTCCTAATGCATCCAATGTTTCACGATGTATTAATCTTAAGCAAACAAAGCTAATAAATATCAAAAGTCACGACCATCATGTCACATGGAATATATTCTTCTTGTAGCTTTACGAGCATCTGGTGTAACTCAAGTTGTTGATGTGTTGTTGGATTTGTCTTCCTTCTTCAAGTGAGTTGGATGAGTTAAAAACAAGAATTTTGGAAACACTTTGTCATCTAGAGATGGAATTTCTTCCTCCTTTTTTCACCATTATGGTTCATCTCTTGGTCCATTTAGTTGACCAAGTCAAAATTGGTGGACCAGTTCAGTATGCTTGGATGTATCCTATTGAGAGGTTAGAGTTTATGATGATATTTCATTTATAATTTTTCTATATTCTATCATAATCTTTGATTTTTATGGGAAACCTTGATAAAATCATTATAGGTATTTCACTCGACTCAAAGGCTATGTGAGAAATAGATCTTAGCCAGAGGGTTCTATTGTAGAGGGTTACATTCTTGAAGAGACCATCACCATATGTTCCAAATACATGGAAGGTAATATCTAATAGACCTAAATGAACTGATGACAATTGTTGAAATAAGGCTATGTACTTGTTCAATTTTGGTGGATGTCATGTTGGGTCTAAAAAAGTAATTCATCTTGATGAAAAAAGTTTAGAACAAGCACATTCTTGTGTTCTACTTCAATGTGATGACATTATGAATGATCTTAAAGAGTAAGATGTATTGATGAAACCCTCTTTTTATTAATAGAAAATTGGTAGTTTAGCTTACTTCTAGTATTGTTGTTGGAAATTCTTTCACCATAAGAAAGATGATTGTCTACAAAAAGGAGTTAGATTTCATTCATCATTAGAAGATAAGTGGTTTATAGAATATTTTTCTACATGGATTCATTTGCAGGTATTTGATACATGATCTCTGAATTTAACGGTTGAATTCAAAACCAATTATTATGGTTAATATATTTTTCTACCTCATAGGTACCTCATATTGATGCAAGAAACAATGAAGGAGTGTTGAAACGAGCCTTAGATTGTCGCCTTAATGTGTATGCTAAAAGGCTTAAGGGCTTTAAAATCAGTGGATACCAGTTTCACACATTAGACTGGGAAAGGTATTGAAAGGCACAAAATTTTGGAGTCATGGTCAAAGTTGATGGAGATTCATACTATGGAAAACTCAGAGATGTATATGAATTAGATTACTATGGAAATCATAAAGTTGTGATTTTTCAGTGTGATTTGGTAGATATAACTTCACCAAGGGGGTTAAAGATTGACAAAAACAACCATTCTTGTGTCAATTTCTCTACGTTGATGCACATCGACAGATCAATAAAAGATTATCCATTTAATTTTTGTCCCCAGTGAAGCAAATTTTCTATGTAGACGAGGAGATAGAAAAATAATGGTTAAATGTATTTCAACATAGAATTAGAGATTCTTATGATGTAGGCACAGTCCCCACATTGGATGACAATGGTAGTGACATAGAATAATTTTTTGTTGCTAGAAATTCTGAGATGTGTAATGAATTATTTTTTCTGCTAGAAACTCTGATATATTATAGTTTTTCTCATATGATTGGTATATAAGCTAGTGTTTTGACTTTTTGTAGATTACCTTTTGCATGCAATAAATATCTAAGAATTTTTAGACATCCTATATCAACTAGATAAGAAAATTGGAATTATCATTATCCTCTAAAATGCCATCCAACTTAGATCAATAGGATATAGTTGCAAAACCTCAAACTACGAGTATTCCCTCAAAATTAGAAAATGTTTTATTCCCTAAATATATTCCTTATCATTTCATATACTTCTTGTATCTATAACACCTAATGTTACTACTTCGTTTTACTTATTCTTAGGTGTTAACTCAATAATAAAGACAATGTGGTGAAGTAGACGAACTACTACAACTGTCGTTCCCATTGATCCAAGTACAAAAGATCATGGCAACAAATCCTCACCATTTCAAGATAGAGAACATTATGATGAAATGGAGGATTCACATCATGTATTAGATCAACTCAACCTGAGGTATGGAATGAAAATATTTCCTTTGAGGATGATGATGTTTTGGAAATTATAGGTGAGTATTACAAGTTGTTTTGTTTCTATTAGTGTTCTTATCCATTGTTGATGAAAATGAAGGTTGATGAACTTTATATAATGTTGCATATTCTGATAGAAAGATTGGAATAATGAAAGGTCAAGTTCATCTTTCGCAAGAGTGGGTTCTAGAGGCATTCCAATTTTTTGTTAACTTTAATAAATATAAACAACCAATTGGGAAAGGTGGCCATTTGCTAGTAAGATTTATTGGTGAGGTGGCCAAACGAGGAACTCTATGTCCTATAGGTGAAAGCAGTTGGCGTTGTGTCAATAAGTCCCTTAAACTTAAGATCATGAGTTTAACTCAGGTAAGCTATTAGACCTTTTTCAGTAAAAAAGTGCACCTCATATGTTTTATTTATTCTTAAGAAAGCATATAATTTTATACAAGTATCTAAAAAGGAACAAACATGTAAGTGTTGAAAAATAACTAGTTTAGACCTCCATTACATATCTAGAATGAAAAATAACCAATTCAGCTTTGTGGTGAACAAAGATCTCACATAATGTCCAATAATAGATAGTTTCCAATTCAAAAACATAGGAATTCCAAGCCAGCAAACAAAAATATTTGTGTTGTAAATAAAGGGGATTTAAAATAATAAAAAATCCTCAATTTTAGAAGGTTTCTATAATTTTTATACATGTGCAAATGTTTAAATATATATTTTTACTTAATTTGGACTTGTTTTGATGAAATAGAGTAAGTTTCATATGTTACAGGACTTTCAAATTGACAAGAAGAACTAGTACATGTCAACAGAAAATGGAAAGGCTATAGGCATAAATTGAAAAATATGTACTTGGAACCTAACAAAACAAAGGAACAAATTGCAAGAAAAGTCCCAACAAAAGTGACTAGAGAACAGTGGGTACGCTTGGTGAGCTATTGGTATTCTTATAAAGGCAAGGTAAGTTTGATTATTTTACTAATATTGGTTGGCATATTTATATTAACTACTTATAATATAAAGTAACATGATTCATATGAATGTTTTTTTGTTTTAGAAAATTTCATCAATTGGAAAGATAACACATGCTCAAAAAGTTGATTGTCATACTACGGGGTTGAAAAGCTTTGCCCAAAAAAAGTTTGAATTTGTGAGATATCATATTATGAATTTGCATCTTAGAAACTTAATTAACTTGATAAAATAATTTAATTGATATCTTAAGTATTTTTATAAGTGATAAGTGAGAAAAGAGAGCCTAGAAACTTTTAAGTTTGGAAGATCACTCACAAAATAAAGCATAGAAGCTTTGTGGAAAACACAAACACAAAGGAATTTGTGGTTTGTATATATTTTTACTTGGTTTTTTCTTTGCATAAAATCAATTTGATTTTGAAACTATTATGTAGTAATAAAAGGTTGTGTCAATGTGTTTTATATAGGAAACTGCTGAGAAGTTGGTCGATGAATGTGTTGTTCAGAACCCTGAATTGCCTAAAGAATCAATAGAAAATGTCATTTTCAATCAACTAATGTATGACGAAAATAACTCTAGTTAATGAGTGGTGAGGTATGGATGTGGATTGTCAAGAAAAAGTATTTGGATTGGAAGCTAACTTAAGAAAATCCCATTTATTTGGTGATTCCCAAGTTGTAAAAGCTATTGTAGAGAAAGAAACTGAACATTTGAGGAGCGCATATGAAAATATGCAGTCCCAACTTCGTCGTATGACTTCTATGCTTTCTAGGAATGGAACTGTTCTTGATGATTCTGTTGTAAGTGATGAATGTGGAAGAAACATGCATAATGAATAAGTAAGAACTCAGTCTTTATTCTCGGTAGGAATGGAAAACTATGTTGTCTAAAAGTCATCCTTCTAGGATGCTTTCTATATTTCTTTGAAGTTCTTACGATTTTTAGGATGCTATTTTTTATGTTCCATATAACTTCATGTCATGATGTATATATCATTGTGTCCCCTATGTTTGTTCAATAGATTTGTTCCACATTGTAGGTTGTTACACATGCTTGTACTAGATAGGAAATTCCAAGCAGAATCAACAATAGATCCCGACCTACAATTTGATATCAAAGAATATCTTATAGTTAATATATTTTTTATCTGAATGAAGCATTTCTTTAAAATTGGTGTTTCTTTCTATGAATTCTTTGTTTTTTCATAACCCGATAGTCGTGTATTCATATTTGTTATCTCACTATATGTAATTCATATGACCATATTTGAATATGATAGTTATTTATTTCTTTAATATGTCAATGTCCCTTGATTGAGTTGACTCAATTGAGATTACATTCTATATTTGAGTGTGCCACTTCAACACTTCCTCCCTTCTTATTACTCATGCAAGGTCAATGTTTAACCTCACCCTGGGCCACCTTATAGCAGGGATCATGAATATGGTTGACAGAATTCAAGTTTTCTATTCCCTTAGCATATCATCATTTTAGCAGGACATCCTCAGATATATTGAGCCAGAGGACATCTACCCCCTCATGTACAATTTACACCTCCAATCATCTAGATGTATGTTGTTCTTTTTTCTCAATTTGCTTCTTAGTTTCTTATGGAAGCTCCATATGATGGGTATTTACTACTTAATTCATCAACTGAATCATCCTATTTTGTAAGGGTTTGTAATGCTACAACCATTCTTTTATTTTTCCCTAGACAAATCTAGAGTTGGTACAATTCAGGTACTATAGGTGATCAAGCTCCCAATTGAAAACTCAAAGCATATCACGTTTGTACTTCCTTTTCATATCTTTTTGGTATTTTTAAATATTAAACTTTTTACTTAGAATTATCAGGGGTTGGATTACTTATTCATTATCTTTTTACCTTTTTCCTCTTTTATAGCATGCTCTACAGAGACTGGATTCTGTAGGTGGAAGCCCTCCTTTTTAGACAAGACCAAGACATCCATTGTGCAATGTGGCCAACAGAATATAAGAAGGCATTCTATGGTGGACATCCAAGTACAAGCTGTTCACACTTGAGGAGATCTCTACCTCATGATCAAACATTTTTAATGGTTGATTTGTTGTAACTTTCTCATGTTCTAGTATCCTATATTGATGTTTAGATCTCTCTTACAATATATTATAATGTATCATCTGATTTTTTATCAGAGAATTTGATTGCAGAAGGGGCAAAAACTACATATAGGATGGGTGTCTCTTTGATGTTAGGTAATTGACAATGAAGGTACTAAAACTCTTATTTGAAATCATGAAAGGATTCGTATTAGAGATCAAAATCTCCTCCATGTTGCATAGAGAAACATATGTCTCTAGTGGAGTTCTTCTTGGAGAATAACAACCTAATTTTAGTTATGACTACTTGTCAAGGGGTATTCTTAGAGAAAACCTTGAATTCTTACCTCTGATCATCTACTTGCATGTTGTTATCTGTTCTAAATTTGTATGTACTTATTGCAGCTCGTTTTGTAGATGTAGAATCCGTCTAGGGTGAACTTAACCACATCTGACAAATAGTTTGTTTCCTGGTAAAGTACTTTTTTCATTATAGATGGAATTTTCATACCACTAATTGTCATGCTCCTATTCTCCTTTCTTTGAGATACTTCTTACATGTGTTATTTTGTTAGTTATATCCACTTTTGATCTTTAGTTTGTTACTATTCAACATGTACCAAGACATAATGTGTATATGTTATTATATATCATTCTTATGCCTAATAGGAGCCCAATTACTCCAAAACAGACTAAACAATGAAATTCCTCTAAAGATGGACATGTTGAATCTACAAGTGCACTACTAGGTTGTGCATGGTCTGGTGGCTATTTGTAATTTCATGTATTGTAACATCATAGAGTCTTCATTTTTTAGTATAGTAATCCGTCAGCTCTTTTCCATGCAGGTGTCTTCTTTACTTCAATAGATATGTGATATGATTCCTTAATTGTCAAATTTATGGTGAGTGTATAATCCCATTACACATCATATCCAAGTATATTTGTTTATAAATTATGGATATGATGATGTAGCTAAATGGAGATACCATTGGGGGATAGGAGGATGATGAGATTACTTCCAATTTGATATATTGAATTAAGTAATTTATTGATCTATGATATGATAATATTTAATGAAGTAATTAATGAATTTGTGATACTAGTGAGTGTGGTGAGTGTTAACATTCATCAAAATAGTTGAATCTCAAACATGCTATGATTTTCTAGTGGCTATGGAAAACACATACTCAACAGACCGTTTATAGTATCTCCCGTGTGTATCTAGTGTTACATGTAGATCTTCAAAAGAGAGAAAGTCGATGAAGAACCTAAACTAGATGACCTAAGAGCTACCAAGGAGCATCTTGACAATGATCACTATGATTTCTTGAAAGGTAAGTAAAGGGTCTGAATTTCTTGCAATTTTAAATGGACCACTACATATACTTTTACCAAGGTATCATCTAAATGTTGTATCTTCACCTTAGTTTTCATGTGCATTTTTGTCTTGAACCTTAGTTTTGCTGTCTATTTTTATCTTAGTTTTGGTTGTACACCAAGATCTTGGGCAACCATAGACTCACCTACTAAATATTGCACACACAAGACTTCTACCATCACCACCACCACCACCACCATGAGAGACAAGAACCAATGTGCCAGGAAATCCATGAGCAATGTTATGGTGTTGAGGAGGGGAACCATAGATGCAAGCACCAGGGTATGTTTCCACGGCCCTGAACAAGTGCAACAGTGGTTTGAGAACCTCACTATGCGTCATGAGCAAGTGGCCTATATCAAGATCCCTTCAACACAATAGCTGAGGCTAGTTGTAGTTGTGATGGCATCCCTCCAACCCCTCCCTTTGTATCTTTGACAATGCCATCACCACTAGGATTTACTTGCAATAAGGGCACCAATGGATGTTCATCAATAGGGAGATGAGAACATGCTGCTCCAGCAGCAACAACAACATTATCAGTAGGTGCATCTACTCGACCTCAATCTTGTGACACAATAGTAGCACAATATGTACATCACATGGGATGTGCTATGAGAAAACATTTCATACACCAAGTATGCAATCATATGAATTTTCTTTATGTTTCTAATGACATGCCATATTGTATACTAATGTTTAGCTATTTGGTCTGTTTTTGTGTGCATGCAAGGTCATGTTGTTGCTCCTATTTCAGCCTCAATAGTTTTGTACCACAGGACCTAGATGATGGTGGAGGACACCGAAGAAAATTCTATTATCAGCAAGTGAAGTCCATATTGGTGTTGATTTTTACGTTGACCCGGAGTGGGGATATCGTCTACAACCAACTCTTCATCTAGAATGGTTCACTATGTCAAAAATTTATAGGATCTAAGTTCAGTTCTCAACATTTTTTTTTGGGTAACTAATGGTCCAATTCAACTTGTCCAACTTAATCCCAATCAATGTGCAGTAGAGAAGTCAACGAGTAAATCCACCAAAGCCTTCCTTCCTATCCACCTCATCAAGCCTTGAGACAATATACATATATCTACATTTGCAGTCTCCAATGGTATATCCAATATTTTCATTTACAATAGCATGGACATAGCTCAAGTAATTGCCCATCATTTGAAGGTTTTGTTGATCATGAAATAATGCTAAAATTTTGAAAAATGGATGTATGCACATCCCAATAACATCTCCTCAATCTATAGATCAGCTGCATATAGTATCTAGTGACCCAACTAGAGATATGTGGATGTTTTGAGCACTTCTATACCAGATCGTGTAAGACGTACACTTGGATACAAACTCAAAGATGTTGTAACTGTAGTACAAACTTGTGACAATGGATGTGAATGTTGTATTATATATTCAAATCAATAAAATAAATGTGTTCTACGATGAAAAAGATGTCTGAATGCTTACTGTGTTTGTTGAATGTTAAATATAGTTCATGAATTATCATCCTAATTAATATTTTAATTAACATCATGACGTGAAAGGTTGTTGGTTGGGTATGGATAATACACATATTGGACATTCCATGCTTAAAGATATGTCTTTTCCAATTTGAGATTTTATCTATATCCTTAATTTGGTTAACGTTAGTACAACAATTTACTAGCAATATTGTTTTCCACCCTTTTTAGGTAGAAAACCCTTTCCCGCCAAAGGAAAATGGCTATGATAGTGACAGTTTTATTCACAGCAATAAGCATGGGTTTATTTTATGTCACACCTAAATGTGTGCAAATAAAAGTGTGATAAATTATCCACTATTCATTTTGTCACTATTTTGACTAGCATGGACACCATATATTATCACTCATTTAAATGTGGAGAAACATGTTACAAGTGTGGAAAAACATAGACATTTCTTGTAGTGCTAATGCACAAATGAATCATAAAACATGGAAATTTTTTTGAAGTATTCGTCTCACTTTTGACTTATGAGCTTTGATCCATCGTGAATTCCTCATAAATCATATTTTCTACCTACAAAGTACTAGGTGCTAAGATAGTTGAAATCGATTCAAGATTGTTCCCTGAAGTAAAATTTGTCACCTAACATGATAGACAACATGTCTATCATCGTTTCATAACCAGTAGTAGTCACATCACAAAAACCTAGAGGATCAACTCTATCAACATTAATCCCCAACAATATGATAGTTAGTTCAGCAAAAAACTCGGTGGCAATAGGAAACAAAAAATGTTTATAACCAAATAGACAGTCACTAACCAACCTCATTATCACCTACCGTACCAAGAAAGGCTTCAACCTGGAAACTAACTACTTATGATAAAGGGAAGGTCACAAAAACAAATGATTCCAATGCATCATTTTTATGCAAATTAGATATTGTAAAAATAGTAATGAAGAATATATTTACTACTAGAAAAAAAATGGAGAAGCCCCTTCCCTTGCCTGACATTATATTTCAAAACAACAATCTATCAAATCAAAAAATAAAACTAAGACATGCACATGCGTCAATATATTAATGAACATTTAACCACGCTACACATCTTCCATCCTCTTAGACTGGTCGGCACTCCTTGAATCCTCATTTCCCCTTCAATAAAAAAATGAAAAGAGACTCATAATAATTCCCATAAATTTAGTAAAACATATGCATGTAGGCAGTGAATAAAAAGAAAATATGTTTTTGTTCCCTAATCCTTCTATATAGTTTTTTATTACTCCAAGTGCAGCTTAAACATTTTATACTTTTCAGATAATGTGAGTCATTATAACTGTTGATATCTAAATTATTCAGAGAATACTATAAAGAAGACAACCAAAGTCTAAAAGATCAGAAGTCTCCCACTTATTTATAACAATACAATGAAGATAAGCACAATTGTGAGCAAAATAGAGATATGTTGATATAAAGTGACAGTGGTGATATTCATGCACAAGGTTTTTAAATGAAACATGTGTCATGATCAAGCAAAATATTTACCAATATGATCGTACACTCATTACATACAAATAGTCAATCATGTTCCATAACTCGTACACGGCAAACAACAAGGTTGGAGGTTTCTTACTCCATGTCACAACTACAATAGGTGTGTGTCTGTAAGAAGTTCACCGATTTATCTAATTGTTCCTTGAACACCATCTCAACCGTATCAGCCAGTCCTTATGGTCAAGCCATCTCCAAAAACAAAAAAGATAACATGTACAACTAGAAATTTCTATTTGATTCAAAATGTGCTCCTCTACCATTTAAAATATTAATACATACCAAAACTAACAAATAGTTGTTGACCGAGAAAGCATTAACAAGAAAATGTAGTGTAATTATATAATTAAGATTCTTTAATGAATCAAGGCAGATGGTCAATCATCATAAGTAGTATCATAAGACAATCAATATGACCTTTCCTAATTACTTCCAGAACTCATATGTTTTCTAAAACATGATCACACTAAGTTAAGACAATATGGTTATTGTATTTGGGTCTCTAGAAAAATAAACTTAACTTTTATTGGAATAGGGGCTTTCTGTGATATTCTCCACCAAGTAACCTTTTTGCATCCTTCAAATAGTTTTCTTGCTAAGTAGGTATAGTGAACCCTTTATTCTTCCATCTCTATATTGTCATACCTTTAGAGATTTTTGCACATATTTATGTTAATTTTAACCTCTTTGTTTGATTTTTTAGGAATTGTATCAAGAAATTCCTTTTCTTATGAAGAACCAAGATCTATTTTGAATGATATAAAAGAACATGATAGTATATACTAGGTCTTATTTAACTTTGTGCAGGAATATGAATCTATTGAAATAGTGTGGAGCACTTTACATGAAGTTTCAAAGATGCCGTCATTCTAGAACTTTGTAAAACGCGGTCACTATGCTAAGGTGGATGAGTTTGATCTATCAAGGAAGAAGTTCTTAAATGGTGTCTCTAGGAGGAAAGATTGTCTTTCTGAATTAGACTTTAGGAACTATATAGTTATTGCCCTCTTGAAATTTTTTCCTCGCAAATCGAATTTCGTTATCAATTATAGGATTTCTATATTGGAGGAACTACCTTTGACATTAATCTTCAACATTGACAAACTACATCATAATTTCTCAATGACAAATAAGTCGCCTCTTCTATGAACATAATGTTTGTGATCATCTAGTTGGATATCCTTCATGTAGGGTGCATAGTTTAAATGTATATTGATACATATAATAATTAAGTTATATCGATATG
Source organism: Alisma plantago-aquatica (assembly GCA_963693085.1). NCBI lineage: Eukaryota > Viridiplantae > Streptophyta > Magnoliopsida > Alismatales > Alismataceae > Alisma > Alisma plantago-aquatica. The sequence continues at coordinate 749,160,154 of OY856409.1, forward strand.
TCTACTCATTTAATACATACATACACCCACAAGGGTCTGACACAATGATGTTTAGATCAATGTATTACCTGGGAGACCTTACTTTATGTCCATTCTAGGGTCAAATTGAATAGGTTTTGTTAAGAGTTCATTGGTGAAATCATTATGGTAGTCCAACATCAGAAATGTGGTGAACGTTAAAGAAAAAGCATCCTCTTCTTAATAGTGAAACTAGTACCCAATTAGTTTCAGAACAACCTTCACTAGTATTGTCCTCAAAAGAACACTACAGAATGAAAATAAAAAAAATGTATTGAGGTGGGATCTAGCTTTTCTAGAAAAATATTTCATTTTACAATAGAATGATTGTTTTAACTAATTCGCTACAGCTTATCTCCACCGTTTAAGATTCAATTCTAAAATGAATGTGACGGATTAGTTATATATAGTCACATGACAAAAAATAATCAAAAGGGATGTTGTAAAAAGAGGACATATGGAAAATACTATTTTGTGTAAGCGTAGAGCCAACTCCGCCGAATGTCTGAAGATAGCTGAAATTGTCAGCCAATATGAACAGGCATCGGGTCAAAAGATAAACTTCTCTAAGACGGAGGTTGTTTTCAGCAAAGGGATAGCGGCAGACAAGCAAGAAGAGTTGAGACAGCTCCTAGGGGTGAGAGTTGTAGACAGACACACCAGTTATTTGGGCCTCCCAACAACGATGGGCAGGTCAAAAAAGCAGGTGTTTAGCTAAATCAAGGACAGAGTTTGGAGGAAGCTTCAAGGATGGTCGGAAAAGCTTTTGTCAAAAGCAGGAAAGGAAGTTCTCACCAAAGCGGTAGCCCAAGCTATCCCCACATATGTCATGAGCATTTTCCAGCTGCCGGCGGGTACTATAGCAGAGATTCAGCGGATGGTCACTAGATTCTAGTGGGGAGCAAAAGACAAAGAAAGGAAAATAGCATGGATGAGTTGGGAGAACATGTGCAGACCGAAACGACAAGGGGGTCTTGGTTTTAGGGATTTCTACACCTTTAACCAAGCCCTTCTGGCAAGACAGATGTGGAGGCTAGCAAACAATCTGTAATCTCTCGTGGCTCGAGTTCTCAAAGCAAGGTATTTCCCAAGGACGACCATATGGGAAGCGAGAAGGGGATACAATCCTAGTTTCTCATGGAGGAGTCTATGGGAGCAAAAGCGCTGCTAAAAGAAGGAACGCAATGGTGAGTAGGGGACGGTACAAAGGTGAATATATGGGATGATAAGTGGCTACCAAATGAGGATGAAACACTTGCACAATTCAAGAGGGAGAATGGACCAGATGTAAACACAGTTAGGGACCTCATTACGGAAGATAGATCTCAATGGGACGCAGGGCGAGTCTATGAGTGTTTTCCAGCGAGCTACGCTAGAAGGATACTTGCTATACAACGCAGCTTGAGGGACCCCGAGGACACGTTGATGTGGTGGCCTTTAAGGGACGAAGAGTTCACTATCCGCTCTGCTTACTGGTTGGGCTGTTTGGGAAGGAAGAGGCGAGGAGGTTTGTGTACCAAAGGGGAAACTCACTATGGAAATACATCTGGCATGGCGGGTGGAGTCCGAAGATAGCACATTTTCTATGGAGGGCAGGCACGGGCGGTCTAGCGACATGGGGGCGCCTCTTTGATAGACACTGACTGCGTGGAAGATGGTGCATGCATGCTATGTGGGGCCGAGAAGGAGACGATCCCCCATATGCTCTTTCGCTGCCCTAGTGCGGTGGAAGTATGGGAGCAGACGTCGAGCAAGGTACAGACATGGGCGCGCGACGCCGGTGAGGAAGACATCATCTCTTCCTTGACAGCTGCTTTGGGGGGCAGGCCAACACGTGAATCGGATCTAATGGTGGTGGGCATGTGGTCGACATGGAAAGTAAGGTGTGCTAGAACCTTCCAAGGCAACAACGTCCGCAGCGGGTACATACTTCGTGGGGCGTTGACGACAGTGCGTCCAGCGGGCAGCGGGCGCAAGACAAGAAGGGGCGGACCAGGGCGACGAGGGAGTGTGCAGGGCGCACAACGTGAGGGTGACGAGCTGCTGCAGGACGAGGGAGGAGCTGGCGGTCTCCAGCCAGCGGCGCACGGGCAGGGCGGGAGAGCTCGGGAGCGACATAACTGTCCCGACGGACAGCAGGTGGGGGGCGGCGCTGATGTCGACCAGCAGGAGGGAGACGGGGAGCAAAACGCACAGACGATGGATGAGCGGTGCAGGTGGTCGAAGCCAATGCAAGGAAAAATCAAGATCAACGTGGATGGTTCAGTGGATGAGGATGAAGGAGCCGGCACGGGTTTGGCTGCTAGGGACGAGACGGGACAGTTGGTGGGCATTGCAGGGAAGAAAATCACGCAAAGAACGGGAGTAGCCATTACCGAAATGCTAGCAGCAAGGGCAGCACTTCTATGGACAAAAAAAGCGAGATATGACAATATAGAAGTAGAGACGGACTCAATGGAAGCAGTTCAAGCGTGCACCAGCAAGAAGCCACGGAGGGACTACCTAGGAGCGATTGCAGGCGACTTTAAAGCGCGGCAACACCAGTTTAATTCTTGTAATTTGCTTTATGCTAATCGTAGATGTAATAGGGTTGTCCATGAGGTAGCCAATCTAGCTCGTAGAGGTCTAGAAGATAGCTTTTCGTTCACGCATTCCTTTCCTTCTAGCTTGTTAACTCTTGTGAACCTTGATTTATTTAGCTAGTAGTTTTGTGTCGGGGAGCCCACTTTGGATTTCCCGTCCCACTCTAAAAAAAAATTGTGTAAGCGTAGAGATAAGAAGAAACCTGAATAGAAATGCAACTTTATATTCATGGGGCTGGTACTTTGTAATTGAGTACATCATTAGCGGCAATGATAGCGATGTACGTTTTATAAACTTTGTTGCAAAATTTTGCTATTCTTGACTGATAGAGCATGTATTTAACAGATGATGTAAAGAGGAACCCCTGCATTCAGTTCCCCATATACGTTAGACTATGTAGCCTAGATTTAAATTATAAAGTAGATTATTCAAGCAATTAAGAGGCATTGATTGTTCTGCAAGCTGAGCTAGACATGATCCACTGGAGAGAGGAGAAGGATTGGCTACAGAAGGCCCACTGCACTTGGATTCGTTTGGGCGATCACAACACCAAATACTTTCAATCACTTGTAAAAGATCGGCACCGACGGAACAAGATCTCGCGCCTGAAGAATGCAGACAATGAATGGATAGAAGAGGAAGGTCAGATTAAAAGCTTAATCCTTTCTTTTTTTTTCTAATGTCTACCAGGAATTGGACCACGCAGCTAGGGTGTCTGCAAGTCAACAGTTCATCGGGGTCTTCCCGGACCTTGCCTCACCTGCGAGGCTAGCCTTGGCGACGATCCCTTCCCAAAACGAGATCTGGGACTCCCTCCGCGCGATGCCGCCTCTGAAGGCCCCCGGCCCCGACGGAGTGGACGCATCCTTTCTCCAAGAGAATTGGAACATCTTACAGAAGCAAATTACAGAGTTTATTCAAGCCCCCTTCCAGGGCAGCAAACTTAATCCAGAGGTGGTGAATTCTTTGCTCGTTCTCATCCCCAAGGTTCCAATTCCGGAGTCCTGCTCACAACTCCGCCCCATTTCCCTTAACAATGTATGCTCGAAACTCCTGTCCAAGGTCATCTCCAATAGAATTAAGCCTTTCTTGAATGAATGGATCTCGCCTTTCCAGTCGAGCTTCGTCCCCGGTCGACACATTGGTGATAATATCAAGCTGGTGCAAGAAGTAATTCACTCGATGGAATCAAAACAATGCAAGAAGCACAGGATGGCACTGAAAATCGATCTAATCAAGGCTTTCGATACCATGAGTTGGGCCTTCGTTGCCGAATCCCTGCGTCGCACCCCCATTCCGGAGAACCTGATCTCCATCATAACGCAGATCATTTCGTCGGGAACCACCTCAATTTTGTGGAGCGGCGAGAACATAGGCTCTTTTTCCCTGTCTCGTGGAGTGAAGCAGGGGGACCCCCTGTCACCCTACATTTTTGTGATCTTCTTGGAACGTTTCAGCCAATTGATCCAATCCGAGATTAACAACGGGAGCTAGAAACCGATTGTTCTTACTAGGCAGAAGCTTCCTTACTCGCACGCGAGCTTCGCAGACGACATCATCCTCTTTGGAGAGGCTTCCATCCAACAAGCACGTACGATGATGCGTTGCTTGCGTTCCTTTGGCAAAGCATCAGGACAATCCCTCTCCACGGAGAAGTCTTCCATCTTCTTCTCTCACAACACCCCCCGAACTCTCAAAAGACGGATATGTCGCCGTCTGAATATTACAGAGACCTTGGACTTGGGACGGCACCTCGGCGTGCCCATTATTCGTAAAAGGAAAGCCAAAGCTCACTTCCAGTACCTTCTCGCCAATATGCAGGCTCGTATTAATCAATGGAAAAATCGTTTCCTCTCCTTGGCAGGCCGCAACACCCTCTCTAAATCTGTACTGAGTGCGTTACCCTGTTATACGATGCAAGCAGCTCTTCTTCCTTTGGCAAGCTGTGACAAGATCGATCAAATTATCATGACCTTCTTATGGAGCGGCTCCTTCCATGGACGGAAGATGCCCCTGGTTGCATGGAAACATGTTACTAAACCGAGAAACCATGGCGGCCTCGACATCCAACAGGCCAGATGCTTCAACAAGGCACTGCTAATGAAGACAGCTTGGATGTATCTCCAAAATGAAGCAATCCCATGGGTTGCCCTCTTACGAGCTAAATATTCCAATCCGAATTTGACTAAACCGTCAGGCTCCCATGTCTGGCGCGGTATATGCTCTCTGCGGCCTATTCTTCTCGCGAACTCTAAGAAGGGGGTTCTTTCAGGCTGGGATACAAACGTATGACATGATGAATGGATAGGAGAGGGTACCAAACCATCCTTAAGGGAGAATAAACTCATTTTGGAGGACATCTCGGACCTCCGGGTTGCCTGTCTAGTAAGAACGATGGTACTTGGGACGACGATTTCGTGCGCTGTTGGTTCTCTCCCTCCTCTCGGCTGGAGATTCTTCAAATGCCACCGCCTCGCACACATTTTGGACCAGACAGTCTCGTCTGGTCACACTCAGCCGACGGCAACTTCACAGTCAAGTCTGCCTATAAGCTCTTGACGGGCACCCCTCCTAGCATAGAAATCGCTCTCTTCCCTCTGATCTGGTCCGTCCCGGTCCCGCACAGAGTCCAAGCACATCTCTGGTTAATCCATTGGAACAAGCTTTTAACTAACGTCCTTAGGATGAAGAAGAAACTCACCCCTTCAGCGACTTGTGGTCGGTGCTCGGCAGCAACACGAAACGGTACTTCATGCTCTTAGAGACTGCATTGTTCCAAAAGCTACTTGGCGGAGAATCCTACCAAGCGAAGCACTGGACTTCTTCGCTCCAGACTCCACCGTCTCATGGCTGGACTACAACCTAAAGATCATGGGGAAAGTACATGGCTGGAACACATTATTCGCTACTTCCTGTTGGCTCATCTGGAAAGACAGAAACTCTGCGATATTTGAAAATACAAGCCTTCCCGCGGCTGTCCTCGCCACCAATTGCCTCTCTTCTGCAGCTGCATACTCCCAGGCCTTCAATGGCTTTTCTCCTCCTACACGGCGTCTACCACCGCCTGCACCCATCTTTCAGGTACATCCGGATTGCACTGTCTACCAGGTCGACGCAGCGATTGACGTTGGTCGAAGAACCATCTCTACGAGCATGATTGCTAGGAACTCGAGGGGAGACTGGCGGTTAGGCCGTTGCAAGATCACTAGAGGGTCGGATGCCCAAACCGGAGAGCTCCAGGCTATCATGCACTGTGCGCAGTTCATCAACTCCGACAACGGACTTGCAGGCATCATTCTTACTGACTCGAAGCTGGCTTGTCTTTGGATTAACAACCAACAGAAACTCCCTGCTAAATATGCCCTTCTGGTCCGAGCTATACTGGATGAGTGGACTCAAGATCGAGTTCATGCTATATATCATGTACGCCGCAATCTCAACAACCTGGCGGATCTTCTAGCAAAACACTGTCTCAAACAGCCTGACGCCCCATGTCTCTTTGAGTCATGCCCTTCCTTTCTCTTGAAATCTCTACTAGTAGAACAAGCTACTTTCTCTTCGTTGTTTACTTTTATTGACAATAGTTAGGGCTACCAAGCTTTGCCTTGGAGTTTTCAAAAAAAAAAGAGGCATTGATTGTTCGTTGTTGTAGTTGGGAGGCAATTGTGTGGAAGAACACACATGAAAAATACAGTTGGATTAATCATATAAGTCCAGAGATGAGCATGTATATATGTGTACTGGAGTAATCATCTAAGGTTAGAGATAAGAATTTGCTAATACCAACTATTTGATTGGTTGGGTAAACAATAGCCGTTCCATCAAATTTCTTTTAAATGCTACTCAAGTTGGCCACTGAGGGGTGGCATGGTTGGTTCAAGCCCACATTTACACCTATGCACAGATCTCTACATCTCCAGAAATTTCTATCTATTTAGATGCTTGACAAGATATATACATGAATCATTAGTATGTACTTGTTGGTGTGCCCATGATAAAATCACATCTTTTGGTGCATTTTTTAATGATAGCAAATTCAAAATAAATTGTGCATGTATTGGGAAAAAAAAACCACCTGTTGCGCGATGATTGACGACTACCCAAGGGCCACTTGGCTGCAAGAAACTCTGCTCTTGTACCGTGACATGCTATCACCGGTTGACACAGCTGATAAACCAAATGAGGTTATTGACATAGAACTTTAATGAAGATGAATACCGGATCAAATACAGAAGATGCTATTTACTGTCAAACTAAGGTTCCATTTTATATATAAAAAGCAGCAGTTAAGAAGATGTCGGTCAAACGGGCCCTAGTCATCTAGAGTTAGGAGTGTACATCAAAATTCGGATGTTTGGTATTTTTATAATGTGCTACTTGGTCCATTTGTGACTGATTTTGTCAGTGGGACATTAAAAAAAATTGCATCTAGCTCACGCTGTATGGGCCGGATGTTGGAGCGAAGTTCAGTTCTGTGGATTTATTCTTCTTGTATTGGTCTATTGATCTGAGCTGGATTTTGGCATCCACATTATTTTAAATTGAATCAAAATTGAAAATACGTCTAAAATCCGGGAAACAATCTGTTTTCTATATACTACCAAACTGAACAATGAACTATTCAAATCTATTGTATAATACGATCCTATACGAGAAAAATCATCAAACCAGATATGATATGCCACCCCGGATATAGTATATACACTACCCAAGCACGAGATTTCGGTAAAGACAACTCCTCCCCGGCCCAGTGGGCCAGTGGTCGATTAAGGGCATGTTTGGTTTCCTGGATTTTACCGTATTAGATTGTATTTTGACATCCATTTACAGAAAATTTATGTTTGGTTTACAAGATTCTGGAAACGGAACTAATTTAGAATTTCTAAACATAATAGGAATCCTGCATTTTGGTTTCCATCAAAATTCTCTCGGACGCCAAAATCCAGCTGTGGCTGGCCCGTTGACTAAAAAAAAAAATTATGTATTTTAAAATCCGGGAAACCAAACATAAAATTTATGTTTGCGAGATTTTGACAATGTAATATTTTACAAATACATGATGACATAAATGCAGGATTTTTAAAAATCTAGCAAACCAAACGTGCCCTAAGTGGGCCAAAGCTGGAGTACACTAGGCGCAGTTTGCATGGGCCGTAGATTGAAATAGTCAACCGCTAAGGAGGGTGAACAAACTGCGGTATGGACCGTAACATCCACTTGCCACGTGGGTGCATGTGATTGTATGCGCTGGCGACCAAAATACATGTATCCCCCAAGGAAGAAATGAGTTTGACTTAAATGAGTATGCTTGGAATCTGAGTACCCTAATCTGGCTGCTGGGTTTCTAATAATGGATTTGACAGACTTGCGGCGTCGTTCACATGCATCCTACGACTTCTAGCTCCTCGAGTCAAGCAAGCGTGTTTTTAAATGCGACTCTGAAGCTGGATCGGTGGAAGATGGTTGGTTGCAGCCATGGATGATTTAACCGATCAATATATGGCCCAACTTCCATTTTTTTAAATCTCGATCCCGGGTTGAGGTAGCTCAGACCTATATATCTTTCAGGAGAATATAGTTAAATGGAATTATTGAAAGGAACAGAGTCATCGTACAAAAACAGTGTTGATTTGTGGGGTCGTGTTGTGGAGTTCATCCAACTGCAGGCACAAGTATTAGGCCTAATTTCTAACACGTCATTTCCGTCTCATTTTCTTGCTAAACTTTGTCCAATTTCGCTGCCCATGTAGCGATATAAGATGGATTGTCCCAAAACACCCTTTATTTTGTCAATATTTCATACAACCAATTGAACATATCTATATTTTTTGTTGTTGTTGTTGTTGTTGTAAAGTCCCCTTTCATTCCTAAACTTCTGCTCCCGCCCAGGGCCGGTCCATTGGGGTGGCCAACTTGGGCGATGGCCAGGGGCCCAACAAAGACGGGGGTCCACAATTTTATTTTTGTAAACATCTCTTGTTTTGGCATTATATTTTATATAATGTTAATACAGTAAGTAAGAAGTTGCAATCTAAATCTGTTTGCATTTATGCTACTATTTTTTTATATGACAGTTTGACAATTATCACTAAACTTGTATTTATTTAAATTTGTTAAATAAGAGTATACAGAGGGCCCATTTTTTATCTTCGTCCCGGGGCCTCTAAAATGTTTGCAACGGCCCTACTCCCGCCTGTAAGATGGACTTAAGCTTTCATGTTCTCTTAATATATCTAATATAACACACATAAATTTTGAAATAATACCTGGTAATAAAAATATTAATGTCGGTGCAATACTTTTTTAGCATTCTATTTGGAATACCTTTTGAAATAAATTATGGTTTACATTTAAAGTTATCCAGTGATCGTCCAATTGAACTTGGTTCTACTCTACACTCAGACATAAGTTATTTTCTTTTCCTACTTTTAGAAAAAAAAATATTGTTTTTCTTTCTTTTTCTACTGCTCCAGACAATTCACTTGCTATGACCACACCAGGAAATGTCATGTTTTAAAGTCAACATGCCGTGTGGATAGCTTGACAATACCCCTTGGTTGAAAGCGAGTCTTTGCAGTTTTCGGATTTATTGGTGTAAAGATGGGTTCATGATATGTCATTTGAGTTTTAGAAGTAGTGGAAGAAGAAAAGCCGTGTTGTCGTTGAATCACCGTTTTTCTTAATGGGCCTTCTTTGAATATTCTTTTAGGGTAGTTCCGCCAATGATACACGTTTCCGTCAATGATACACGTACCCACTTCAGAAGATAATAAAAGTCATCTAAGATGTTTCGTACTGAAAAAGAGGTCAGATCCGCCGCTGTCTAAGAATATATCGTCGCCATCACTTACCCATGGATGAGTGTGCTGCAGTTGTTGCCATCCTTTGGTTCGTTGGGTTGCTATATGATGAGGCGTGCGAACGGCCGTCTCCAGTGACTGATTTAACACGGTGCCGTTGTTGTTATAGAAAAATCACACAAGTAGGAGTAAGCAGCTGCTGCTGCTGCTAGCTGTTCGGTGTCAATGAGACGTTAAACACTCGCGGTACTCGTGGCAGACTAGGAGTAGCCATTCTGAGGCATGTGCTGACCGGTAACAATCCGAGGTCCCAAGCTTATTAATACCGGCTTGATGATGGCAGAAGAAGAATGATTTCTACGAATCAGCTGAGATGGTGAATAAACTAAGAGAGGGGGCATCAATCGAGAACCTCACCGTCTACCTCGCTAACTGCAGCATACAGCTTATGTATCTATTTATTTAGGAAAAAAAACCCAAATAGCACACTTTTATTAAAAAAATTTACCGAAATAGCACACTTTCTAACTTATTTCCCAAACTAGCACACTTTCAGACAAAAACACCACACTAGTTGGCGTTTTACTGTCTCGGGAATCAAAAGCGCCACTTTATTTGGCGTTTTTAGGCTGGCAGAGACAGAAACGCCATTTTATTTGCCGTTTTACGATTACCGGGGTGAAAAGCGCCACATAACCTGGCGTTTACAGGAAAGCGCCACATAGACTGGGGTTTTCAGGAACTGCGTGACGTCCGCTACAGATGGGAGACACAACGATGTACTGCACGGCGGTTGCAGGAAGCTCGAGCCGGTGGGCATGTCCCTCGTCCCACACGTCTTTGTGTGCGCCTTCCAGTCGCTCTGAACCGCGCACTTTTTAGAACACTTATCACACTTCCACCTCTTCTCGCCGTGTTTGCGACTGAAGTGCTTCTTTATCCCGGTGAGGTCCCCCAATGCCCTTGACGGGTCGTTGTGGACGCAGGTCTTTTCCGGACAGACATACACCTTCTTCCTAGGCGGCGGCGCGCCGTCCTTGACTCTCGGCCGCTGGCGCAGTTTCCATGGCAGGTTGTGTCCTCGGCGGTGTAGCTGGAGGTTCTGGTCCCGCTGGAAGCCTTTCCCGCATATCTCGCACACGAACCGGTTCGTTGCCATCAAGGTACCCGGCGACAAGGAAACCACCTCGGCGTCGGGATCTGTTGGGCGTAGTCGATGGTTTGTGTAAATAAGAGATCCAGTAATATCATATGCTCAATAAACAAACATGAAAGCATAAGCAGTTTGAAAATATTTGTGCAGAATGAGGAATTTGGTAGTGTTCAGAAACGATAGTGAAGAACGACAATAATTAACTACTGGAATGAAGAGCATGTGGCAATTAATATTACTATATGCGTTTACAAAAATTCCAATCAATCTGTGCAGACTGTTAACGATAATAATCAAAGTGAGGTCATCGTGAGCAGACTAGAGGAATGAATTTAGCGGACGTGCCTGGCGTTCCGGGAAGATTCCTCTTCTTCTTTGGCGGTGCAGCTGGAGGCGGTGGAAGCTGCTGTTGTTGATGCTGCTGGGATGCCTGCGGCTGCTGCTGCTGCTGCAAGTGGTGATGGTTGTGGGCGTGATGCGGGTTAGGGTTTGCAGCTGAAGGATCGACATGATGCGGAATTTGCAAGGCGCCGCTGCCTGCGCCGATGAGATTGGCTGAGATTTGTTTTTAGGAAAACGCCAGTCTATGTGGCGCTTTCCAGTAAACGCCAGGTTATGTGGCGTTTTTCACCCCGACAATCGTAAAACGCCAAATAAAGTGGCGCTTTTGTCTCTGCAAGCCTGAAAACGCCAAATAAAGTGGCGCTTTTGATTCCCGAGACAGTAAAACGCCAACTAGTGTGGCGTTTTAGTCTGAAAGTGTGCTAGTTTGAGAAATAAGTTGGGAAGGGTGCTATTTCGATAATTTTTTTTAGAAAAGTGTGCTATTTAGGTTTTTTTTCCATTTATTTATATGTCTTGTGCCGCCATATTTTGGCAGTTTGGCGAGGCTAAAGACACTCGATCCGTTGACCGGGTCACCAATTACTGCTGAAGTGTTGCACACTTAAAACTGTGGGTTTCAATGGGACGAGCTTACTCTTCTCATGTTTGAGAGCTGCGTACTCCTAGTTGTCTTAAGTTTGAAGGAGTCAGATCTGTGTACTGGAGATTAGCTGGCTGTTCCTACTCAATAATACATAAACACTGAGCGAGTCAGCGGTCCATTCTTAGCAATAATCAACAGGCATGGTCGGTCCCGTTTTGCTTTTCTTTAATGAAAAAACAAAAAAGAATGACGGCAAACTACTGGAGGAGGAGCTGGTGAGCAGGGCAAGTGGAATGCTTAGGTGGAGGATGCGGCGGGCAAGAAGGGGTAAGAGCGAGAGAGGAAGGAAGACAAAGCAGAGGGAAAAAGATCAAAGATGGTGGCTGCTGGAGGAAATTAAAAGAGGAACAACAAATACAGAGGAAAGACGGTTAAAATGAAAATGGTTATAAATATAGAGAGAGTTGGGGGTGAGGGAAGAAGGGGAAGTCTTGCTTTTGTGAAGAAGGGGAAGGCCCACAAAATACAGAGAGTTGGGGGTGAGGGAAGAAGGGGAAGGCCCACAAAATCCTACTCTTCTTTCCTCACCGGTGCAGTCGGCACTCATTCACGCCAAGAAGATGGGAGTGTTGTCGTATCTGCAACCAACCAAAATCTTGTAAAAGCTGGTTAGCGATAAGATGGTGATAGGGTACTAGATACCAACAGACTTTTTTGTGGAAAATTTAGGATATGGATGGAAATTGGGACACTGCACCAGCCACTATTTCAAAAGGCTGGACGAAAAGTGAGTAAATTATGACGGCGGACGGAAAAAAGAGAGGAAGAATTTAGCTAATCAAGCCTTTTGACTCACCGCCGACAGAGACTACACAGCTTAGTGTTTGAACGTAACTAAAAGAATCGAATAGCTGTTGTATTTCGAATTGAGCAGCAGGTCTGTGTAACACTCTACCATGGCAGTCACAGATATACAGCTGTTAGCAACTCTGCGTTCTTACTAGTTTTCATAACTCAAATTAAATCAGTTGAAAGTCGAAACACAAAATTTGCTGTTTTTCAGATGGAGAAGGTCTTAAAATCCAACAGGAGAAACAGATTATCAGTACTAAATAGCCGTGGCAACTAAAAAATGTATGGTATTTTCACAAGTTATGCCGCAGGTGACAACAGCAGAATAGCAAGAACGATGAACAGCATGTTTTTAGTGAACAAAAAACCAAATCCAAGAACAAGCGGTGTTCCTTGTTGGCTCCGTTGGCAGCATAATTCTCCCCTTCGGTACCCATAGCTAAGCTGCAGCAGTCTAGATCTCAAGCCTAGTGAGCTTCCTAAATATATAAACTTGTGTTACTATAGCTTAGCTGCAACAGTTTTACGTACCCTCGTAGTCGCGACGTCAGGCTTGCTTTTCTGGGTTTAACATAGCTGGGTTGAGGTCTTGAGGTGAGTCATTTTGTCCTTATCACAAGTTGTTGTTTTCAAAGAAAAAAAATATAACAACGCGCTTATCATCATTAGGCAATTTTCTGGAACTTGCATACTTAATCGGATAAACTTTAAAAGTGTTTTTGAGAAAAGGTTATGCAGACCCGTTTTTTAGAACTCAAAGCGGAACCACAAGTATTTTTCACCACAAATTAAAAAGTATAATAAAAATTTTCACTACAAATTAAAAGCTATAACAAATAAAATAATAAAATAATATATTTTATTTGTTATATTTTTTAATTTTTTGTCAAAAATATTTGGAGTTTTGTTTTGAGTTCCAAAACGGTGTCTACCTAGAATATTTCTATTGAGAAACTGCAGTTTTAGTAAAAAAAAATTGGCTTTTAAATTGTGCTTCATCCGTTTGTGTTGCCGTACAGAATGCTAATGCAACAAGCATCCGTTGGACATGTACGACTTCACCCGAAGACTTAATATTGTGCGGCCTTTCATCCCTGTACTAGGCATAAGCCCGTGCTATGCACAGTTGCTTTTGTACAGAAAAAATGAGTAAATTGGTAGTTTAAAGTTTTAGAGTTGACAAATGAAGATACTTTTGTAACATATAAATGTACATGATACACTTATAAGTTTAGTTAACTTTTCATAGAAGAAGCATATGTTAAGCACCATATGTTTGTTTTCTTACAAACCAAGATGAGACAACATGCCTTTCATTTCAACAAAAGGGAACATTGCTGAACATAGCAGATCAACAGACAAATCTTTAGATCGAATACAGGCAAGCCCAATTTTAGTAGTAAGTCCAAGAGACTGTGTTCAATACTACCTGCATTACATTCTCTGATCTGTAAAGACATTTCAATTAATTAAAAGTAAGAGAAAATAAAATTAGCAACAAATGAATCAAATAGCACACTTAAAGAGTTTTAACACTACCGATCCCTATTTTAAAGTATCCCCCTTGATTCGCAGTCAGTTTTATCATGTATGTAGTTCCCAATCACACCATATGCTCAAGGCAAGGGGGACATACATCTCAAAATAGGGATACAACTATTTAATGCCAATTTAATTTAAAGATATGTTGCATTTTTCATATCAGTAAAAAGGTTCACAGTTCAAACTTCTTGTTGACGAATCCATACAGGTGCCAATCTGTCTCGTGCTCAAGGTTGAACAATTTGTCTCAAACGAAATGTTTAATTAATTAACTTCATGCCACGATTGGCGCAAACTTGTTTGTATAAGTAGTTATGTATTTTCAATAGATTAGTGATCTCAAACTCATTAATCAACCACCTTTCGTCATTGTGATCCTTAGTAGCAAGAACATGCCATCATTTGCTCAGTTGGATCTGCATCTTGCCCACCACCATCTTAAAAAAAAGCAGAGAGAGCAAAATACATGTTTGGTCTAAAACTGATTAACACATGAGTTTATATGTCTATATTAGGATTCCTTGAATATGTAGGGTAAGTGTATGTTAGAGTATATGCTAGAAGAAAGGTTTGATGGAGGGTCATTACTTACGAAGTTCTAATGGGAATGGATACTCATTTTTACTGGAAAAAAATACTTGTAACCTGGTTTGAGTAATGTTAAAGTCTAATGAATGATAACAGAACAAAAAAACTCAATAGAACTATAAATCTTCAAAAGGAACTATAGGTACCCTCATCAAAGATAATGAGACTATCATATATGGCCAAAACCACTGCAAAAGTTTCTTCAAGGCGTAATGTAGGATACCTTTTATGACAAAAATGAATATAAACATGGCAAGATCTAGTAGAAATTATAAATTCCATGTAAAAAAGAATAATATCAAATTGTATAATGGTGTTTTCTAAGTGGTAAAGGCACATATGGGGGTTGATATTTGCCTCTGTATTGGCATTTTGTTTGTAAAGACGATGACTATAGCGACATGTGTGCATTCCAATTACCATTTTTAGATGCATTTGAAGCATTTTCACTACAAAAAAAGGATTTTTAGTGAAGGTCATTTGTGAAGGATCAAAGCCCTTCAAAAATATTGACTTTTTGTGAAGGGCAGTCCTACACAAATGAACTAGTTTTCCTCAGCCAAATTCTTAATGAAAAAGACAATTAGTGAAGGTCTAAAATCCTTATATAATGTAAAAATTCCGTCACTAAGATTCCCACCAAATTTTCCCGCCCCACTAATTATTAATTAAGACTTACCACTAGTGGAAACTGTTTCGTCTCCTTGCGCTCCCCCCACCCCCCGTCTTGCCCTTTTTGATTCCACTTGTGGACGATGCCTACGTTCGTTCTCGAGTGATGGTGCCCCCAGCAGAATAGAGGTAGCTGACAAGAAGACCCCCCGTCCCAGCGGAAGCAACGACCACTGATGTGAAGATTTTGCCTCGAAGTAGCAGTCGCCGACATGAGCTCGTCCTACTTTGACTTTGACCGTGAGGTAGGTTTGTTCATTGTGATCTAGCTATGTGAAGGCTATCTGAGATTATCTACGTATCCGATCATGTACTGAGAAATCTAAGGGGTCATTTGGCCCCCAATATCTTAACTGCTCTAGTTTATATGTAAGCAGACTGTTAATGTGATCGTCAGCCATTACTTGCACTTTGATCAGTGGTAGGATTCAAAATCCCACCATATATGGCGTGATTTGAAAAGGACACCTCGGACCAGCATCAATGGCTTTGTCATGTTGTAATCGGCTTTTATTTGCTGTAAATATAAGGCCCCTAAACTTGCTTAATGATTTTAATAAGCTTAATTATCATAATTTAATGCTTAGAACCCTAATCTAACCTTGTGATATGATTTGAAATCATAAGACAAGTTTAAGTTTCAAATTTGGTCCAATTTGGACACTATTTGAGTAAGTTATGCAATTTTATGCACATTTTGGACTTTTCTGCAATTTACCCAATTTAGAGGGTAATTTAGGGTTTTCCCCCTTCACGGATGAACTACCTTTAGTAGCTATCAACTAATGAATTATTTGATTGTCTGGAAAATTCAACAAAGGAAAGATAAGCATGTCTATACACATGATAGGGGAGCTTCTTGTGTGTGTGCTTGTATATTCTTAATAAATTAAGGCCATGGACACTTGGATAGATACTAGAACTTTAACTTTTTCTTTTTCTTTATCTTAAAGTATCATATACTTATCCCCAAGCACCAAAACGAGCCATTTACCTCCCTCCTTCTCCCAACCTCGATCTCGCTCTATTCATCTGCAAATTTTGTTGCCCAAGGAAGAAGAAAGTGGGCATCTTCTTGGAGAAAGGCTCTAAGGTTGAAATTGACTTCATTTTAGGGTTGAAAATGCTTCCTTCTAGTGATCTTGACCTAAAAGTGTAAGAATTCCCTTATTTCCTCTGTCTATTTCTTTTTTATCCTTCCTCCTAGCTTTCTCCAGGTCGGAACCTTGGTGTTCCATGGTAGAAATTGCTTTAAATCCCTAAAACTCTACCTTTCTTGCTCCTTATGCTTAGGGTTTGCTTATTTGATGAAGAAAGGTGCTAGATGAACGAATTCATAGCTTATTCTTAGAGGCAAGTTTTATAACTTGCTCCACATTTATTGCTTATCATAAGCCTTTTAGATCATGTTCTTGCTTGAAAACGATGATTCATGCACTAAAAAGCTATGCTTGACTTGGATTTTGATTTTTATAAGCTATGTGTAACATCCCTGACCTGGGTTATGAGTTAACCCTAGGTGTTTTGCCTAAATATGTAATTAAATCTTTGTGATTAACTCTGAGCATGTAATTAAGCTTCTCAGAAACGTATATTTCAGTATTTGCTCCTTTTTATTTAAAGTTGTAGCATTGTTTTGATATACAGGGACCTATGTGCAATTTACCCAGTTAAAAGGGTTAGCTTGCAATTTGCACATGATGAGATGTTCCTCTGATGTTGAGACATCATGAGAATCTCTTTGGCAAAGTTTGAGGGATTTCCCAAGCTAGAGCACCAAGGTGCAGCTGTGGAAGCAATCCCAGGGCTTGAAACCCTAATTTGGGGTAAAATGCAATTTACCCAAATGATGGGATGCAATTTGTAAAGAATGTCATCTAAAGTATCTTTTTAGACTCTTGCCATCATTTAGATAAGAAATGATGAGGAATTCACCTCAATTGAGTTATCAAGTTAAGAAATAGGCTTTGTGATTGAATAATCAGGGTATATGTGCAATATCCCTTTAAGTATGAACTTTATTATTAGATTGTTCTTCCTTGCCTTCTTTTCTATAACATTAAGATAAGGTTTGTCCTTAGAATAAAGAGGAAGGGACGAGCAAGTAATAAAGGAAGGACTTAGTTGGAATTAAGGGAAACTTATGAACTAATGTTGAAAATCCTACCCCATGTATATAAGCCCTCCTTCCCTTAGTTGCAAGGGAACTTAACCTTCGTTCCCTTATTGTTTCATTTCACCAAAGACGACCAAGGACTTCCTTGGAGCTAAGGAGGACGAACAAGGGGTGCAAGGTAGGTTTAAACCCCTCTTCTTGCCTAATTCCATGGTTAGAATTCGAATTCAAGGTCATCTTCATGGCTAATTCTCGAAACCCTATCTTTCTAGCCGTCTCTTTTCATCCTTCCTTGGAGTTTTCACCTTGGCCAACCTGTGGGAACTCAAGGACGCCATTAGAGCTTGGAGCTTGAAAGCTTGGAGCTCAAGAAGCAAGCTTTAGGCGGGTTTTATAACTCTAAACCTATGCTTTACTATGTGCATCTTTATATGCGATTTGATGATAGCTCTTAGTATTGCCCTACTTTTCCCTACTATTTTGCAAGCAAACCCGTGGGATATCTGTACTGTTCTTGAGCTAGAAGATGAAGGCGTGATTTCCAAGAAAAACCCACCGCTTTTCTTTTCCTTAAACGGTCCTAACAGTTTGCTCTCTCGGACTCAAGACCGCGAGGTGAGCAAACGGTCTCGAGACCGTGAGAGGGCTCGCGGTCTCAAGACCGTTTGGCCCCGTTGTCCGAGCATGGACCGTATAAGAAACCTGTTTCTAATTATATAAGCTAATTACCCTCAAAATTTGGGAGACTAACTCCAAAGGAATCGGGAGATATGACCTTTTTAAGTCACAACTTTAAATGAATTAACTGCTGATTTTCAAACGGTCTGAAATTGCCTTTTTGGGCAAACGGTCTCAAGACCATGAGGGGGCTCACGGTCTCAAGACCATGAGGGGGCTCACGGACTCAAGACCATGAGGGGGCTCACGGACTCAAGACCATGAGGGGGCTCACGGTCTCAAGACCATGAGGGGGCTCATGGTCTTGGGCTCACGGTCTCAAGACCATGAGGGGGCTCACGGTCTCAAGACCATGAGGGGGCTCACGGACTCAAGACCATGAGGGGGCTCACGGTCTCAAGACCATGAGGGGGCTCACGGTCTCAAGACCATAAGGGGGCTCACGGTCTCAAGACCATGAGGGGGCTCACGGTCTCAAGACCATAAGGGGGCTCACGGACTCAAGACCATGAGGGGGCTCACGGTCTCAAGACCATGAGGGGGCTCACGGTCTCAAGACCATGAGGGGGCTCACGGTCTTGGAGCTAGAAAGGGGCTCACGGACTTGGAGGGTCAAAGTGGGCAAACGGTCAACACTTTCAACCGATCTCAATTCAATTAATGATTAATGATTGGAATTAATCAATGTGACTCATGGTTGACCACATTCAATCATTTGATGGTTCAATGTTGCCCAAATCAAACACTAATGATAATCTAAGATAGTAAGGGGTTATTTGACTAAGGTTTTTGACCAGGATGATGATCAATGGGGTGAATTACCAAAATACCCCTGAAGGGTCAATTAAGTTATACCTTGCTCAATTCAAACCCTAATTACATGAGAATGATGTTTTTAGTCATCATGACTCTATCCAACTTGATCTAGTGTAATGTTACCATCAACCATTAGTATGATGAAAGAGAGAGTACTCTAGAGAGAGAAAGTAACCTAGAGAGAGAAAGTAACTCTAATCACATAATGATGATGTTTTTGGCTATGTTAACCTATGATGACTCAACCCAACATGTTTTAGAGTGATGTTGACATCACCTACCCTTATGATGAGAGAGAAAGTACTTCTAGAGAGAGAAAGTACCCCTTTTTAAGTGGAAACTCAAGTAAAGCATCTCCAATGCACATAAGTGAGCATAATTAGGGTATGGTCCACCTGTGTGAGATCATAAAAACCCTAATTATGATAAATGATGAACCTTTAACTAATCCAAGAGCATCAATGAAGATGTTACTCATACATGATGATGTTATGAGTTTAATTCACCTTGATGTGAATAGTAAACCCTAATTCAAGGGTAATGACATGCTTTTGAGCAATAAACTCTATTTGAATAGAATTAAAGATTTAACTCTTATGACAAAAATAGGAAGTACATTCCTTATTGTTGTATTACCTTTATCAGATGTATTAACCATGCAGGTTCTGATATCAAGGTAATCATATCCAGGTATGGATGTTGATGTTATATTCATTGAAGGCATGTTGTTAGCCTTATGAATAAGTAAAGTAATCTGATGCCTTGCCAGTGGCATCCTATGCTGATATTGGGCTATGAGAGCCATGAATACCATCAAGGTCATGCCTTAGAGATGACTTGTGATGAAGATAATGAGAAATGATGATTGATATAAGTTAGGCATGTTACATTTAGTATTCTTCTTTTATAGCTGCTATGCTACTGTTATTGTTTGAAGAACAATGTATGCTGTTAAAGAATACTGAATGTACCTAACTAATCTAGTATAATGTAGAGCCCTGATCATAGATCCATCATTGTCAGAAATTAAGTGATGGTGAAACAGGTTTTCCTCAGGGAACTCCTGGAGCACATACTTTTGAGTATGTGGGGTACATGGATGTGTAGAACCTTACATCCTAGTGTAGGAAAGTGATGTAGATGTGTAATCCATCCATCCTTCACTATAGTTTCATACCGTATCAGTGGTAGGTAAACATGAAACCTCCTGATGACGAAGAAAGCACAGATATCCGTATCAGTGGTAGGTAAATATGAAACCTCCTGATGACGAAGAGAGTACAGAACGCCACTGTGACTCTAGAATAGCGAAGGACCAGTTTACCCTGGTGAGCTATAATAGTAGAGACACGAGATGTCCTACAAGTGATCCTCTTACTGACTGAGGAAGGTGAAGGTCATGAGAATCCGGCTCTCTTAATGACCTATGTATGATACTGATGCGGCTTCTCAGCGATCAGTTGGAGTTTGAGTGGTAAGCCTCATCTCCACAGGGCATAATGTTGTTTGTAAAACATAATCAACCATGTAGTATAACTTGTTAGAGATGACTCCAAGTTAGTTGGTTGATGTTACATTGCAATAATGTTGATATTCTCCATATCTCCTAAATTGTAGAGATCTTATTATAACTGCAACTGCTATAGAATGCTTTGAAGGCTTTACTGTTTAAGATATTCTTTGATGTTATGATAAAGCTTCTGGCGAAGAGTTATAACTCTCGCTGGGACAATTATGTATAATTGTCTCACCCCGTAGACTTCAACTTTTTAGGTGGACGTCGGAGACGAAGAAACCAGCCTACAGGTGATCAGTCTCAGCAGCAGCAGCACCAGGGGCAGCAGTAATCTCAGGTGGAGATTTGTCCTGCCACGTGGTGTAGTTAGAGTCAGTCCTATGTGTCCTCTGTACTCTCAGGTCTTGGAGTCTTGTGTTATGTGATCTTGAGATTTTGTATCTTGATGTATATAATTACTCAAGAAGTAATTATCCTGAGATGTAAACAGTTACCTCTCTTTATGAAAGGAGTTTTTATGGATACAAGTTCTTATCTCGAAAAGTTTTAATTTCCCGTGATTTTTGTCTTCCGCTGATTACCGATTCGCTTCCGCTAAGTTTTAATCGTGTTTATGTCATGGTTTGGAGATCAGAGCCCACACTATGCTTGACTTGGATTTCAATTTTTATAATGTTCAATGTTCTTATTTCAATTCTAGATGAATCTTTGATCATGTGTACATTATTTCTAAGGTATAATATGACTTGGATCAGGTTTTTTGACAACCTATGGTGCTAAGCACCTATCAAACAATGGTCAATTTTATGGTTTAAAGGTGATTTCTTCTATAAACCATGACCCGATGATGGTATCATTGCAACGACCTTATGTTTTTGTCTTCATAACAACTAATGGTCGTGATCAAGGGTGTCAAATGATGGTGACAACCTATGGTCACCCCCTTAGGTCAGGTTTTTGATCAATTAGAAGTTTAATGATCAACCATTAAGTACCCTACTGATGTTATGAATCAATGTTGACATTAGCTTAATATTTGATGTTGATTAATGAATATAGTGTTGATCTAACAACATATGGTGAATTAATGGTCACTAATGATGGTGTATCAGGTCTCTACAACCTATGCTGAGTTAAGCATTGTAGTGTAGAATCAATTAAGCCTTAAACCAATGGTTTCTTAGGTCACTTGATGCAATGGTCATACCTATACTGTAATTGATGGTTTTAACATATGAACTTGACCCAATGGTCGAGATCTACTATTTATTCCTCCATTAAGGTGGAATGATGGCCAATGTAATGCGTTAGTCTAAATAATATTATTTAGACTGTTTCTTTATATGATCAACTTAAGGAGCTTACTTGTTGACAATGGATGGCTTGTTTTAACTGAACAGTTGATTATGGGTTTTACCCTACTCTCAATGGAATTTTTTGTGTTGTTAATCAAGGGATGTCTAGGGTTAGATGGTGACTCTTTCTAGAACACAAATCAAGGACTTTATAGGTAGGCATGGTAACGGGTCGGGTTTTGAAGAACCCGACCTAAACCCGACCCGACCCGCTTTTAACCAATGTGAACAAAACCCAAGCCCAAAAATATACTGATCCCAAAAAACCCACAAGTACCCGATCTGAGTAAATCTGACCCACAAATTCGGGCTTTAAAAACCCGCAAATAACCGCAAATATTTATTTCGCAGCAGTACCTATTGTTCACAGCAAAAATTTAAAAAATCCACAATTTCTTTTGTTGTTGACTACAATGACTTAAACAAATGTTGTTCCGTTCACTTGTGAACCAAAACTCACATGATGGGGATTGATTCAATTCACAAACACCGAGAGAACTACTCACTTGGAAAACTTACCAACTTGGATAACTTAAACGGTGAGGATGACAAACTTACCAATTGACAAGCATCAAGTGAAGATACAAATACAAAGTCCCCTGTTCATATGTTAAGCAAGGTCCATGGAATGTCATAAGACGTTTTCTGAATAAATCACGTTTTTCTACAAGTCACTACAAAATTCATTTGACAAACGTCAAAGTACCTCCCAGTATTTAACATGAAACTGACAAAATGTACCAGCTAAAAATGTATTCACATTAAATTAATATATCTTGTACATGAAATGATGGTTGTACAACAAGTGCAATAAACTAATATACCCATGTATAGGAAAAGTGTGGTATTTTAGCGCTTCAAAAGTTGCAGCTTGATTGCTCAGTGAACAAATCTGCCGTCCTTGACCTTGAAACTACTGGATCTATCTACTATTACCGATGCCAGCACGCTGCTTAGTTGGAATCACTAAAGATCGTGATTTGGACCTGGATCTGCTGGGTCTATTGACTTGAACTGGAAAAAAGCTTCAACACAGGAAGTGCCAACAGAAATATAAATAAATCAAAGCATATCAGTAACTCGCTGACTTATTACCAGTTTGTTGCAACAGATGGGATTGCAGTACTTGAACATGCAATATTTTGATCGCACAGAGCACAACTCCATCATCCCTAACATAGCTTCTGGCAGATGCTGACGTGATGAAATCTATGCAGTTAGTGACATGAAACGTCGTGGCCCTGGAGCTCGACAGATGAGCTATGTAGAGGCCAGCGATTGACCGATCATTGGCTGTGAGCTCTTGATGGTTGCTGCACAGGACCCTTGTCGTGCACTGGTGTGCAACATTGTTGCCGGAACTGCGTGCGATCCACCGACACTACGGATGATGATTGGTTGCTGGTTACACGGTCGACAGGCCCTGTGGTGTTGATTCCCCGGTTTGTCTGTCTTCAGTAGTCTTCGACACAAAGACAGTGAAAGGGGGCCGCCACATCAGGCGGCGACTTTAATTTTAGAAACACTAGATCTAAGCGCAGAGAGAGAGAGAGAGTCGAGGGCGAGGGCCAAGGGGTTTGAGAAAGTGAGAGGATTCTATCCCTCCCTCCCTGGGACCATGACTGAGTTTTTTGTGCGGGTTTGAGAATGCCCACATCAGCACATGTCTCCACCCGAAAGTCACTCCATCCTGCAAAACCCGTGAACCCAACAAAATCTAATTTTTGCGGGTCGGGTCAGGTAGGGTAGGGTAGGGTTTTTTTGCCATGTCCTATATATAGGTGGTTTATTCAAGGTGTTTTCTTATGTAAACAACCAATGGTGTTACCTTTTAAACATCCAATGATTTCAGGTGACATTGTGGTATGGTGATATGGGTTGAATGATGATGGAACAAATGGAGGGTTACCCTTAATAAGGTTGTATTACCTATTCACTCATATGAATAGAAGGGATGATAACCATATTGTGTTGATATGTAACCCTAATGAGGTATACTAGCTTGTTATACCTAGATTTAATATAACTAAATGATGGTAATTGGGTATGAATAATCCTTGAATGACTAATACAATCATGGATTACTCTATTATTGTTGAAACCCTAATATGCTATAACTTGATGGTTACACCTTGATTTATGTGTGGGTTCATACTTGAGAATAGTATGGAATGTGATGGTGATGCTTCACCTTATGCATCCATGATCCAATGAGGGTGTCGTGAGTTAGGGTTTGGGTATAAGTGTTGCTTAGTAACATTGATATAATTTATCATGTTGAACCTAACTCTAATGCAATTAGATAAAAATGAGTATTCATGTTTAACATTCTTATATGATGGAATGATGGTGGAATAACCTCCTTAACATGATCATAACCTTAATGTGTTAATTGGTGGTTATCATAGACACATGGTTGATACTTTCTTATGCTAAACATGTGCATTATGAATATGACGAGTGTTAATCATACCTAGATTCCTTATATGTTGATGTAATAAAGGAATGTTCTTAATGTTAATAAAACCCTGCTATGATTGTTTATAAATATTTCCTAGCTCATTAATACAATATTGTGTTGATCTAGTGTATTATACGTAAGTGATAATGTTGAGCCTTGTTATAAGGCATGCAAAGATAATGACGATCTTGCAGGGAATAGTATGATGGTCTTAATGACCTTTGGGCATGGTTGAGCCCTAAATGAGGTGTAATCCTCTTGTGTTGATAAGGGTTAATACCCTGTGATATTGTGAAAAGGATTTATATCTTATGATAGTATGATGGTCTTAATAGCCTTTGGGCATGGTTGAGCCCTGAATGAGGTGTAATCCTCTTATGTTGATAAGGGTTGATACCCAGTGATATTGTGAAAAGGATTTATATCTTGTGATAATATGATGACTAGTGTAGTCTCATGAATGGCAAGTGAATAGTACCATGTGATGATGAGATGAGAAATTATATTTCATACATTTTATATATTTTCAAGTTTTGATATTTATATGCTTTCTAGAAGTGAATTAGGGTTTGTATGTCCACTTGTTTGATGCAGCCTTAATTCACCCAATTGGCATAACTAATCAAGTGAAACTCTAATCATGTAGTGCCTTGTGCCATAGATCCATCTGAGTGTCAGAACTTGCCAAATGCTGAAACGAGTATTCCTAAGGGAAACTCAGAGCGCATACTGATGAGTATGTGGGGTGCTTGTCATCCTAAATTCAAGTGTTTAGGGAGGATAACTGTGGGCATACCTAGCCCTTAGTTTGAGAGTGGATGCAGTCGTGTCTCGGTGATCATATATGTGATGAGATTGGAGGACAACTATGGTTGTACCTCAGATGGTAGGGTATGCGTACCCACCTCCTTTCACTAGTGTCATGACATGTACTAAGGACGGACTAGGCTGTTAGCAACTTGACCTTATGTGTCATTGTGGCAGACCCGTACTAACCAGGTGCAGAGAAGATCTTAGGAGTCCGACTCTTCCTAGATCTTGTATGGCACTGATTTCAACTTAGTAGTGGTCAATTGAATTTTGAGTGGTATCCTCAATTTCCTCAAGGCATAATGAAAGATGTAATACAGCCGTATAGCATATCTGTTTAGGGTTATACATGACGCTTCACATTGGATGATAACCCTTGTTTGTTATCTCTACATAAAGATGATGCTTAGTAAAATTAAAAGATAGTAGATATACTTATTTTGTGGATATGCTTAAGATTGTAGATTCTTACATACAATAGCCATGATTATGTTGATAACTATAATTCTACTTCTAATAGGTGACTTGTTCACTAATAAATAATGAATGAAGTAATTAAGCATGGGTTTGGACATATGACTGCTAAAATGGGCTTACAAATTTTATTGGGTAGGTGAGGTAGGGTTGATATTCCCCGACCTAAAATGGAATAAAAAGAGAAGAAAGGGTTGTGGAAATGACTAGAGTTCTATTATATAAGAGCATCCATTTTTTTTTTAGGGGATATTACGTAGAGGCGTCCCTTATTTATTTTTTTCTCTTTTCCCCAATGATGCAGGGGCACATGGTGGTTTGAATAAGAACAAAGGTAAAGGTGTGGACAATTCCAATTTAGAAAGTGGCTTAGGCTTTTTATGTTCTCTTTGGCATATTTTCATGGTGTAGAAAGGTAAGAAGTGATAGAACAAACAATGAGTCAATAGTGATGGACTTACATAAAAAGTGTCTTGGAAGCATACTAGCTCCAAAAACTTCTCAACCTTTGACAAATAATATTGGAATGACAAGTTGCATCAAGAATATTCTTTTCAAACCTATGATAAGACATCAACATCTTGTTCTTGCACTGGTTGTTTCTTACCATTTAGTTCAATTAGAGAGAGATGATACAAAGGTATGAAATAAAGTATGAAAAGTATATCCATCAAATTAAGATGTGAAATAGGATAAGTTGCATTCATCAAAGGTGATACAGTTTAATTCTAGTCCATTATGATAGAGATTAAGCTAGAACACATTATTGGGAAAAATGATCAAGTTTGGGAAAAATTGGCCAAAATGGTGCCATATTGCCCTAAAATCACAACTAAACCTACAATAGAAAGCAAGTAATAAAAAGTAATCAAATTCTATCTAAAACACAAAAGAAATTACAAAAACTACATGTAATGCAATGCAAATGCATAGAATGACCAAAAGAGCAACTTTTTTGAAAAAGTATGCAAAAATGCAGAAAATGAAATGATATGCATGCGCATATGCAAAGCAAGAAAAATTCTAACCTAGATACAAGTGTTGCAAACAAGCATCACAAAGTATGGTGAGACATGTGAAACAAGCATCAAAATGAGAATGAGAATAGGGCGCATACCGCCCTACCGACCTAGACTTTTGAATCATTTTGTCCTTAGCATTAAACAAAAATTTAAGAATGATAGGATAATAGTCTTAGTGGTGGTGGATCTTGAGGTGACTCCTCATGTGGTGGAGGGTGATGTTAGTAATTATCCCAATAGTTCATCTATGAGTGTGAGTATATCTCTTGATATCCATACAATGCTTCACAAAAACCCTCCCCCTATTGGGAGTTTCTCAGAACTTGTGCATGTTGGAAGCAATATATTTGGCTTATCTGATGATGCATCTGTTGCTGATCTAAGCACATGACATGTTGTTGCTTCTATGGTATTCCTTCCAACTGTGCATGGATAGAAGCCATGTTATATGCATTTGTTTGAGGTGGTTGCTCATCAAAATCATCTTGTCTAGCTATGGTGCAGTATAGATGTTATGAAGTGTGTTTCTATTATTGGACATTTGTCTCCCCTTCCCCCTCAGATAAGTCCACATGTGGTTTACTATAGCCTTCTTAGGTTGTTCACTTCCCAAAAGGCCAATTGCCATATAAAATCTTCAATTGGTCCAACATCAATAAGTGGAATATTTGCATGATAGGGAAGCTCTGTGGTGATGCCATGGTACCCCATGATCAAGTTGTAGATGAACTTTTCATTTCTTAAGGAGATCATTTAGGACATGAAAAGATAGTTCAAATCAAAATATTTGGTCCCTTATACCTATGTGAGGCATTTCAAGTCACAATATAGGGTTAAAGCATTTTGGTCACTATCCCCCTGATAAAAAATAGATTCTTACTCTTTAAGGGGGTCATCTTCAGATGATCAACCATAATTTTCCCTAAATTGACATGCTTAGGACTTACCATTATGACCATCACAATGAGAACTTTTAGTGAGTCACAACCTTGATTCCCATACCAGCTAAATATGGTGTTAGCTAGAACTTTTTGAATATACCTTAAGGTAGGGTTATGAATACCACTTATTTTGGACTTCCCTGCTATAAGGTATCTTAGTCGGTGAGCCTCTTCTAATATGTTGAAGAGTTGTGGCTTGAATCCCTATCAAATAAACCCTCATCAAATTGCTTTGCAATATCCGGAGTTTGAGAAAAAATGTGTAAATTGAGAAACCCTCAACACATGTATTAGTCACAAAGGCTGAGTTTGATGACATCCTCACCTAGATATTTAACCTTATTTAGGGACCCAAAGAACTCATTTATAATTTATTCATATTTCTATTAGACCTCAGTTAGGAACTTATACAACCCACATGAGTTTGCACAATATCTAAATTTGTATTGGATCCCCAAGTCTTGCATGGTAGAAATGCATGCATACCCTTCAGGAATCACCCTCTTGGTAGTACACTCAGGATGCAAAAGTTTCACAAAGAGCCTACTTTTTTCTCCTCTACCAAAGTAGATCTCTTGGGCTATTTCCTTAACACTTTCAATCTATCCACCTCAAGCTTGGATAACATGTATTGCAGATCTTCTTCTTCTTCACTCTTTCTTCCTTCTCCATGTTTGTCTTGATACTCACACGACCCTAAACTTGTGTGCAAGTTAAGGGATACCATTTTAATATGTGCATCATCTTCCTCTTCTTCAATTAAAAACGTCCTACTTGTAGGTTGTTGTGTATAATGTTGATGTGTACAAGAGGTGAAGTGTCTCACTAGAATAGGTTGTGGAGGTGGGTGTGAAGATGAGCGGTTGTGGCCTTTTTATTTCTCCTTTCTCTATCTTGTTTTCAACTTATATAGAATCCACAAGATTGTCCAATTCTTCTGCTTCCTCCTCTTCTTGGTGATGGTTGTTGCTTGGATCTGAGGTGTTGAGGCTTGATTCAGAATAAAGGTGACAACCACTCACCGAAGAAGAGTGTGGGGTAGAGCCAAAAATGGAATTGGATGGAGATGGAGTGGGTTTGTGGGATGGTGGATTGATGTTGGAGGATCACTTCGTGTGGGCTTGGTTTCAATGAGTCTTGGACTCTACTTTGGATCCCCTCATTCACTTTATTGTCAATTCCCTTCATTTTTCTAGGATTTTGAGTGGTCTTAAGGTGGATGATGAAAAATTGTGAGGCTTGGCAGAATTTTTTTGTGGGTGAAAAAACGGAGGTACAAATGCATTGGAAGGGATAGCTGGAGGTGTGATAGACTCATGGGAGCTCAAGGGACGATGGATGGAGGTTGAAGGAGAATAATGAATGGTTGAGGCTGATTAAAGGTCTCCTTATGCCACTCTGCTTACGTAATGGGCATGTTGTGAGTGTTGGAATGATGGGGGTGTCATGACCACCCTAAAAATAGGTCACTTAATCAATGTGGGCCCAACTCGACATTGCTATCCTGGCTAGCATATCCATGCTAGTGAGATTCTAGCACAAATGTTAGGGTAGCACATCTATTGTAAAATCCCCAAATTTTTCCGTCTTGAGACTCAGAAGGCTCGAGAGGACAAATTCAAAAACATTATGCAATTTTATCAGAGTTCGTTGTAGAAGCAATAAGCACATACATGAACATACAAATATAACATACACCATAATATTCTCCACATTTAATATGTATATGCTACAAAATGAACCAAACAACATGGGTTACAGTTACATATTGAAAGAAGATTTACAAGTCTATGAACATGTATGCTAATCAGGATCTACACAATAGGTACAACCTATACAACTTTCTCACATCCTATTCTTTTATCCCATGCTAGTTTTGAACCTAAAACATACGTTAAACAACGAATCAACATAAAGTTGGTACGTGGTTGAAAGATACTATACTATGCTGGCATATTTAAAGTACTTGAAGAAAAAAGAAAATGAAAAAATTATTTAAGGCAGAGAATTAGGTAAACCCAAGTTATTAATCATACTTCAATGGACATGTATTACTATGGTGGACTTAGCACAAACAAATATTATTGGGCCCTATCCCGACGTACCTTGTACGATTAGGGATCTCCCCACATACCTTGTACCATTAGGGAGGTGCTAGTCAACATTAATACTTTCCCTCTCTAATAGGAAGATTAATGAACAATCAGTAACTACATTCCATTTTCTTTCCTTCATGTTCTTAGTGTTCAAGGCAAAAATGACAATACATATAGATATACATCCAACAAGGTATTGAAATACATGCAAAAATTTATTCATAATTAAAATCCAAAAAACTAGTCTTATACTTATATCCACGTACATGAGTTTAGAGATTCTTTATACATCCATGGTCATATAGACAATCTGGTCATCACCTGATTAATAACAAATATTCATCATTAATACAAGGTTCACCATTATTAATGGTATTTTGGTCCAGTTTAGGGTGTAGGTCAAATCTAGGTATTATTGATCTGAAACATGTCTTTGGTATTTTTATACTGATCAGGATGTCATTTTAGGGGTTTTGTCCAAATTTTTATAATTTTTTTATGCTTGTAATATTTTTTGGAATTAACATGAGTTTTAATGCATGTATTTAGAATTTAATAACAAAATATCTATCATACAGTAATATTATTCATTTTAGAGTTCATATTTAGTATCCATATGATTATAGAGTTCATAAATATTTTTCTCAGATTTTATAACCATCACTTACTAATTATACCATTTAAATGAAGCATCATCTTTTGAATTAAAAATCATGAATAAAAATGCTTCATAGGCTGATCTAGGGTCCAAAAATATAGGGGATACTTTTCTGGGTCTAGGGATATTTTTGGGGCATTTTTAGGACAAAGGAGCTATTTTTTATGATATTTCCAAGTTCTGGTCTAATTTTGAGAAATTAAACATGATTTTTACGTTGATGGGTCCCACAGCCTGAGGTGTCAGCCTCTAGTTGGTCCACATTGGCCGCCCACCTCCTCTAGTCATGCCCGGTTTGGCCCATCAGATAACCCAACCATGACCCGGTCTAAGAACATTGGAGCCGGCTCAACTGGAGTTCGGCCTCGCGAGTCTTACCCTGGTCCCCGTTCCTCTCCCTCCTCATCTCTCGTGAGAGCATCGTTGCCTCTACGATTGACTCCGGTGAGCACTAGAAGGGCTTCATTCTTTCACATACTCTAGAATCGGGGCAGAAATCTTTTCCCATATGATCCTCATCTTTCCTAGATAGGGAGTCAATTTCATCATTGCTGCCACTTGCTAAGGTGACTACTGCATTTGCTCCTATGTGGGAGAGAAGACGTCGTCACCATGAGCCTTCTCTCTAGTAAGCAATGAGTCAAGGTCAGGGCTACTTCCTCTCCTCTTTCTCCCTCTTTGCTTTCTCATTTTCTCGCCAAGACTCTGCTTGCAGCCTCTTCCACGAGATTGACTTCCTATATGCAGGACTGACGAGAATGGACCTTAGTGTCTCTCTCTATATCACATCACATGTAGAGGGACCACACAACTTCCCTGACTCAAAGGTAGTAGGGATTCCTATAGACCTTTCCCTAGGGTTGGCAACCCTGGATGGTGGTGGTGAGCTCCGCCTGTGGTGGCCTCCACAACCCACACACTGCAAAGGATGAAGGTGGAGTTATCGACAAGGCTGGGTGGATGAGTTTTAGAGATAATAACCTCCCTCCAAATCATGTTTGGTGCCCTTACCCTTAGGTTGATCAAGTTGTTAACCCTTCAACCTTCCCCTTCATGGACCCCTGGTCTCCTCTCTTTTGGTTCCCATCCTCAAGCTACTGCTAACGATGAGAGAGAGATCTAGGCGGGGTAAGGTCTCAATTTCTCTCCAGCCTTCACCAAAAAGGTTTTGTAAGGCATCCCGAGACTCTTGAAGACGTTTGATCTAACCCATCATTCTGGATCTCATGAAACAAACTCAGGAAACATCGGTATGTTGACGGGGTCTGTTTCCACTAGCTCCGTAGATATAGGAATCTGAAGATTAGTGGCACTTTTCACCTAAATTTGTCCATGTTTTCTAACCCTAGGTTATGTGACATTTCAATGTCATGGCCATCATTATTTCTCAGTAACTATAATCCTTAATGCAAGAAATATTAAAACCTAAATAACTTGTCATAAGAGCATCAGAATGTAAACATTGTTTGGTTATTACTTAATCTACCTTCTAGAAAAGATTTATACCAAAATCCTAGGATTAGCCTCATGATAAAGGCCCACATATATGCATATCAAACTCCAATACATCTTAAATGACTTATACTACTAACAAAATTATGGAGCAGACTTTATCTTAGTAAGTCATACTTCAAGATCCATCCTTAGACTATTTTGACTCATATGTACCACTGGTTTCAAACTTAAATTCACAAGTTCTTGCACGTTCATTATTCAACCATTTGGGTCCATCTATATACCTACTTGATGCTTGAGGTTATATCTATCTCAATTGACATTTATGGATGGTAAACTCAAAGTGTGTATCAATATAACCTCTAACATTATAAATGGAAGTTCAACTTACTCAAAATGACCATATAAGACCTCAACTTCTATGATAAAATAATTTTACTCATGTATGTCCTCCAATACTAGATTGGGTATTCAAACCCTAAAATCAAGGTTATCACATTCACCCAACCTTATTGGAATTTCGCCCTCAAAATTTAATTAATATAATATTTAGTAGGAAACCAAGGGTGTCAAATTCATATAAATCATCATTTATAAATTTCAAGGCTATTATATATCCTAACAAACCCTAATTTGTCATCTTAGGGTATTGAGTATGAAGGGGTACCAACCCCACCTCATATAGGTCAAGGCATCATCTAATAGCATGGACAAGACACAACATTCTAGTATCTATGGGAATGCAACCATCATTTCCTAGTTATTCAGGTTTGTTTTCACTTTCAGAGTTACAAGAGGTATTGCTCAAGGTTTTATCTTCACCCTTTTCACTCATGTAAGGTGATATCAAGATTTCATGTCATTACTTACTAGATTTTTTATACCCTACATCATTAATTTGGTTTATGATGAACATAATATTAGGATTTCATCTTTAAAAAGAATTGATTTTCATATTAACATATTAGAATTTTCACCCTATTGTGTGAGAGTTTCGTATATCACTATAGCATAGTTTCATCTATATATCTTTATCATCGAATTAGAAATTTATATGTACAAGATTTGACATTAAGAACCATATTTTTTTTCATGTAACATATGATCCAAAGACATTTAATGTTAATCTCATGGCTTCAAACTTATATCTTGCATACATGATATGAAGGGAAAGAGAACGTATTAATTCAAGCTTACCATGATTTGGAACATGGATATTACATGTATGATATAGGGAGGGAATATAGAGTAAGTCAAACTTGTATGAGTCACTTCTCATACATAATCATCCAAATAGCTCAAGTGAGGTTTTTAACATCATATACGTACAAAAAGAGAAGGAAAAGGATTGACATGCATTGTTGGGTATCTTATGCAGAAGGAATTTTACTCTCCAAAACCATATTTTCATATGTCACATCATTTGCAGCTAATGTTGAGATTAAAAAATATATGTCACTCATGCTAGGAACTAACTCAATCAAAAGGATTGAATTCATCGTCATTGGGTTTGCTATCCATAGAGTTTAATTTTACCCAACTCTCACATCTAGGATTTTGAGAAACAATAAGAATCATGCATAAGGACTCAACTCAGCTACTCAGGAGTAACCCAACTTAGGACACATCATTTCACATATATCTCATATTTCTTTTCCATATATTGTAGGGTAGGTCCTATGACCCTCTACTTGTGGGTCTCACTCTCTCTGGAGTTCACCACATATCTTGTCCTAACACTGGAGGTCCCCTTTGTAAAAGATCTTGAGGCCCATGCATATTCAACCTTATCTTAACTTAGCTCATCTCAAGTAAGGAAAGAGAATGTACTTTCATTATCAAGACTTAGTTGATTTTTCTTAGCATTGGATCATACCTCATATACATTTTGATGAGTATCACACAACTTCTATCATCAGAACGAAACTTATATCAAATCATCCTTTCTTATGGCATTCTTCTACTTAGCTACCATCTATTCCTAATACCAATATCTGATATGGATCTAGACATCTAATCTAGTCTTCTCTCTCTTCTAGACTGATGTCACTCCCTTTCACTAAGGTTGTGTGAACACCTCCTACTCTCCCGTATGAGGGACACATTTTCATATTTACATATACGTAATAAAATATTATAGAGTTTTTCTCCGAGAAGGCAGACATCAGAGAAAATCATCAAGGCTTGAGCCAACTGGAAAACAAAACCAAATCAGCAAAATGAGTGTCCCACACACAATAGAAAGTCTAGTTCAATGTCACCTAGTGAAATGGTGAGAACAAGGTGTAGACTAGTGTAGCTAACCAATACATATGAGATCTTTATGAAAGGGTTTCACACACTTGTCTAAACCTAGTTCTCAAAAATCTAGGTTCTAACTTAGAGGCTAAGTCAAACCTTATTCCTATAGAAAAACTTACTAAGTTTCTAGGGTTTAAAGTGAAAGGTGAGATTTTTTTGTTTCATTGTGAGTAATTTTTAGGTGTAGCTATTTTTGATGCTCTGATACCAACTGTAACGTCCCTCAATTTTACCATCTCGAGACTCAAATGGCCTGAGAGGACAAATTCTATAAACGTTATGCAATTGTATCATAGTGCGTTGTGGAAGCAATATGCACATACATGAACATACAAATATAACATACACCATAACATTCTGAACATTCAACATATATATGTTACAAAATGAATTAAACAACATGGATTACAATTACATATTGTAAGAAGATTTACAAGTCTATGAACATGTATGCTAATCAGGATCTACAAAATATGTACTG
The DNA here is from genome assembly GCA_963693085.1 of Alisma plantago-aquatica. Taxonomy (NCBI): domain Eukaryota; kingdom Viridiplantae; phylum Streptophyta; class Magnoliopsida; order Alismatales; family Alismataceae; genus Alisma; species Alisma plantago-aquatica. The sequence goes on from OY856409.1 coordinate 749,194,470, forward strand.
TAACGACCCCGCCTCCCGGTAACCCCCAATTAAGGGAGACCGAAAGGTCAGAGCCATTAACCAATAACCCGGATCAAAGGTTCGACAAATAATCAATAACAATTAATAAATTTTACTAACTAAACTGAAAAATGGTACAAAATAAAACGATGCATACCTTTTTCAAAACTGGGATATCTACATCTATCCGTATCAGGAGTCTACTCTAACTAATCCTCCTTTGTACTTTATCTCTTAATGAATTTCACATATGCCACTTTACTGTTTGTCCTTTTCAAGCTTGTACCTAAAACACTGACAAACAAAACGTCGATCAGCATATCAGAATATGCCGATATGTGGGGACATCCAAAATTTCACAGATATGGCTAACAATTTAATAGTCACAATCAAATTATCTAACAAGACAATTTACATTTTTAATGTGTCATTCTCCACCGCTTTTTCTCTGACCCTGGCATACCCATCTAGGGTTTCTCTTTTAACATTGACTTAAGGCCACCTTCTTAATCCTGAGCTTGGTGCATGGGAGTCACTTCTCATGGTGCTCCATAGTCATGCATCATAGACCACCTTCTCATTCCGAAGCTTGGTGTCTGGGGTCACCTCTCATGGTGCCCATGGGTCTACCCTCTTGGGCCTGACCTTTATGGCATCTTCCATCAGGGTGGCATGTAGGTGTGAGAATACACACTTCTTTATAATTGTGATAACCATAGTGACTTTATAATTTTGCAAGTATGAACATCCAACTGTTTAGATTGCATTCAATGCGAGGAAACATTCGGAAAACCCTCGGGAAACTAATGTGATTAACCATAATTAACCACATACCTGTCAGGATGATTTGAGATAGAATAATCCATTCAATCCAATCAATCAAGTCATCCAATCAAGCAAGTGCAAGAATCCTAAAATTACATTCAATTTCCTTTTTATCAAAATCTATCCAAATCATCATGCTACTTATGGTTCTATTCCTTTTTAGGGTTTCTTCCCCTTTTTAGGGTTTTCTTTGCAATTATGGTTTCCCTTCATCTTTTACTATTTAAAACCCTAATTATCTCAACATCTAATCCTCAGTTTCAGATTTAAGGCATAATTAACCATTATATAAGTCCATTAAACCTCTTTTCACTAAAGCTACCCTTTTTATCCTCTTTAACCCATGACAAAGTCATTGTACTCGTTTATCATCAATTTGTAGTCCATTATGCTCTAATACTCATATGAATGTTATTTACCATTTATTCTACCTTGATTCATTCAAAAACGCTAATTTCTATATTAAGTTTATTTATCCACAAATTAGGAACTTCAATACTCAAAATAGCTTAGAATCATTATATCTCATTTTTACCCTCCACTTTGAATAATTAAATCTATTAAGAGTCAAATTTAACAACATTAGGGTTTCAAGGCCCATTAAATTATATTTATGCACATGAAACTCTAAATTTACTAATTACGTGAAAAATTCATCCTTTTTGTTCCTAATGTTCCCTTTTGTCATTAACATGCTAATATCAACTTTAGTCATCAATTAAACCCTACTAATCACATTAATCATATCAAAATAGGGTTCTTTAAACATTAATACATTAAAGTTGATATCTTCCATTAATTTTCGAATTGCAAAAGGAATCATGGTTCAATTGTATTTTTAATGGATTCCCCTCATTTTTTTGAGAAACTTTCATATTTTATGCGTGCTAATCCGAGCTACAAATAATTAACCATGAATTTTACAAAATTGACTTACTTCGGGCCAATCAGGATGTGCCACGTCGCCTATCCCATGCAAAGCGGCTCGTTTGGAGTTAGAATTGAATGACGCTTCTCCCCTCCACTTAAGTGGGTCGACGCTTCATACCGCGGGGGGGTATATCTGTCCAAACGGCCAACAAGTTGTCTTCAACCTCTGGCTGCTCGTGCTTCTATCGAGCGCAGCCCCAGGTGCGACTTTCGGCGGTCGTTTCTCTCTCCCTCGGTCCTCATCAGCTGCCACCACCCCACGCCCTAGCCTCTCTGCCATCATCCGCACCTGGGGTGCCGCCCAGTGCGTGGTCTATGTGGCGAGGTCAGGAGCAACAAGCATGCGTCTTGCAGCCCTTGCTACTGCCAACCAGCCGCTATTGCACCTTTGTCAGGGCACGACTATGCTTTCTTGCCCTTGTTCTGTCATCGTGGCACTTGCATCTTCCCTCGCAACCCTATCTAGGCTCCTTGCTGCCCCAGGATCACATGGCTCCCCTATACTAGGGTTTAGAACTAAAACGATGAAGAAGCAAGGGAAGTATGTGGGATCTCTTCCCTAGACTCGGCCCATGTCTCTCTCTCCTTTTATAGAGGAGGTTATCCACGCCCAAAAACATCCATCCAAGAGAAAACGAGTCCCACTCTTAAAGGAAACATATTCCTTCAAGGAGAAGTATTCTTCTCTCTCCTCATCTATTTCCTTGATATTATTTATCCTTGGGATATCAGAATTTCGAAAATCTCTTCTTTTATCTTCTTAGTACTTGCCCTTTATTCTAATGGCACGGAATTCTATTTTCATTTAATAGAAAATACTTCCTTTTAGCAATACCACATAATCCATGAATTATGTATTCACATTATATTCTTATTTTTCTTTTATAAGTATTCTCTCTTTCCTCTTTCTTCTTTGGGACTCCTTGGATCCCAGGGAACTCTATTATTTCAAAATCCTTTTTATTGGATACTCATTATCCTTCTAGATGCATCTAAATGCATTATCCTTTACATTAACTTGTTTATTTCTTATTAAAATAGCTCTTTTTGAGGATTTCTCTTTATTTCTATTTTATTTTCCTCATTGGTATTCCTTTTATCATTAGGAATCCTTGGGATACGAAATTCCACTAAGGATAACTCAATTGTACCTCTTTTTACTTATTTTCCACATTTTACCATTATTTTCAATTTCTTTCTCAATAAAGAAATACTTAATTAATCTTTTCTTTTCTTATTGCCTTTTCTTAGCAACTTTGGACTCCTTGGAACCCAAGGAACCCAAGAGGCACGAAATCCATCTTTGGATTACATTCTTTTTCCTTCTAGAGGTTTCCACATCTTTCTTTTCTCAAATTCTCAATTATTCATTAATTAATTGAATTTCCTTATTATTGGGCCCAATAGCCAATAAAGCCCACAACACAATCATCAAGACTATTGTGAATGAAATTACATCATTATTTGTCCAAATATTTCCAATATGATAGATTACATTTCTCATCAAATGAACCCAAAACTGGGGTTGTAACATCCTTCCCCTCTTATAAGAATTTTATCCTCAAAATTCCGTCAAGCAAACAAACAGTTCAGGATAAGCCTTTCATACATCCATCAGGGCTACCATGTGGCTTCACCCTTTCCATGGTGCTTCCCAAGAACCTTCATCATCTCATATTCTTCCATCTGAGTTCTTCCTTACCTTGGTATATCATACCCTCATAGGTGACTCAGGACATTTCAGCCTCTCAAAAGTTGAATAGGTTCAGGGCTCAGAACATGGCTTGGGTACCTCACATAGTGCTCTAGATCGGACTCATGGAACACATTACACATCATGTTAACCTGAGGGGTAAGGCTAAACACAACCATCTCCACCAATCCATATCAAATTGACCCATATATCAGGAACTCATCTTTCTCAGTTGTAGCTTAGAGGGGTCAGATTTTCACATCACATATTCTTCCACAGTGAACTGCATGTCAGTCTGCTCTGCATCAGCTCGTGACTCATGTCACCACTGGGCTCTCTCTCAGCCATTGCACCATCAAAGCGACTTCATCTGCACACACTATGGTTCTCGTCTGACCTTCGCGAGGCCTCCTTCACCAACATCATCTTAATGAAGTGGTGACCGACACAACCTCTCCATAAGACTTCTTACATCCCGATACATGCTATGGTGGTTAACATCACATCTTAAGAACTGTCTCTATGTATCACCCTAAATGAGCACACATGCTCTCATCATACCCTCTAGTCTGGATCATACTGTCCATTAGTATGGGGTGATAAATTGTACTATCATCAAGTTCTTTATGTATCCACTTCCACCTCATGGAAGTGAACCTTGGTCATACCAAAGAACTTTTGAACTCACATCATGATATGGTTGAACCATCTTTCTCTCTTAAGTAGTTCAACCGAATCTATCCCTTGACAGTACTCCTTTCTTTCTCATGTCATCTAGGTCAGGTGATCTACCATAACCCATATTACATCTTGATCTTTCTTGTTCAAGAGGAGACTTACCACAACACCCATAGTGGTGAACTCCCATTCCCTCTCGGGGACTCTTTATCCTCTATGTCAAAGCACTGGGTTACTGGTGTTCATCCTTCACCCCTGGCTTGCATGGCCACATGCTACATGCAACTTCATATTAAGCATTCAAAGTGCTACTATCACTTACTATCTTTGTAGTATCACGGTGTATGGTGATCTTAAAACCATGATCTCCTGTATGTCATGATTCCTCAAGATTGATACCTCAAAACTGTAAACCACTCTCATCAGGGTTTTATTACCTTCCTATCCAAAGAAGTGTATCTGAGGTTCTATCACCATCCTTTCACTACATCAAGGACTAAACTGGCTAACCAAACAACCATTAACTTGTTCAACATATCTTGTTACATCTGTGTGTTAGCCAAAACTCATCTTATTTTCAAACTTAGGGTTAGTCGAACAACCTCAACTTCTTCTAGCCTCTAGCTAAACTAGGCAGCTATATCTCAACCAGAGCATTCGTTACCACTTCACCTCCTTAGGTGTCAGGTAATGTTGAAGACATACACCTCCACATATTCCACTTATCATCTCATCTCAAACTCTAAGTTTGTCTTCATCAAGAAACTCTGAGCTCATCCTCATGGTGATTCAACTCAACTTTGCATAACTTCCAAATTCCACATAGCTCATGATGAAACATCCTCACAAGATGATTTCCATAATACTCTTAGTGTTTGTAAACCATCCCTGTATCATTCACTCCACAAAGGTATGTTATCATTTCTATCCCCATACCTTGTAGAAATGTTCCAACTTCCATCATCTTTTATCCTTGGTGTAAGGCATGCATACTGTCCTATCTCTCACTCCCATAACAAGAGGAAATAAGCATTTGGCTGCAGTCCAAATACAGAGTTCTTCCTGTTCCAAGAGTAGAGATGGTACAACCCACCTTTCCAGTACACTTTCAAATCTAAGTTGAAACGTACCACCTATGTCTCTTCATCACAAACATCATGATATCAAAATTACTTCCATGGAAAATTGGTCTCAACCCTACTTGGTCTAAACACAATCCTTGGTCATCTCCTCTAGGTCTATAGGGTGCTGACACTTTTGGTGTCATCCCTTTTCCCTTATGCATCCAGAGAGTGCCCTACTCATCTGCCCTTTGGGTCCCATGAGTTCATGAAGGTGATCAATCTCCTAACCCATGGCCCTCAGACAATGATAGTTGTTACCTCCCAACCCTATGGTCATGTGCAACTAGGGAATTAGGAAGCTCCTTCTTCCATCGGTCTTATCCCTACCTGACCCTAGGATAGACTTAGGATTCTATTATAGTACATGTACAACATAGAACCTTACCCAATCCTTCATCATCTCTCTCTGCATTCTTGGGCTGTCTTTTATCCTTTCTCAGAGATCATGGCGACCTGCCTACCTTGTTCAGGCCCCATACCGGTTACCTCCATGGTAACACATCCACATGTACTTAGAGATGGTTAACTATGGGTCTACAAGTTCAATCTCATACTGTGTACTTTTCACTTAGTTTTCTCATGATCCCATGAAACCTCTTTAGGTCACCTCAACACCAACAAAATTGGTATATACCCAACCAAAGGGCCCCTCTCCCAGGATGGGAGGAAACTACAACTCTTGACAACAAGGTCACAATCTCCTTAGGGTTTACCTACACATGAGCATGCCTAACCCAGCAGCTACTAAAGCACAATCATACCACCTATTAAATCATGCTAGGTAATACTTGTTCTCTTTCCTCAACATTAGATCAACTTAGTTGTGAGGGGTTCATCAAACATACCCTTTCCTTTACTTCTACACATGAGGAGTATCATGCTTGAGACTATAGTGACTCAAAACTCATCATGAACATCAGATACACTGCTTCCCCTCTTAGGCCTAGGAACCCTAGGTTCACCTTCGGGTGTCCAACTACATGCTCAATCTCTTAACCAAGTATCAAGCATGTCCAAGATATATCATGTACTTCCATGATCCTTTTACTTGAGCAACACTTCAGAGTTGAGTCCTCTTCCAGGACAACCAACTAGGTATAAAGCCTCACAACTGGTTACTCTTTATCTCATCCAGCAGGTAATCACTTATACCATAGGTACATAGGTACTAGAAGCATCATCCTTCTCCTAGGGTTTGGTTCCTCTAAAGGAAACTAAGATATCATTAGCCTCCAGGGATCATGCATGAGGCAACCGCTATCGTCCACTTAGGTCATATCATCCTCGACTCCCCACTGTTCCTCATACTCAGGGTGTTAGGCTTCCAACCTTCTTTCCAGGGTCCTGCTCTCTCTCTCTCTATAACTAACCTTACCGCCATCCTCATTATTAGAGGTCCTTTCTCCATGAAGGATCGAGCTCACAGGCATACCTCTACGCAGGTGACGCCTATGCTCAACATATGTTTGCTCATGATTATCCCATAAGCCATCCATCCTGATCCCTTGTCCAGGGTTTCGTCCTAATGTCAGCACTACTGACGTACTCTAGGTGCAAGCTATATCCTACTTGCAACAACCCATAAGGTTTCTATAGGTTCTTCTCTAACCTTCTCCATGAAGGAGCTATCCTTTGCTCAAACATGCACGACCCTTTCCAGGGTTGGGTTGCCAAATATACTAGGTCATCTAACATCTCATGGCTCATATGACATCCAAGGCATATCCATCCAAACACCTGGTCTACTAAGACATCTAACTCTTTGTGTCATCACTCTCTCTAACCTTCACTTAGGGTTAGGGTTAACATCATCCTCAGAGGATGTGCTAGGTCTCTACTTTCAATTGAGATCTCTACCTCCAAGACTAACTTTCTTTACTCATCCTCCTGACAAGGAGGTCTATCCTCAGGTCTCTCCTGAGGGAAATGACAACTCGTGTCATACGACCTAAGCATGCATCTATTCTTTAGTTTGTGCTTAATCTATTAAGCTTATGTCCATGACATCTTATTTACATGCTTTTTATTAATTTGGTGGAGGATTCCTTAGACCTTATTAACCTTACCCGTACCTCAAGAGGGTGAGGAGAAGAGAGAAAACCTTAATCCTTAAGGTCCTTAATAGAATTTGAGTTGAGAAGGGATGAAAAATATGAGAGAGTCCTAAAGGTATCTTATTTCGAGTCATATCCTAAGACATCGGCCAGGCAGTCACACAATCCAGGAGTCCTCATAAATCGACTAGCGGTGCAGAGGAAAATATTGCCAGCCCCCAGACGTGATCCTTTTCTAGACAACTCAGTCCTTCAGACAATACTCTAATAACTCCCTTGGGTTCTATGGAGTTTGTAAAATTTACTAATTATTAAAGATTAAATGGGGAACCTTCGGTGTGATACCAATTGTAACGACCCCGCCTCCCGGTAACCCCCAATTAAGGGAGACTGAAAGGTCAAAGTCGTTAACCAATAACCCGAATCAAAGGTTTGACAAATAATCAATAACAATTAATAAATTTTACTAACTAAACTAAAAACGGGTACAAAATAAAACTTTGCAAACCTTTTTAAAAACTGGGATATCTACATCTATCTGCATCAGGAGTCTACTCTAACTAATTCTCCTTTGTACTTTATCTCTTAATGAATTTCACATATGCCACTTTACTATTTTTCCTTTTCAAGCTTGTACATAAAATGCCGACAAACAAAATGTCGGTCAGCATATCGGAATATGCCGGTATGTGGGGACATCCAAAATTTCTCATATACGGCTAACAATTTAATAGTCACAATCAAATTATCTAACAAGAAAATTTACATTTTTAATGTGTCATTCTCTACCGCTTTTTCTCTAACCCTGGCATACCCCTCTGGGGTTTCTCTTTTATCATTGACTTAAGGCCACCTTCTCAATCCTGAGCTTGGTGCCTGGGAGTCACCTCTCATGGTGCTCCATAGTCATGCATCATAGACCACCTTCTCATTCCCGAGCTTGGTGTCTGGGGTCACCTCTCATGGTGTCCATGGGTCTACCCTCTTGGGCCTGAACTTTATGGCATCTTCCATCTGGGTGGCATGTAGGTGCGAGAATACACACTTCTTTATAATTGTGATAACCATAGTGACTTTATAATTTTGCAAGTATGAACATCCAACTGTTTAGATTGCATTCAATGCGAGGAAACATTCGGAAAACCCTCAGGAAGCTAATGCGATTAACCATAATTAACCACATACCTGTCAGGATGATTTGAGATAGAATAATCCATTCAATCCAATTAATCAAGTCATCCAATCAAGCAAGTGCAAGAATCCTGAAATTACATTCAATTTCCTTTTTATCAAAATCTATCCAAATCATCATGCTACTTATGGTTCTATTCCTTTTTAGGGTTTCTTCCCCTTTTTAGGGTTTTCTTTGCAATTATGGTTTCCCTTCATCTTTTACTATTTAAAACCCTAATTATCTCAACATCTAATCCTCAGTTTCGGATTTAAGGCATAATTAACCATTATATAAGTCCATTAAACCTCTTTTCATTAAAGCTACCCTTTTTATCCTCTTTAACCCATGACAAAGTCATTATGCTCATTTATCATCAATTTGTAGTCCATTATGCTCTAATACTCATATGAACGTTATTTACCATTAATTCTACCATGATTCATTCAAAAACTCTAATTTCTATATTAAGGTTATTTATCCACAAATTAAGAACTTCAATGCTCAAAATAGCTTAGAATCATTATATATCATTTTTACCCCCCACTTTGAATAATTAAAGCTATTAAGAGTCGAATTTGCCAACATTAGGGTTTCAAGGCCCATTAAAGTATATTTATGCACATGAAACTCTAAAGTAACTAATTACGTGCAAAATTCATCCTTTTTGTTCCTAATGTTCCCTTTTATCATTAACATGCTAATATCAACTTTAATCATCAATTAAACCCTACTAATCACATTAATCATATCAAAATAGGGTTCTTTAAACATTAATACATTAAAGTTGATATCTTTCTTTAATTTTCGAATAGCAAAAGGAATCATGATTCAATTTTATTTTTATTGGATTCCCCTCATTTTTCTGAGCAACTTTCATATTTTATGCGTGCTAATCCGAGCTACGAATAATTAACCATGAATTTTACAAAATTGACTTACTTCGGGCCAATCAGGACGCGCCACGTCGCCTATCCCATGCAAAGTGACTCGTTTGGAGTTAGAATTGAATAACGCTTCTGCCCTCCACTTATGTGGGTCGACGCTTCATACCCTGGGGGTATATCTGTCCAAACGGCCAACAAGATGTCTTCAACCTCTGGCTGCTCCTGCTTCCGTCGAGCGCAGCCCTAGACACGACTTTGGGTCATCGTTTCTCTCTCCCTCGGTCCTCATTAGCTACCGCCACCCCATGCCCTAGCCTCGCCGCCATCATCCGCACCTGGGGCACCGCTCAGTGCGTGGTCTACGTGGCGAGGTCAGGAGCAACATGCCTGCGTCTTGCAGCCCTTGCTATTGTGTAAAGGCCTTGATAAAGGCCCATATATATGCATATCAAACTCCAATACATCTTATATGACTTCCACTACTAATACAATTATGGAGCGGACTTTATCTTAGCAAGTCATACTTCAGGATCCATTCTTAGAATATTTTGACTCATATGTACCACTGGTTTTGAACTTAAATTCATAAGTTCTTGCATGGTCATTATTCAACCATTTGGGTCCATCTATATACATAATTGATACTTGAGGTTATATCTATCTCAATTGACATTTAAGGATGGTCAACTCAAAGTGTGTATCAATATAACGTCTAATATTATCAATGGAAGTTCGACTTACTCAAAATGGACATATAAGACCGCAACTTCTATGATAAAATAATTTTAGTCATGTATGTCCTCCAATACTAGATTGGGTATTCAAACCCTAAAGTAAAGGTTTTCACATTCATCCCACCTTATTGGAATTTCTCCCTTAAAATTCAACTAATATCATATTTAATAGGAAACCAAGGGTGTCAAATTCATATAAATCATCATTTATAAATTTCAAGGCTATTATATCTCCTAACAAACCCTAATTTGTCATCTTGGGGTATTGAGTATGTAGGGGTACCCACCCCACGTTATATAGGTCAAGGCATCAAATAATGGCATGGCCATGACACAACATTCTAGTATCTTTGGGAATGCAACCATAATTTCCTAGTTATTCAGGTTTGTTTACACTTTTAGAGTTATAAGAGGTATTGCTCAAGGTTTTATCTTCACCCTTTTCACTCATGTAAGGTGATATCAAGATTTCACGTCATTACTTACTAGAAATTTTATACCCTACATTATTAATGTGGTTTATGATGAACATCATATTTGGATTTCATCTTCAAAATGAATTGATTTTCATATTTACATATTAGAATTTTCACCCTGTTGTGTGAGAGTTTCATATATCACTATAACATAGTTTTGCTATATATCTTTATCATCGAATTAGAAACATATATGTACAAGATTTGACGTTAAGAACCATATTCTTTTTTCATGTAACATATGATCCAAAGGCATTTAATTTTAATATCATGGTTTCAAACTTATATCTTGTATGCATGATATGAAGGGAAAGAGAACATACTAATTCAAGCTTACCATGATTTAGAACATGGATATTACATGTGTGATATAGGGAGGGAATATAGAGTAGGACAAAATTATATGAGTGACTCCTCATACATAATCATCCAAATAGCTCAAGCATGGTTTTTAACATCATATACATACAGATAGAGAAGGAAAAGGATTGACATGCATTGTTGAGTATCTTATGCATAAGGCATTTTACTCTCTAAAACCATATTTTCATATGTCACCTCACTTGTAGCTAATGATGAGCTTCAAAAATATATGTCACTCAATCTAGGACCTAACTCAATTAAAAGAATTGACTTCATCGTCATTAGGTTTTCTATCTATAGAATTTAATTTTACCCAACTCTCACATCTAGGATTTTGAGAAACTATAAGAATCATGCATAAGGACTCAACTCAGCTATTTAGGAGTAACCCAACTTAGGACAGATCATTTCACATATATCTCATATTTGTTTTTCCATATATTGTAGGGTAGGTCCTATGAACCTCTCCTTATGGGTCTCACACTCTCTGGAGTGCACCACATCTCTTGTCCTAACACTGGAGGTCCCCTTTGTAAAAGAGTTTGAGGCCCATGCATATTCAACCTTATTTAAACTTAGCTCATCTCAAGTAAGGAAAGAGAATGTACTTTCATCATCAAGGCTTAGCTAATTTTTCTTAGCATTATATTAGACCTCATATACATTTTGATCAGTATCACAAAACTTATATAATCAAAACAAAACTTATATCAAATCATCCTTGTTTATTTCATCCATATATTTAGCTACCATCTATTCCAAAGGTCAATATCTGATATGGATGTAGACATGTAATCTAGTCTACTCTCTCTTCTAGACTAATGTCAGTACTCCCTTTCACTTAGGTTGCATGAACACCTCCTACTCTCCCATGTGAGGGACACATTTTCATATTTACATATAGGTAATAAAATATTATAGAATTTTTCTCTAAGAAGGATGACATCAGGGAAAACCGACGAGGCTCGAGCCGACTGGAAAACAAAACCAAATCAGAAAAATGTGTTTCCCACACACAATAGATAGTGTAGTGCCATGTCATCTAGTGAATTGGAGAGAACTAGGTGTAGACTAGTGTAGCTACCCAATACATATGAGCTCTTTATGGAAAGGGTTTCACACACTTGTCTAAACCTAGTTCATGGACATCTAGGTTCTAACTTTGAGGCTAAGTCAAACCTTATTCCTATAGAATAGCTTACTAAGTTTCTAGGGTTTAAAGTGAAAGGTGAGATTTTTTTTTGTTTCATGGTGAGCAATTGTTAGGTGTAGCTATTGTTCATGCTCTGATACCAACTGTAATGTCCCCAATTTTTGCCGTTTCGAGACTTAGAAGGCCCGAGAGGACAAATTCAAAAATATTATGCAATTGTATCAGAGTGTGTTGCGGAAGAAATATGTGCATACATGAACATACAAATATAACATACCCCATAACATTCTCAACATTCAACATGTATATGTTACAAAATGAATTAAACAACATGGATTACAATTACATATTGAAAGAAGATTTACAAGTCTATGAACATGTATGCTAATTAGGATCTACACAATAGGTACAACATGTACAACTTGCTCACATCCTTTTCTTTTATCCCATGCTAGCTTTGAACCTAACACATACGTGAAACAATGAATCAACATAAAGTTAATATGTGGTTGAAAGATACTATACTATGCTGGCATATTTAAAATACTTGAAGAAGAAAGAAGATGAAAACATTATTTAAGGTGGAGAATCAGGTAAACTCAAGTTATTAATCATATTCCAATGGACATGTATTACTATGGTGGACTTAGCACAAACATATATTATTGGGCCCTATCTCCGCGTACCTTGTACCATTAGGGATCTCCCCGCGTACCTTGTACCATTAGTGATCTCCCCGCGTACCTTGAACCATTAGAGAGGTGCTAGTCAACATTAATACTTTCCCTCTCTAATAGGGAGATTAATGAACCATCAATAACTACATTCCATTTTCTTTCCTTAGTGTTCTTAGTGTTCAAGGAGGAAATGACAACACATATAGATACACATCCAACAAGGTATTCAAATACATGCAAGCAATTATTCGTAATTAACATCCAGCAAAACTAGTCTTATACTTATATCCATGTACCTGAGTTTAGAGATTCCTTATACATCCATGATCATATAGATAATCTTGTCATCACCTGATTAATAACAAATATTCATCATTAATACAAGGTTCACCATTATTAATGGTATTTAGGTCCAATTTAGGGTTTAGGTCAAATCTAGGTATTATTGATCTAAAACATGTCTCAAGTATTTTTATACTGATCAAGATGTGATTTTAGGGGTCTGGTCCAAATTTTTATAATTTTCCAATGCCTGTAATATTTTTTGGAATTAATATGAGTTTTAATGCTTGTATTTAGACTTTAATAACAAAAGATCTATCATATAGAAATATTATTATTTTTAGATTTCATATTTAGTATCCACGTGATTATAGAATTCATATATATTGTTCTTATATTTTATAACCATTGTTTACTAATTATACCATTTAAATGAAGCATCATCTTGTGAATTAAAAATTATTAATAAAAATGCTTTAGAGGCCTGATCTAGGCCGAAAAATATAGGAGATACTTTTCTAAGTCCAAGGATATTTTTAGTCCATTTTTAGGACAAGGGAGGTATTTTTAATGATATTTCCAAGTTCTGGTATAATTCTGAGAAATTAAAAAGGAATTTTACCATGATGGGTCCCACAGCCTGAGGTGTCAGCCTCTAGTTGGTTAACGTTGGCTGGCCACCTCCTCTAGTCATGCCTTATTCGGCCCATCAGATAACCAAACCTTGACCTGGTCTAACAACATTCGAGCCGGCTCAACAAAAGTCTGGCCTTGTGAGTCTGACCCTGGTCCCCGTTCCTCTCGCTCGTCGTCTCTCGTGAGAGCGTCATTGCCTCTGTGATTGACTCCGGTGAGCACTGGAAGGGCTTGATTCTTTCACATTGTCTAGAATCAAGGCAAAGATCTTCTTGCATTTGATCCTCATCTTTCCTGGACAGGGAGTCGGTTCAATCATTGCCGCCGCTCGCAAGGTGAATGTTGTGTCTGCTTCGAACTAGGCGAGAAGACATCGTCTCCATGAGCCTTGTCCCCGACGAGCAATGAGTCGAGGTCAGGGATGCTTCCTGTCCTCTTTCTCCCTCTTCACTTTCTCATTTTCTCACCAAGACTTTGCTCACAACCTCTTCCACAAGATTGACTTCCTACACATTGGACTGACGAGAACGGACCTCACTGTCTACTCTCAGTGTATCGTCTCTATCTTACATCACTTGCAGAGGGACCACATGACTTCCATGACTCAGAGGTAGTAGGGATTGTTGCCAACCTTTCCCTGGGGTTGGCAACTCTGGCCAGTGGTCACCTCCACAACCCACACGCTGCAAAGGATGAAGGTGGAGTTATCAATAAGGCTTGGTAGATGAGTTCCAAAGATAATAACCTCCCTCTAATTCATGTCTTGTACCATTACCCTCGGGTTGCTCAAGTTTTTAACCCTTCAACATTCCCCTCCATGGACCCATGATCTCCTCTCTTTCAGTTCCCATCCTCAAGATGCTACTAACGATGAGAGAGACATCTGGGTGGGCTAAGGTCTCGATTTCTCTCCAGCCTTCACCAAAAAGGTTTTGTAAGACATATTGAGAATCCTGAAGACATTAGATCTAACCCATCATTCCGGATCTCAGGAAACAAACTCAGGAAACATGGGTAGGTTGACAGGGTCTATTGCCACTATCTCTACAGGTTTAGGAATCTGAAGATGAGTGGCACTTTTCACCTATGTCTGTCCATGTTTTCCAACCCTAGGTTGCGTGACATTTCAATGTCATGGCCATCATTATTTCTCAGCAACTATAATCCGGAATGCACAAAATATTAAAACCTAAATAACCTGTCATAAGTGTAACGACCCTGCCTCCCGGTAACCCCCAATTAAGGGAGACCCGAAGGTCAGAGCCATTAACCAATTTATAGGATCAAAGGTTCAACATATAATCAACAATAATTTTAAAATTCTACTAACTAAACTGGAATTGGGTATAAAAATAAAAAATTTTACTTACCTTTATAAATCTGGGAAATCTAACTATCCACAGCTTGAAATACTCTATCTAATCCTCCGTGTACTTTATTTCTTATTTTCACAATGTGCCACTTTTCTGTTTGTGATTTTTAGGATGTTACCTAAAACGCCGACAAACAAAACATCGATCAACAATTGCTGGTATGTGGAGGCAACCAAAAATTTCACAATTAAGTCTAACAATTTAAGTATTGCAATCAAGGTAATTAACAAGTCAATTTACATTTTCCATGTGACAATCCCCACCACTTTTGCCCTAACCCTGGATTTGACTTAAGGCCACCTTCTCAATTCCGAGCTTGGTGCCTGGGAGTCACCTCTCATGGTGCTCCTTAGTCTTGCCTCATCAATCACCTTCTCATTCCCGAGCTTGGTGTTTAGGGTCACCTCTCATGGTGCCCATTGATCTACCCTCCTGGGCCTGACCTTTATGGCATCTTCCATTAGGGTGGCATGTAGGTGCAGGATTTACACATTTATATTAAATGGTGATAGTCATAGTCACTTTTTAATTGCAATATGAACATCCAAACAGTTTAGTTGCATTCAATGCAATTAAACATCCAGGAATCTCTCGGGAAACTAAAGCGGTTATTCATAATTAACCACATACCTGTTAATGAAGACTTGAATGCATAATTAACTTAATCAACCAGGAAATCAAGCAAGCACACACACAATATCCTGAAAAAGGCATTTTATTCCTCTATTATAAATCATGTCATTATGATTCAATAATTCTAAGGGTTTCCTAGGTGATTTGCCCTTTTTAGGGTTTTGACCATAATTAGGGTTTTATTCCTTTTTATTGTCTTTACCTTACTTTTATCAAATTATACATCAAACCCTAATTTTCTTGTTGAATCATCCATTAAGATTCCTAAGATCAGACTTAGTCCATTAAGCCCTAATTTCGAATTACTTTATCATTTCTTTTTCTAAATTAGGGTTTCCAAACATTTTAATCCACATATGGAGTTACAAACCCTAAACTTGTAATTCTATCATCAAAACAGGTTAATAATTATCTAAAATAGAAAATAAGTTAACCATACTCGAATTAACTTAATTGCAAGACTAATTACACTTTTTTTATCAACAATTAGGGTTTTTATCCACAAATTAACCCTTTTTCTATTCTAGAAATATACTTTTACAAAACGAGTCAGATTCAGGGTCTCAAACTATTTTTATTAAATCCCTCATATGTTTCTGGTCATTTTCCATGTATTAAGTTTTTCCATCCGAGCTTCCTAGCTCCAGATATAATTTTTCTAAGATAAATTGTTTTTATCAAATTATTAACTAATTAGGAAAACCATGGATCGCACGATCAATGGTCCGGTGGTCCACTTAGGATCCAGCGGCCACGATCACGAGCTCTTTAAAATGTGGCCAAACGATGTAAAGGACAAGAATGTCCTTACCTGCTTAAAGGGACGTGGAGGCCAGAGTGGTAAAATACCACTCCGTCTTCTTCCTTGACCTCGCGCGAGGTTAGCTGCTTCGACAGTCAACCTTTGAGTTGACTTCGGGCTCTAGTCTTTCTGCGAGCGGGCTGAGGGCACAGCGAGCTTCACCTCCTTCAACTGAAGTCGCTCCGGGGTTCAATTCCTCTTCGAACACGCGCCGACGTCGCCTCCAACTCGCCGGACTTCGACGACGTTTCCTGGGGTGTCGAGGATGCTGGTCAAGGTTGGGGGCAGAATTGAAAGTGCAAACTCGATCGTTGCTTTCTGCCGCAGCGATTGGACTAGGAAAAAGGGATGTCGGTGCCCTCTATTTCCCTCCCCTATTTATAGGGTCGAGGCATCGACCTGCCCAGTTGGGTGTTTCCTCGTTTGGTGATGAATCCCAAAGATCTTAGGGTGGAATCTTCACGATTCCTTCTCCTGAGTTCATTGGAACCAACATCCAGCTGGTATGATCAACGGATCGCGAGAAAAAAGGGTTGCAAAATCAACCTGTAACCATCAGAGTCCTAGTCCCAGCGGGACTTAGACGATGAGCGGTCACCGTTGGATCAAGATCCAACGGGCTGGATTGCTCGCGTTCAAAGGAAAGCAGATTCATTTATTATATAATTCAGGGAAATTCCCAAATCCAAGATAATCTTGCAAAATTAATATCTCTCAATCCATAACTCTGATTGGTCTCAAATTTTAAAGGAAAGTTCTATTTAATATTATCTATCTTTGTACGAAAATTGGGAAGCAAAAAGCAATGTATGAAAAAGGATTTCTTCTGTCCCAAGTTTTCATATTAAATACTCCCAATTAATTCATATGCTTATTTCTTTTGCCTTTATCTCATTAATTTGGGTCCCTTGGACCTCAAGGAAACCCAAAGGCACGAATTCCCATATTTGGGAATATTAGTTTACCATTATCTTCTTTTAATCATCAATTTCTCATATTTCCCTTTTATTAGTCAATTTCTTTTCCTTGTTAATTCTTTTTTCTTTTCAATTGGGCTTAATGGCCTACAAGGCCCACAATCAATCAATCAAAGCCATCTCATACAAAAATCAATACAATTCAAAGAAAAAAAAATCTCATTTAGTCATTAAAAGAGAAATGCCTTTTACATTATATTTTCAGAAATTTGAGGTTATAACATCCTCCCCTCCTTATAGGAATTTTTCCCTCAAAATTCCATCAAGCAAGCAAACAAACAGGATAAGTCTTCTTATGTCCATCAGGGCTCCCATGTGGCTTCACCCTTTCCATGGTGTTTCCCAAGAACCTTCATTATCTCATTTCCTTCCATCTAAGTTCTTTCTTACCTTGGTATATTGTACCCTCATAGGTGACTCAGGACTTTTCAGCCTTTCAAAAGCTGAATAGGTTCAGGGCTCAACACATGGCTTGGGTACCTCACATAGTGCTCTAGATCGGAATTATGTAACACATTATACATCATGTTATCTTGAGGGGCAAGGCTAAACACAACCATATCCACCAATCCATCTCAAATGGACCCATATATCGGGGACTCAGCTTTCTCAGCTGTAGCTCCGAGGGGTCGGATTTTTACATCACATATTCTCCCACAGTGAACCGCATGTCAGTCTACTTTGTATCAACTCGTGACTCATGTCACCACTGGGCTTTCTCTTAGCCATTGCACGATCAAAGTGACTTCATCTTCACACACTTGTGGTTCTTTTCTGACCTTCGTGAGGCCTCCTTCACCAACATAATCATAATGAAGTGGTGACCGACACAACCTCCTCATAGAACTTCTTTCATCCCGATAGGCTATGGTGGTTAACATCACATCTTAAGAACTGTCTCTTTGTATCACCCTGAATGAGCACACATGCTCTCATCAAACCCTCTAGTCCAGATCATACTGTCCATTAGTATGGGGTGATAAACTATACCAACACTGAGCTCTTCATGTATCTACTTCCACCTCATGGAAGTGAACCTTTAGGTCACATCAAGAACCTTTGAATTCGCATCATGGTGTAGTTGAACCATCTCTTTTCATATGTAGTTCAACCAGATCTGTCCCTTGACAGAACTCTTCCTTTCTCATGTCATAAGGTGATCTACCATAACCCATATTGTATCTTGACCTTCTTGGTCTAGGAGAGACTCACAACATCCATAGTGAAGATCTCCCATTCCCTCTCGGGAACTTTTTTTTATACTTTATATCCATGCACTAGGGTAATGGTGTTCGCCCTTCACCTCCTGGCTTGCATGGCCACATGCTACGTGCAACTTTGTTTTAAGCATCTAGAATGCTACAATCACTTACTATCTTTATAGCATCAAAGTATATCATGACATCCTGTTATGATTCCTCAAGCTTGATACCTCAGAAACCCTAAACCACTCTCCAAAAGGGTTTTATTACCTTCCTATCCAAAGAAGTGTATCTGAGGTTCTATCACCATCCTTTTACTACATCAAGGACTAAACTGGCTACCCAAAGAACCATTAACTTGTTCAACATATCTTATTACATCCGAGTGTTTAGCCAAAACACATCTTCTTCTCAAACTTAGGGTTAGCCAAACAACCTCAACTTCTTCTAGCCTCTAACTAAATTAGGCAGCTAGATCTCCACCAGAGCATTCATTACCACCTCTCATCCTTAAGTGTTAGGTAGCATACACCTCCATGTATTATATTTATCACTTCATCTCAAACTCTAAGTCGATCTTCATCAAGAAGCTCTGACCTCATCCTCAGAGTGATCGAACTCGACCTTGGTTAACTTGCAAATTCCACATAGTTCCTGATAAAACATCCTCACAAGATGATTTCCTCAATACTCTTAGTGTTTGTAAATCATCCATGTATCATTCACTTTACCAGGGTATGTTATCATTTCTATCATCATACCTTGTAGCTACGTTCCAACTTACATCATCGTTATCCTTGGTGTAAGGCATGCGTACTGTCCTACCTCTCACTCCCATAATAAGAGGAAATAAGCATTTGGCTGCAGTCCAAATACAGAGTTCTTCCTGTTCCAAGAGTAGAGATGGACCTTGCCAGTACACTTTCAAATCTAAGTTGAAACGTGCCACCTATGTCTCTTCATCACAAACATCATGATATCAAAATTTCTTCCATGGAAAACTGGTCTCAACCCTTCTTGGTCTAAACACAATCCTTGGTCACCTCCTCCAGGTCTATAGGGTGCCGAAACTTTTGGGGTCATCCCTTTTTCCCTTATGCATCCAGAGAGTGCCCTACTCATATGCCCTTTGGGTCCCATGAGTTCATGAAGGTGATCAATCTCCTAACCCATGGCCCTCAGACAATGATAGTTGTTACCTCCCGACCCTACGGTCATGTGCAACTAGGGAATTAGGCAACTCCTTCTTCCATCAGTCTTACCCCTACCTGACCCAAGGATAGACTTAGGATTCTATTATTGTACATGTCCAACATAGAACCCTACCCAAACATCCATCATCTCTCTTCTTGCATTCATGGGCTGACTTTCATCCTTTCATAAGGGTCATGGCGACTAACCTACCTTGGTCAGGCCCCATACCGGTTACCTCCATGGTAACACATCCACATACACCTAGAGATGGTTAACTATGGGTCTATAGATTCATTCTCATGCCATGTACTCTTCACCTAGCTTCTCAAGATCCTATGAAACCTCCTTAGGTTTCCTCAACACCAACCAACTCGTAAACTCCCTACCAAAGGGTCGCTCTCCCAAGATGGGAGGAAACTACACCTTGAAAACAAAGGTCACAAGAATCCTTAGGGTTTGCATTCTCATGAGCATGCCTAACCTAACAGTTACTAAGGCACAAGCAGACCACCTATTAACTATGCTAGGTCATACTTGTCCTCTTTCCTCAACATTAGATCAACTTAGCTGTGAGGGGTTCATCAAACACACCCTTAACCTAAGGGATTTCCTTTACCTCTACACACATGGAGTACCATGCTCGAAACTATAGAGACTCAAATCTCATCATGAGCATCGGATACACTGTTTCCCCTCCTAGGACTAGGAACCCTAGGTTCTCCTTTGGGTATCCAACTACATGCTCAACCTCTTAACCACGAATCAAGCATGTCCAAGGTATGTCATGTACCTCCATGATCTTTCTATTCGAGCAACACTTCGGAGTTGATTTCTCTTCCTGGGCAACCAACTAGGTATAAAGCCTCACAACTGGTTACTTAAACCTCCTCAAGGTCTAA
Source organism: Alisma plantago-aquatica (assembly GCA_963693085.1). Taxonomy (NCBI): domain Eukaryota; kingdom Viridiplantae; phylum Streptophyta; class Magnoliopsida; order Alismatales; family Alismataceae; genus Alisma; species Alisma plantago-aquatica. The sequence continues at coordinate 749,215,233 of OY856409.1, forward strand.
AGCACTCTTTCTCTCACCAAACTGGTAACCACTTATACCATGGGTACTAGAATCATCGTCCTCTCTCTAGGGTTTGGTTCCTCTAAAGGCAACCAAGATATCATCATCTTCCAAGAATCAAGCATAAGGCAACCACTATCATCCACTTAGGTCCCATCATTCTTGACTCCCCACTGTTCCTCAAGTTTTGGGGGTTTAGACTTCCAACCTCCTTGTTGGGGTCCTGCTTCCTCTCTATAGAGATAAAACCACCTCTAACAATACCTACTAGAGGTCCCTTCTCCATGAAGGCTCGTACTCTCAAGCAAACCCCTATGTGGTTGAAGCCTATGCTCAACTCATGTTTGGCTCAGTATTATTCATATCCCTTTATGCTTATCTCATAAGCCATCCATCATGCCCTTCTGGCCAGGGTTTCATCCTACTACTGTACCACTGACGTACTCTGGGCGCATGCTATCCCCTACTTGCATAAGCCATAGGTTAACTATAGGTTCTCCTCTAACCTCATCCATGAAGGAGCTATCCTTCGCTCAAACAAGCACGACCCTTCTCAGGGTTGGGTTGCCAAGGTACTCGGTCATCAACCTTCTTATGGCATCCCAAAGGAATGTCCAGCCAAACACTCGGTTAACCATGACATCTAACTCATCATGTCATCTCTCTCTCTAACCTTCACTTAGGATTAGGGTTAACATCATCCTCAAAGGATATGCTAGGTCTCTACCTGCAATGGGGGTCTCTACCTCCCAGACTAACTCTCTCTACTCACCCTCCTGACAAGGAGGTCTATCCTTAGGTCTCTCCTGAGGGCAATGACAACTCGTGTCATCCGACCTAAGCATGTATCTATTCTTTGTGCTTTATCTATTGATCTTATGTCCATGACATCTTATTTACATGCTTTTCATTAATTTGGTGGAGGATTCCTTAGACCTTGTTATCCTTACCCATACCTCAAGAGGGGGAGGAGAAGAGGGAAAACCCTAATCCTTAAGGTCCTTAATAGAATTTGAGTTGCGAAGGGATGAACAAGATGAGAGAGTCCTAGAGGTATCTTATTTCGATTCATACCCTAAGACTTTGGCCAGGCAGTCACACAATCCGGGAGTCCTCGTATTCCGACTAGCGGTGCGGAGGAAAATCTTGCCATCCCCCAGAAGTGATCCTTTTCTAGACACCTCAGTCTTTCGGGCACTCCTCTAATAACTCCCTCGGTTCTATGAAATTTGTAAAATTTAATAATTATTGATGATTAGATGGAGAACCTACGCTCTGATACCAATTGTAATGACCCCGCCTCCCGGTAACCCCCAATTAAGGGAGACTCGAAGGTCAGAGCCATTAACTAATTTATAGGATCAAAGGTTCAGCATATAATCAACAATAATTATAAAATTCTACTAACTAAACTGGAATTGGGTATAAAATTTAAACTTTTACTTACCTTTATAAAAATGGGAAATCTAACTATCCACAGCTTGAAATACTCTATCTAATCCTCCGTGCACTTTATTTCTTATTTTCACAATGTGCCACTTTTCTGTTTGTGATTTTCAGGATGTTACCTAAAACGCCGACAAACAAAACATCGATCAACAATTGCTGGTATGTGGAGGCAACCAAAAATTTTATAATTAAGTCTAACAATTTAAGTATTGCAATCAAGGTAATTAACAAGTCAATTTACATTTTCCATGTGACAATGCCCACCGCTTTTGCCCTAACCCTGGATTTGACTTAAGGCCACCTTCTCAATTCCGAGCTTGGTGCCTGGGAGTCACCTCTCATGGTGCTCCTTAGTCTTGCCTCATCAATCACCTTCTCATTCCCGAGCTTGGTGTTTAGGGTCACATCTCATGGTGCCCATTGGTCTACCCTCCTGGGCCTGACCTTTATGGCATCTTCCATCAGGGTGGCATGTAGGTGCAGGATTTACACATTTATATTAAATGGTGATAGTCATAGTCACTTTTTAATTGCAATATGAACATCCAAACAGTTTTGTTGCATTCAATGCGATTACACATCCGGGAATCTCTCGGGAAACTAAAGCGGTTATTCATAATTAACCACATACCTGTTAATGAAGACTTGAATGCAAAATTAACTTAATCAACCAGGAAATCAAGCAAGCACACACACAATCTCTTGAAAAAGGCATTTAATTCCTCTATTATTAATCATGTCATTATCATTCAATAATTCTAAGGGTTTCCTAGGTTATTTTCCCTTTTTAGGGTTTTGACCATAATTAGGGTTTTATTCCATTTTATTGTCTTTACCTTACTTTTATCAAATTATACATTAAACCCAAATTTTCTTGCTGAATCATCCATTAAGATTCCTAAGATCAGACTTAGTCCATTAAACCCTAATTTAGAATTACTTTATCATTTCTTTTTCTAAATTAGGGTTTCCAAACATTTTAATCCACATATGGAGTTACAAACCCTAAACTTGTAATTCTATCATCAAAATAGGTTAATAATTATCTGAAATAGAAAATAAGTTAACCATACTCGAATTAACTTAATTGCAAGACTAATTACACTTTTTATCAACAATTAGGGTTTTTATCCACAAATTAACCCTTTTTCTATTCTAGAAATATACTTTTAGACCCGAAGGTCAGAGCCATTAACCAATTCACAGGATCAAAGGTTCATCATATAATCAACAATAATTATAAAATTATACTAAATAAATTGGAATTGGGTATAAAAATTAAAACTTTTACTTACCTTTATAAAACTGGGAAATCTAACTATCCACAGCTTAAAATACTCTATCTAATCCCCCGTGCACTTTATTTCTTATTTTCACAATGTGCCACTTTTCTATTTGTGATTTTCAGGATGTTACCTAAAACGCCGACAAACAAAATATCGACCAGCAATTGCTGGTATGTGGAGGCAACCAAAAATTTCACAATTAAGTCTAACAATTTAAGTATTGCAATCAAGGTAATTAACAAGTCAATTTACATTTTCCATGTGACAATCCCCACCGCTTTTGCCCTAATCCTGGATTTGACTTAAGGCCACCATCTCAATTCCGAGCTTGGTGCCTGGGAGTCACCTCTCATGGTGCTCCTTAGTCTTGCCTCATCAATCACCTTCTCATTCCCGAGCTTGGTGTTTAGGGTCACCTCTCATGGTGCCCATTGGTCTACCCTCCTGGGCCTGACCTTTATGGCATCTTCCATCAGGGTGGCATGTAGGTAGAGGATTTACACATTTATATTAAATGGTGATAGTCATAGTCACTTTTTAATTGCAATATGAACATCCAAACAGTTTAGCTGCATTTAATGCGATTAAACATCCGGGAATCTCTCGGGAAACTAAAGCGGTTATTCATAATTAACCACATACCTGTTAATGAAGACTTGAATGCAGAATTAACTTAATCAACCAGGAAATCAAGCAAGCACACACACAATCTCCTGAAAAAGGCATTTAATTCCTCTATTATTAATCATGTCATTATTATTCAATAATTCTAAGGGTTTCCTAGGTTATTTGCCCTTTTTAGGGTTTTGACCATAATTAGGGTTTTATTCCTTTTTATTGTCTTTACCTTACTTTTATAAAATTATACATCAAACCCTAATTTTCTTGCTGAATCATCCATTAAGATTCCTAAGATCAGACTTAGTCCATTAAACCCTAATTTCGAATTACTTTATCATTTCTTTTTCTAAATTAGGGTTTCCAAACATTTTAATCCACATATGGAATTACAAACCCTAAACTTGTAATTCTATCATCAAAACAGGTTAATAATTATCTAAAACAGAGAATAAGTTAACCATACTCTAATTAACTTAATTGCAAGACTAATTACACTTTTTTTATCAACAATTAGGGTTTTTATCCATAAATTAACCCTTTTACTATTCTAGAAAAATACTTTTACAAAACGAGTCAGAATCAGGGTCTCAAACTATTTTTATTAAATCCCTCATATTTTTCTGGTCATTTTTCATGTATTAAGTTTTTTCCATCCGATCTTCCTAGCTCCAGATATAATTTTTCTAAGATAAATTGTTTTTATCAAATTATTAACTAATTAGGAAAAACGTGGATCGCACGATCAATGGTCCGGTGGTCCACTTAGGATCCAGCGGCCACGATAACGAGCTCTTTAAAACGCGGCCAAACGATGTAAAGGATAGGAATGTCCTTACCTGCTTAAAGGGATGCAGAGGGCAGAGTGGTAAAATACCACTCCGTCTTCTTCCTTGACCTCGCACGAGGTTAGCTGCTTCGACAGTCAACCTTTGAGTTGACTTCGGGCTCTAGTCTTTCTGCGAGCGGGATGAGGGCACAGGGAGCTTCGCCTCCTTCAACCGAAGTCACTCCGGGGTTCAATTCCTCTTTGAACACACGCCGACGTCGCCTCCAACTCGCCGGACTCCGATGCCGTTTCCTGGGGTGTCGAGGATGCTGGTCAAGGTCGGGGGCAGAATTGAAAGTGCAAACTCGATCGTTGCTTTCCTCCGTAGCGATTGGACTAGGAAAAAGGGATTCCGGTGCCCTCTATCGCCCTCCCCTATTTATAGGGTCGAGGCATCGACCTGCCCAGTTGGGTGTTTCCTCGTTTGGCGATGAAACCCAAAGATCTTAGGGTGGAATCTTCACGATTCCTTCTCCTGAGTTCATTGGAACCAACATCCAGCTGGTATGATCAACGGATCGCAAGAAAAAAGGGTTGCAAAATGAACCTGTAACCATCAGAGTCCTAGTCCCAGCGGGACTTAGACGATGAGCGGTAACCGTTGGATAAAGATCCAACGGGCTGGATTGCTCACGTTCAAAGGAAAGAAGATTCATTTATTATATAATTTAGGGAAATTCCCAAATCCAAGATAATCTTACAAAATTAATATCTCTGAATCTATAACTCTGATTGGTCTCAAATTTTAAATGAAAGTTCCTTTTAATATTCTCTATCTTTGTACGAAAATTGGGAAGCAAAAAGCAATGTTTGAAAAAGGATTTCTTCTCTCCCAAGTTTTCATATTAAATACTCCCAATTAATTCATATTCTTATTTCTTCTGCCTTTATCTCATTAATTTGGGTCCCTTAGACCTCAAGGAAACCCAAAGGCACGGATTCCCATATTTGGGAATATTAGTTTACCATTATCTTCTTTTAATAATCAATTTCTCATATTTCCCTTTTATTAGTCAATTTCTTTTCCTTGTTAATTCTTTTTTCTTTTCAATTGGGCTTAATGGCCTACAAGGCCCACAATCAATCAATACAAGCCATCTCATACGAAAATCATTACAATTCAAAGAAAAAAAATCTCATTTAGTCATTAAAAGAGAAATGCCTTTTACATTATATTTTCAGAAATTTGAGGTTATAACAATAGGAGCATCAGAATGTAAACATTGTTTGGTTATTACTTAATCTACCTTCTAGAAAAGATGGATACCAACCTCCAAGGATTATCCACATGATAAAGTCCCATATATATGCATATCAAACTCCAATACATCTTAAATGACTTCCACTACTAGCACAATTATTGAGCGGACTTTATCTTAGCAAGTCATACTTCAATATCCATCCTTAATCTATTTTGACTCATATGTACCACTGGTTTCAAACTTAAATTCACAAGTTATTGCATGTTCATTATTCAACCATTTGGGTCCATCTATATACCTACTTGATACCTGAGGTTATATCTATCTCCATTGACATTTAAGGATGGTCAACACAAAGTGTATATCAATATAACCTCTAACATTATCAATGGAAGTTCAACTTACTCAAAATGGCCATACAAGACCTCAACTTCTATGATGAAATGATTTTAATCATGTATGTCCCACAATACTAGATTGGGTATTCAAACCCTAAAATCAAGGTTATCACATCTATGGTGGCCTACCTAAGAAGTTGAATAAATCCTATGAGATTTGTATTTTCCCAACACGGCCATTCTTTGGTAGCACGACTGTTTTGGCCTTTTATCATTCATTTCTTGGTCAACACATGATGTTATATACTTCTTTCCACTAATTCAATCATTCTCTATCACTCGCTAACATATTTTCCCTACAACACTTCAAAATCATGTAGAAACTATTAAATAAATGTGCGTGTGTATTTCTTGAAAATGTGTGAAGATAACCAAAAAGTATCAAAAAGAGAAGGTTGCAAAAGTTCCTAATCTAGATGGATTGATGTCACAAAACCATTTTTACACCAATCCCAATCCCATTACCGAGATAGTGGTCAAGGGATTGAAGTGCCCATCCCTGATTGAACCAATTAATCTCACACAATCATATGCATAACAAAAAATAACATCTCTTACTATTGAAAATGAACCACAAAGTTTTTATATGGCATGTGAGCAATAAGATATAAACTTGAAAGAAGAGGAAAACTAAATATGACAAAAAATGCTACACTGTGATTATATATTATGCTCTCATGTTTTCATATTTATTGGTGTAGCTTCAATTCTTCTAGAAAAGTTAATCAGATAAAGGTACATGAGTAGATTCTTCATTTTTTTTACCTAAATCGAGAATCATGACCCAACATCAATGCAAAAACATTCAGTATTTTTATGAAAAACATGAAACAATATATGTATCTATGAAAGGAAACAATTACTTGGCATGTTTATGAAAATCAAATTAACAATAAAAGAATTCCAAGTGATCAACAAGTAAATTTTCCAAAATATATTGGAATATACTCCAAACAATAGTCAATCACCTCACACATACGAGTGTGGGTTGAAAGACTAACTAGGTGCCACTTAACCCTGAGGGAAAGGTTAAAGTTCCACTTAACCCTAAAGGAAAGGCAAGGATCAACACTTGACCCGTACCAATGATAAGATGAAAGGCTTAAACAATCGATAACAAGAAATTGGGGTAGTATATTTCAAATCCTGTTATCAAATGAAATAACGACTAATGTACGTTTAAATTTGAAAGAGTTCTCTATAAGAAACATGGTAGCTCATGCCAGTGATATAGACTGGAGATATGGTCATACATATGTACACATACATTACATCACATCAATCATGGGCAAGAGGATATAGTACATGTACCCTTCAAGAATATCTTGATTTGAAAATTCCAAGATGAAAGAGATCATTAAGTAGGATTAGGACCTAGTCATAGGATCATGTCTATGATTTAAAGTTCAGGAATTTTGGTATTCAAAAGAATAATATCTAGGATACATATTCCACATGATCTTAACAAGAATCATGTATCTGAGAAACCAACAACTAGCAAGATCTCACAACATGTCAATAAGATCAAATATCCAACATACTCATGTCGCTAAATGCTCAAATAACTCATTGAACATCAAGAGACCCCTAATCGACAACAAATTTTCAAATATATATTGTAAAGTTTGATATTAAAATTATAATAATATGTCTAATACACACTTTCAAGATTTTATGATAATATGGTCAACATTATAAAACGTTGCAGCTTTTGATTTGAAAGACACCATAAAAAACATTAGTAAAGAAAATTTAGCAAAGTATCAAGAATTATATGATGAAAGTAGTATCATCGTGCGTGGCTAGCTCTTACGACGAAAAGGACTATAATTTTATGTATTTTTGAGCATGAAATCAAAATTAAGGTCAAAACATGTTTCTAGAGAAATAAATAGAGAGGATCAGCTGATGAGCAAGGGGGCCGTAGAAAGACACTTTCTACAATAGGTTGCAATGGCCTCTGACCCTAAGAAGAAGAAAATACTGGAAGAGGACACAAGAGGGAAATTGAAGGCTTAGATTGTGTTTGTTAGAGCAAGATGAAGTAAAAAAGGATCTATTTATACATGTAGATATAGGGTCTGAGGTGGATTCAAAGCTCCAAGAGTTCCATGGCAATGTTGGGTTGGTGATTCTAAAATCTTCACTAAACAACCATATTCAAATGTGAAATCATGGGAAAAAGGGATGAATCTTCAAACCATGCAACTTGGGATTGATTTGGAGTCAGAACATGACTAAGACTGAGCATATCCGACTAGGGTTTTTGGTCTCCCGACTGTTGCTTCCTCCATCTGAGGTAGGGGATGACTCCTCCTACTTGGGTGAGCTGAAACGCTAGCGGCTCGACCCCACCAAGATAGAACGAGGACAAATAAGCCAAAAAATGTGATAAGTGGTGTTTTTGGGTTAGTTCAGAAGTATATGTAGAAAAGTTCAACTGTCATAAAATTTGAATCAGAGTTTTATAATAGAGTGTAGAACAAGTGTTCAAAAAATTCAAAATAAAAAGAATATGTATGATCAAGGTATTAATCAAACCACTAGGGAGTGTAAGTAAACTAGTGTTTCATATAGAAAGGTGCAAATAAATATTTCAAAATGTGGATTTTCACTATAGTGGTCATCATAGAGTCATGAAATCATGGGTTTTAGTTATGAGTGAAAAATTTCAATCAACCAAGTGGTAATTTTGTAATTTGATCATAGTTGCATCAAATTTCAATATGTCACATCCTTCCCCCCTTAAGAGGAATTTTGTCCCCAAAATTCAAAAGTATGCTCAAAGATTAGGACCAAATAATACATATAATATCCTCATGATAATAATAACATTGTAATCAAAAGTCACTTATAAAGTTTTATTGATCAAATAAGGGTCAAAATATCATAGTAAATTGATAGAGTTCAAATTGAAGTCATGTCTATATTGAATATAGGTCGAAAGGAGAGTCAAGATTATCCATCATGGATCAAATAGGGTCAGAATATTACAAATTTTGATTCTAAGTTTCAAGATTTGAATATCTAATTATTTTCTGTTCCATCATTAATATTCCCTTTTTAGACCCAATGTGTGATTGTTCATCCAAAATCAATAATCTAGCAAAAATTTTGAGACATTGATGTTCATTCATTGTCAAGGATAATCAAGGTTGATGACGACTAGACCTTGGTCATTTTAGGAAATTATCCCCATACTAAAAATATCATCCTAAAAAATATCATCGAGTCAACATCTCAAGATTTGAGTTCGTGGGTCAAAGGTTAAAAACTTGGATGATCAGATTTTAGGTCAAATGAATAAATATCATGGGCCAATAGAATAATAATTCCAACATTTTAGTGTCATATCTTCTGCATGTCCTAGGTGGGGATATACATCCATGATAAAAATATTGTGTTTGAACACTTTGATACAAACATCATATTTTAATATTGTTATTTCATGCTAGAAATCGATGGAGGATCTCACTCCAGTCCACATGAGAGTTACACCCTATATCTTAAACCCAACGAATCCACATAGTCAAATTTTGAAATATTTTGAGATTTGGGAATATGAAAGTCACTAGACATATATTAAGGGTAATCTCAAGATCCACATGGATGATTATAGGAATCACATAAATATCAAAATATCCATAATCATGAGTCAAGATTTTGTAGATAAATATCAAGAGAAAAAGTTTATACATCAAGTTCATAGGTCCAGGCATTTCACATCTAGGGTTAGGTTCATATTTAGACCTTAGGGGAGATCATTCATCCATATTCAACAATCCAACAACAATCTAGAAAATTTGTATGATATCAATCATTAATTTTTATTTCCATGGTATCGAGGTTTGATGAATGATATAGACCTAGGTCTTTTTATTATTTTCTCCACATGATATTGTCGAAATTATCTTTAAATAAAGATTCCAGATTGAGTATTAATATTTTCATAAACCTGACTTATTGGAGAGTTAGGTCAAGGAATCAAAATCTAGTGGAAGAGGTTACCTTTTCAAAATTTAAATAATCAACAAGATGACAACTAAGAGGCAACAAAAAATAGGGATGTAAAAAAGGTTAGGGGAGTCATAAGTCAACTACTACCCTAATTTAGGACATTCATACTCATAGTCATTAAAGGTTGATCATAGAAAAATAGGGGGAGTGTCTATTATTAAATTGTACTTCATACGATAAAAAATCAAGGTAATAACCATAATTTAAGATTTCAAAATCTTGGGATTATAATACAGCTCCCTTCCTTGTATACATCAAGGTGAGGGATGTATTTTCAAAATAGAGAAGTAAAATATAAAACTCTAAAATTTAAGCATAATCATGTGTGGTCAAGACTTCATATGATTCAAACTTTTTAAAAATTGAGTCTTATAAATAGGCATACTAGTCAATAGTGAACTTTTTTGTAGCAAGTCTTTACATCATAATCGTGGGGTCCAAGCCTATAGTGATATCAAGGTATGTGGAATAATAAATATCAGTTTAAAAATTAATTCTTAATTATTTTTTAGGTTTGACAAAAATAGGAGCAACATAGGTTCAATTAATAGAGACCTCATCAATCATGAGGTGTAAAACATGAGTTCCACCTTATTTCACCATATCACAAATTCACCTCAATCATATGAAGCACTTATATCCAATTTGGTGATATTGACTTTGCATAAACTTTACACATGAGTACATCATTTTCAAGAGTACTTTCTTATATCAATTAAGGATTTGAATTCAAAATCAGATCACGACATGATATTGGTCTTTATTTTTCTATTATTTTCCCATATTTTAGTTGTTACCACATGCTACACAATAATAGGGAGAGTCCATGTCAAGTCCAGACACTCTATCAAAGCCAAGGAGACAAGAAGTCATTCTACTACTTTCTAATAGGTGTCTAGGGGGTAGTCCTTAAAGAAAAAATGAGAAGTGAGATGAATCTCTATGGTTAAGATAAATCCTTATGGATCAAATTTGGCACGGTAGAGAGGGGAACCTCATCCACCGTTGTGAGATGTGTAGTTGGTAATTATTAGCCATAACCTTGAGCTTAGACACCTTAGTCACAACATTAATGATTTTTAGGGCTTCTTTTTTTTAAGAGTATGGAGAAGTCTGTTAATGAATGCATATGGAAGTGTGTAGGCTCTCACACCAAATTTCAGGCAACTCATTAATCTCAATCCCACTACTAAGATAGTAAAGAGATTGAAACACATGTCCTTGATTTGCTCGTTAAATCTCAAACAATCATATACATAAAATAAAATAACATATCTACTATTGAAAATGAACCATTAAAGTTCTTGCATGACCCGTCAGCAACAAGAAAGAAACTCAAAATGAGAGAGAAACTAAATTCTCAACCGTTCTGGCTCTACAAACAACCACCTTTCTTGTTCAACTCATCTCTTTTTCCAAACTTAAGGTTGGCCTGTCCACCTCCACTTCTTCTAGCTTCCAGCTAAACTAGGCACTATATCTCAAATAGAGCATTCCTCACCACCTCTCATCCTAAGTGTTAGGTAGCATACACCTCCATGTATTATACTTATCATCTCATCTCAAACTCTAAGTCTATCTTCATCAAAAAGCTCTGAGCTCATCCTCACTATGATCGAACTCGACCTTGGTTAACTTACAAATTCCACATAGTTCCTAATAAAACATCCTCATAAGCTGACTACACTACCTCTCTTAGTGTTTGCAAACCATCCATGTATCATTCACTTCAGCAAGGTATGTTATCATCACTATCCTCATACCTTGTAGCCACATTCCAACTTACATCATCTTTATCCTTGGTGTAAGGCATGCGTACTATCCTATCTCTCACTCCCATAACAAGAAGAAATAAGCATTTGGCGGCCGTCCAAATACATATTTCTTCCCATTCCAGGAGTAGAGATGGTACATCCCACCTTTCCAGTACACCTTCAAATCTAAGTTGAAGCGTGCAACTCATGTCTCCATATCACAAACATCATGATATCAAAATTTACTTCCATGGAAAACTGATCTGAAACCTACTTGGGTCACCACACAATCCTTGGCCATCTCCTCTAGGTTTATAGGGTGCCGACACTTTTGGGGTCATCCCTTTTACCTTATGCATCCAGAGAGTGCCCTACTCATCTGCCCTTTGGGTCCCATGAGTTCATGAAGGTGATCAATCTCCTAACCCATGGCCCTAGGACAATGATAGTTGTTACCTCCCGACCCTATGGTCATGTGCAACTAGGGAATTAGGCAACGCCTTCTTCCATCGGTCTTATCCCTACCAGACCCTAGGATAGACTCAGGATTATATCATATTACATGTTCAACTTAGAACCTTACCCAAGCATTCATCATCTCTCTCCGCATTCTCGACTGACTTTCATCCTTCATAGGGGTCATGGCATCCCGTCTACCTTGGACAGGCCCCATACCGGTTACCTCCATGGTAACACATCCACATGCACTTAGAGATGGTTATCTATGGGCCTACAGGTTCATTCTCATTCCATGTACTTTTCACTTAGCTTCTCAAGATCATATGGGACTTTTGTAGGTTACCTCAAAACTGGTATACACCCTACCAAAGGGTCCCTTTCCCAGGATGGGAGGAAACTACAACTTTTGATGACAAGGTCACAACTGTCCTTAGGGTTTACCTTCGCATGAGCATGTCTAACCCGATAGCTATTAAAGCACAAGCTGATCACCTATTAAACCATGCTAGGTCGTACTTGTTCTCATCCTCAACATTAGTTCAACTTAGTTGCGAGGGGGTTCATCAAACATACCCTCAACTTAAGGGGTTTCCTATTCCTCTACCCATGAGGAATACCATGCTTGAAACTATAGAGACTCAAATCTCATCATGAGTATCGGGTATACTACTTACCCTCTTAGGCCTATGAACCCTAGGTTCTCCTTTGGATATCCAACTGCGTGCTCAATTTCTTAACCATGGATCAATCATGTCCCAGGTATGCCATGTACTCCCATGATCCTTTTATATGAGCAACACCTCAGAGTTGAGTCCTCCTCAAGGACAACCAACAAGGTACAAGGCCTCACAACCTGGTTACTTAAACCTCCTCAGGGTCTAAGGCACTCTTTGTCTCATCTCAGCAGGTAAACACTTATACCATAGGCACACAGGTGCTAAAAGGATCATTCTCTCTTTAGGGTTTGGTTCGTCTCAGGACAACCAAGACATCACTAGCCTCCAAAGTTCAAGCATACGACAACCATTATCATCCACTTAGTTTGTAGCATCCTCAACCTTCCGTTGTTCCTCATGTCCCAGAATCTAAGCTTCCAACCCTCTTACTTGAGTCCTGCTTTCTCTCTCTAGAGCTAACTCCACATCCAGTCATACTACTAGAGGTTCTCTTTCCATGAAGGATCAAGCTCACATGCATACCTCTATGTGGTGAAGCCTATGTTTATGCTTATGTTTACTCAAGGTTATCCAGTATTCCTTATGCTTATCACATAAGCCATGCATTCTGGTCAGGGTTTCAACCTACTGCCGTCCGCTGACATACTCTACCCTACCTGCATAAGCCCATAGGGTTCTATAGGTTCTTCTCTAACTTCATCCAAGAAGGAGCTATCCTTCACTCAAACCTGCACGACCCTTCCCAGGGTTGGATTGCCAAAAGTTCTAGGTCATCCACCCTCTTATGGCATCCCAAAGGCATGTCCAACCAAGCACTCAGTCAACTATGACATCTAAATCATCATGTCATCTCTATCTCTAACAATCACTTAGGGTTAGGGTTAACATCATCCTCAAAGGATGTGCTAGGTCTCTACTTTTAATGGAGATCTCTTCCTCCAAGACTAACTCTCTCTACACATCCTCCTGCCAAGGAGGTCTATCCTCAAGTCTCTCCTGAGGGCAATGACAACTTGTGTCATACGGCCAAGCATGTATCTATTCCTTTACGCTTACTCTATTAAGCTTATGTCCATGACATCTTATTTACATGCTTTTTATTAATTTGGTGGAGGATTCCTTAATCCTTATCAATCTTACCCATACCTCAAGAGGGTGAGGAAAAGAGAGAAAACCCTAATCCTTAAGGTCCTTAACAGAATTGGAGTTGAGAAGGGATGAACAAGATGAGAGAGTCCTAAAGGTATCTTATTTCGATTCATACCCTAAGACATCGGCCAGGCAGTCACACAATCCGGGAGTCCTTGTTTTCTGACTAGCGGTGCGGAGGAAAATATTGCCAGCCCCCGGACGTGATCCTTTTCTAGACACCTCCGTCTTTCGGACAATCCTCTAATAACTCCCTTGGTTTCTATAGAATTTGTAAAATTTAATAATTATTAAAGATTAATTGAGGAACCTATGATCTGATACCAACTGTAACGACCCCGCCTCTCGGTAACCCCTACTTAAGGGAGACCCGAAGGAAAGAGCCGTTAATCAATTAACAGGATCAAAGGTTCGACAAATAATGAATAATAATTAATAAACTTTACCAACTAAACTGAAAACTGGTATAAAATAAAACTTTGTTTACCTTTTAAAATCTGGGATTTCTAAACTTCTATCCGTGATGATACTAATCTAACTAATCCTCCTGTGCACATTACTTCTCATTCAATTCCACATATGCCACTTTATTCTGTGTTCTTTTCATTGTACCTAAAATGCCGACAAACAAAACGTCGGTCAGCCGAAGCTGGTATGTGGGGGAAACAATAATTGTGCAACTATGTTAACAATGTAATCAACCAAATATCATTTAACATCCAAGATTACTTTTTAAGCAATACTACTCAATCCTTGCCTATCCCCTTTCTCTGTAACGTCCCTGCAGTGGACATGGATACCACCTCTCTCATATGGTGGATCCTTACCCCCATGGCCCTACCACAAAGGTAGCCAATACCTAGGGTTATTGAGTCGCATGGCCCTACCCAAAGGTAGCCTAATCCCTGACTCATAATGACTTGATGGTCCTACCCCATTGGTAGCCATTTACTAAGTCATTTAATGACCTGATGGACCTACCTCCATTGGTAGCCATTTACTAGGTCAATCTATAAAGCAACAGAGGGGACTAGGATCTGAGCTAGTAGGCACATATCTTAGATGATAGTCATATTCACATTATAATTTGCAAGAATTAAATGCATCCAACAATTTATTTCAAGCCACGATGGAAACATCGATAAAACCCCAAAAAACTAATTTGGGTAGTCATAAGCGTAACCACATACCTGTAAATGCATATTTGAGATAGAATAGTCCAATCAACAATAGGCAAGCAAGCATTCAATAAGATCCTGAAACAAACATCCAATATTTTCTATCATGGATCATGGTATCCAATTCTAATAGACCTTATTCGAGCCCTAGGGTTACTATTTCATTTTTAGGGTTTCTATTGCAATTAGGGTTTCCTTTCATCTTTCCCTAATTATTCACAAAATATATTAAGGTTATCCCTTAACAACATTTAACCTTATTTTCAAATTAAAGGCATCATTATCCATCAATTAAACCCATTAAACTTATCTTACATTAAAACTGTCATTTTTATCCTTTTAATCCATGACAAGATCATTATGCTTATTTATCATCAATTTGTAATTCATTATGTTCTATTACTCATATGAACGTTATTAATCAATTAAAGTCATTAATAGTCGAATTAGTCAACATTAGGGTTTCAAGGCCCATTCATGCATATGAAACTTTAAATTAAACTAACTATGTGCAAAGTCCATCCTTTTTCTTCCTAATGTTCATTTTTATCATTAACAGGCTAAGATCAACTTTAATCATCTATTAAACCCTACTAATCACTTTAATCATACCAAAATAGGGTTCTTTAAACATTAACACATTAAAGTTGATATCTTCCATTATTTTTCGAATTGCATAAGGAATCAGGCTTCAATTATATTTTTTTATTAGATTCCCCTCGTTTTTTCTGAAAAGATTCATATATTATGCATACTCATTCGAGCTACTATTGGGGAGATATGAATTTTGCATGAATTACCTATTTGGGCCAATGGCATGTTGCCACGTCGTCAATTCCATGCAACACTTGCGATTTGGAAACATTTCGAAAGGTCGCTTTTGCCCTGGGTTATGTCGACCAGTTCCTTTAGCCCGCGGGGGTAGAAACGTCCAACAACAACTCGTCATCTTCAACCTTGCACGGTTACTGTGCTGTCGCCCTAGCCGCGTGCAGAGTGGCTTCTCCACCACTCTTGGGCCCTCAAAAACCCCCGGGGACGTGCTCCCTACCTTCGTCGCTCTCCTGCACAAGTGGGGACACCTTGGGTCAGGCCGAAACGGCCGTGGACTGGCTCTGCAAGCCCGCTGCTCACAGTACGTCTTGCAACCGTGCGACCACCACTGCTCCCTTCCCGGACCACGATAGTCACTATGGATGGTGCCATTAGCTCCGGCAGATCCCTGTTATCAGGGAGCGTCCTTTATCCACCGCCAAGATGGCCCATCCACACCTGCTACTCCCTGGACGGCGGCTAGACCTGCTGCTCTTCTACAGACCTGGCGCAAGAGCCAGAGCAAATAGCTGGAGACGAACTCCCTTCCGGCTGTTGTGGGGGTGTCGTGCGGCCTTCCTTACCCCATCCCTGACTTCTCCTCGCTCCAAGGATCGAGCTCTCCCTCAACTAGGGTTTTACGTGCAAGAACAAGAAGAAGGGAGAGATATAGTTGCGTGGAATCTCCCTGGACTCGACTCCAGGTCTTCCCTTTATATAGGGGAGAGTTTTCGCACCCCAAGACATGCATCCACAAAGGTGCAAGGTCTTTTCCCAATAGGAATCAAATTCCTTCATTAGGAAGCAAGCTTCTCTCTCTCCTATTTCTTTGATATTCCTTCTCCTAAAACACGTCTACATATTATGCTCCCTTGTTTGTAGTTACTGGTGTCGCTTCAATTCTTCTCATAGAGTTCAGCAGAAACTAGTACATTTTTGACCTTAGGTGTCACTTTTCTTAAAACCAATTTCAAATGGAAGCCAACACTACAGACATATATTGTTGGTTGTTAGAGCACAAACATCAGTATTAGTCAAGTAATGCCGACTAAGAAAAAACATAGGTACCACATCTTTTATAATTATTGTTGGTCTTAGTAGAATCAAGGTCACATACTACCTATAAAATTCAATTTTTGAGGATAAAAATTGATATTGACGTTTAGCATGGGTCTTACAAAAACTAAATACAAAGCCCTTTTCGTGAAATAAATTTTTCCTCCTACATTTCTTTTGTTGGTTTTAATCTTCACAAACTGACGCAGTAGGTCACGTCCACAGAGAAAATTTTTGTCTCTTAAAAGGATGTGGTTTTGGTTCCTTAGAAAGGAACTGACAATAGAGGGTCCCTACCACATGCCCCATAAAAATTATTTCCCCTCAAATCTAGTTATGTCATCAGTTTTGGTTCTAGAAATTGATGACTAAGTCCTTAGTGAGGTTGGCATGTTTATTAGAGATAAGGACTTTTTGGTAGTTTCCTTCTTTCCATCTGATGAGAAAGGGTTCCTACCACGTTCCTTGCTATAAAAAGATTTCCCCAAAACTGGGTTATGTCATGCTCTTTGGTTCTTGAAATCAACGACTAATCCCTTAGTGAGTTTGGCAAATTTTATTACATATAAGGACCTCTATAGTTAGTTTCCAAGTATTTAACTGATGACATAGTGAGTACTATGTTGTTAGTTTGTCTTACCAAACTGATGACGAAGTCCTCCATTGCCAATATTTTAGAATGTGATGATTAAGTTCTACTTAACAAAATCCACAAAACTTTCTTCCCCCCATTCTCTATTTCAGTGCACAATTTGGTTGTTTTCTAATGATCAAGTTAGTTGTTGCAACCGCTCTCTTCCATTACTACTACTGCATCACCATCACATCTGCTACTGACTTGTTTCGATCATTGCCTCCGTTTTAGCCTCACCTCTTCTTCCTCCTTTTCTACTTTTGTCATTGGCATCATTGTCTCTCCTCTTCTTCCTCTGTTGATGCTTCTACGAGAATTGTTGTCATCAGCATTGCTATTGTTGATGGTTCTTGAGCTACCACCGATATCGTCGTTGCTTCTACTACTCGAGTCACCACCAAGGTTGTTGCTACTTGAGGTGCATTCCTTTCCATCTCTTTTGCTATGAGGCTAGTTTTTTTTAAGTTTAGCTATAATCATTATTTGTTTAGTTTGTTTAGCTATAATCGTTGTTTGTTTAGTTCTTTTAGCTATATTTTCAAAATAAATGTATAGTTGTTTGTTTGGTTTGTTTAGAATTTTTCATATAAACTTTAAATATTCCGTTTGGTATCATTATGCATATTTGGTATGTTCATTATATATGTCTAGCATTGTTTATGAAACCAACCCCTAGTGTAATTAATGATGGTAGAAATTTTGATACATGAACGATAAATGTGTGGCATAGAGACTGACCTTGTGTATACACCCTAATTTCTAAATCATGTCATTGGCCTAGAACCCCTTCTGAGATTTACTCATTAGGAGTATATCTTGGATAGTCCCCATTTTGGAATAGTTCTTGAACACTTCATCTCACTTAGGATATAAGTGTATAATGTGTACTTGGTTATCAAGATGTTTCATCATCACTTCCCTATTTATTCTCTAAGTACATATGTTGGTGGTATTTTCCCAACTACATCGGTGTACTTGAAGAACTTCTAGGAAATGTTGCCGGAATTGTGGCAACCCACCATGCTAAATGAGATTACTCAAAACCAAAACATGGTGGGATAATAATTAATCATATTACAAAAAAATTGTATATTTTAAATCAAATTGAAAAATTTCAACATGTTCAAAAAATTTACATAAAGGTCCATTATTTTTCATAAAGGCATATATTGTGTCGTATATCTTTACAACTATTTTGTGGCCTCGACCAAACTTTGTACACAAAAGCTATTTTCCAGATATATACATCATGTACAAACATCAATAAACTACCAAAAACTCGAGTCGATGTACATTAGCTACAAAACCTCCTCGCCTGGACCTAAGGGTACATGGACAACTCTAGGACACACAAAACAATTAGCCAACCTTCTTCATCTACTAGTCTCCAAACTACTCCACCTTGCTATCGTAAATCTGACAGTGCTTCTAAAGATCACCTAAAAAGATGTGGTTATCCACAAGGTGAGGCCCATGTCCCAGTGAGAGATATAACTCTCTACAACATCTTTTTTTTACATAAAATTATGTAATTAAATAGATAAAGTAGGAGTATTATAAAATTGAAAGATTAACATAATTGTCAAAGGATCAGACTATGCTAGCACCATAAGTATAGTTGATCTCTACTACCACATTATACATAATCTAAACATCATAAGAAATTAAATCAAGGGTTCTCATCCATTGTGAGTCCCCAAATAACCTTAATAGATATTCTACTTGCTAAATTACATATTTTATTATGTCTTGGGTAGTTTTAGGCATACCACTCAAACTACTAGCTGACGACATTGAGGTTGCAGTCAATGCCATAAAAGATATAGGAGAGTTGAAATCCTAAGATCGCTTCCCCTCGGTCAGTATGAGTCTACCGTAATGACATATCAGTCAAACTACAATCAGCCTAGTTCACCCTGGGTGCACAAGCCACGTCACTAGAAACTTGGGTATTCAACCCTAAAGTCCAATGTATGACTGCAATCTTTGTTAATCACATATATGCATATACATCTAAGACATGGCCTCGATGATCTCTAAAACCTTAGGATCAGGATGACAAGGATAGACCCTCCCTACACCCACATATACTCAACAATATATGACTAGGAGTTTCACTTCTAGAATACTCATTCTACTATCCAACAAGTCCTAGCACTAGAATAGTTCTATATCATAGAGAACTATATGATTATGGTTTCACTTTATTAATTATGCCAATTGAGTGTTTTTAGACTACATCAACCAAGTTACATACAAGAAATTATATTGTTTCTATAAAATATGTGGTACATAACAACTTTAGAAGATATAAAACATATTCCTTATCACATCATCAGAAGGTAATAGTATATTGTCATCCTTGAAAAAATGCTAACTTCCATTAGGGTTCAAAGAATCCCACAAATGTCATTCAAGCCATACAACATTACTTCCTGTAAGAATATCTTTATCATTAAAATACTTTCCAAAGGGTTCAACATGTCACCAACACATTTGTTGCATTCATACATAACATAAGAGTTCATCAATAATAGGAGTTATGACATTTCCAAGAGTCACATGACAAAGTTACCTTTAGCATTAGAAGGTATCAATAATTATTTCAACATCAATGGAAGATCGAAGTATTAAGCCATCATCACTTATTCACTACAATAAAGGTTCAAAGGTGTGGATTGTATTTGTATCACCAAAGCAACAAAAAAAGGTAACCCATTAGTTCATTTAGGATGTTAGAGAAAATCATTTAGGATGTTAGAGACTTAGAAAAACCATCGGTATATCAGCACACATAGGTAAATCATCGATTCATTTATGAACTTAGTAAAAATATCACTTCATATACAAGCATACCCATCGATTCATTTAGGGACTTTTTGAAAATGCACACTATCGCTTCTTTTAGGGACATATAAAAAACATCAACTCCCATAATTAGTATACCCATTGGTTCATTTAGGGATAAACAAAACCATTAGTTCTTCAATTAACTTAACAAAACCGTGGATTCATTATACTTAGTGAAGCCATCAATTCTTATACCAAGTAGTGTCATTGATTCACACACTAAGTAAAACCATCATTTACTACTCTTTAATAAAACCATCAAATCTTCTGCTATGTAAAACCATCATTTCTTATACTTCATGGAATCATCAGTCTGTAGACTAAGCAAAGCTACCGATTTGTAGACTAAGTACACCCATCGATTAATAGAATAAGTAAATCCATTAATTCCTTTACTAAGTGAATCCATTGATCCATGTACTATGTAAAACCATTATCCCTTACACTTAATGTAATCATATGTCCATAAATAAGTAAAGCCATTGATTTATAGACTAAGTACATCCATCGATTTATAGTACTAAGTAAAACATTGATTTCTGCACTTGTGAAACCAATCCTTTATACTTAAGTAAAACCATATTTTCTTACCCTCAAAACAGAGGTAGTCCATGTCCATTAAAGAAATGTTTACATGATCTAAGGATAGTTTAACAACATACAACTATCACATGTATATGCAAAATAGTGTACAAAAGATCATCTTTCTTCACAATACCAAGTTTCTAGGGTAAGAACTATATATAAAAAGTTAAAAGTATGCAAGAAACGGGTTAAAGGTTATATAACTCGCCTCAAGATGAAGATGAACGTCCAATAATCAAGGAATCTCAAGAAGAGAATATGAAGCCCTAGATTTACACTTCTAAAGCTCCAAGGTAGCTCCTATCCTCAAGAACAAGGTAGATCTAGGGATAAAGAGTAAAGATCAGGGTTTCTTCAACCACATGTGAGAGTTCTCATCAAGAAAACTAGGGTTCCGACCGTGGATGAAGAGAGAAGAAAGAGAACATCAAGAAAACTAGATTAGATCAGAAGATCATCCATGAACAAGGCAAGAAACTAGGTTTGAAAGCTCAAAACAACACTAGAGATTCTTGATCGAAACCCTAAAGCAACATGCATCCAAAGTCTATCCAAGCTTTCACCCCCAATGATCTCTAACTTCACAGAACAATGGGTTTGGATCTCTATATCCGTAGGAACAAGAGGAAGAAAGAGAAGGGTTCATTTGGGAGAGGGGAGAGGGGTATATATATCTAAGATGAGAGAGAAAGATGGCCAAAAGGTTTAAAAATTGACTTCCCATGTGTCAAAAGCCAAACTCTTTCTTTTACATGCATGTTAGAACTCTTATAGATTTGTTCCCAAGACGATCCACTATTTGGGTACTTAGAGAATCCTCAAGATACAATATCAAAAAATCCATGGGATTGTGGACTATACTTCACCATTTTGCAATCCCAGATCCTCCATCGGATTACACTCTCAATAAGGATAATCATTGATTCTAGGGCCATAAGAGAGAACCATCAGTTTGTCAACTACAAGGAGAAACCATCAGATTGTTCACCCACATGGTGAAACCATTGGATCCTTCACCCACTTAGTGAGACCATCAGATCCTCAACATGCATAGAAAAACCATTGATTTATCACTTAGGTAAAAATCCATTGGCTCTCAACCAACAAGGGAAATGAAGAAACATCTGATGGTGCATCTATGCACCTAAAGCTACAAATATTTCAAACAATATGAAGAGTACTATGACGCATAAAATGCATGTGTTAAAATTACAGATAGATCCCTTGGAAAGGAAAATTGCATAAAGCTCTAAAATAGCACATATATTTCAAACTTAAGCAAACCAAGTCCAAACTAGAACAAATTTGAAACATAGATTTTGTTACCTAATATCAATGCATAAATTAGGGTTTGATTAAGGAGTTAAGCACCCAATTAGATCAAGAAAACATGTTTAACCATAAACCTAGTTCAGGGGTCTTACAAAAATATACTTGAGCACCAAATACATATTATACACTTACTAGTGAGATTAGATGTTCGATAATGGGATAGGTGGTACACATTCTTTACTAAACCCTAAAACCTAATTCGCAAGAAATAAACCCTAAAATCTAAATAAACCCTTAACCCTAAATGATAAACTCTAATCTCTATCCTAATCTCAAAATCCAAATCTCTAAACATATGATCCAATGCTCATTTTCTCTGTGATTCTTTGACTATTTTTAATATGAAAATTTTTAGATGGAGTCTAACTGTGAGGATGAGCACCCTGACGATGTGCACTGTGTGGATGAGTTTGGTGTAAGTTGTGTTATTTTGTTACATATATATGCATTTAATGTTATCTATCAAAGTTCCATATATTGTGTTTCTTATTACTTATACGTTTGAAAATTTTAGGGTGAGAATCATGAGGATGTTCACCGGAGGATCTTTTTGGTTCTATTGAGGATCAAGCGTGATAGTGAATGTAAAAGAGGCATCACTTCAGTGAACAAGTTAGTATAACAAAGGGGTATAGGTGTGAATCAATCCATTGACTTTCATGAAATAAG
Organism: Alisma plantago-aquatica; assembly: GCA_963693085.1. Classification (NCBI taxonomy): domain Eukaryota; kingdom Viridiplantae; phylum Streptophyta; class Magnoliopsida; order Alismatales; family Alismataceae; genus Alisma; species Alisma plantago-aquatica. The sequence goes on from OY856409.1 coordinate 749,238,188, forward strand.
TAATATTGGGAAGAATTAGAGTTCTTTCAAGAAATATCTAGGGGTTATTACTAGTAGCAAAGTGAATATTACAATAGAATCTTGGAAAAGTTGATCCTTTGATTAAAGACTACATTTGGAAGGACAGAAATGTCTTGTTTTAAATATATTCATAGTTTTGTTTGTAAAAATATGCCATTAAGTATATGGACTTTTATAGAGTATCTATGACCTTGAAGAAAAAGTTCATAGTAAAAAAGTGTCGCAACACTATGGGAGTACATTGAGGAATTATACGAAAAATATGACAAGAGAATACATAATGAGAGATAAAAAAAAAGAAGTCTACCACTGAGTAATGGTCATATCTTGACCAGAAGGCCTGGGAAGTTTTTGTTGATTCAAGACAAATAGATGAATTCAAGGTATTAATCCTCCTTTAAAATACATTAATATGACTAATCAGATAAATTAAATGTATTATATAATTAATGTACGTTTTGGATTAACTAGGATTTACATGATGCTAAAAAAGAAAGGTATGGAAAGAATGTGAATGACCACAAGTTGGGTCTAGGTGGCTACACAAGGCATTGCCAAAAGAGATTGGAAGTATCTTTTTCAGAACAACTGACTCAGCTCTGGTGAGTCTTCTACTACTTTTGCATCTTTATTTCACAACGGTGCATGGATAGGTGTGAGGACAAAACAATCTGGAGAAATACCCAACTCCACAACCATTGTGGTGGCTACAAAAATGGTAAAATTCAACTTTGCAAGTGAATGTTCATTTTTTACCATGATAGTAATGATTTACTAACCAATTACTATTGACAATGGATAGTGGGAGTTGTAATGGCAATGAAAAGAAGATAAGTTCATACTTGAGGGCCAATGGGATGAATTGATGGTTATTATGGGTACTCTAGAGCATCTTGTCCGTGTTAGGGCCATTGATCTGGTGTCGATATAAGATCCTTTTTTGGGTCATCAAAGCATAAGTGCAAATATATCAAGAAAGGAGGATTGTCACAAAGTAGATACAAGAAATAAAAACCAAGGCAACAAAGGAAGAAATGACACAGTTTAAGGAGTCTCAACTTCCTCAGATTGTACATGTGCTACCCCGCTCTTCATATGAGGTCGACCCCCATATGAAAGAGGTGGTTGGGAGTAATCCCATGGACCCAACAGTCAGTACACCTGGTGTAAGTTTTTTTTATGATAGAATAGTATATCAAGTGAATTTATATTATGTTTGTGTTTTAGTATATACCATTGTATACAACATTGTAGGCATTGAGGCAATGTCGTCTTGCATTACTAGCACCTAGATTCTTTGTGTTGCACTGGCTGATGCTTACCCACCCCTTCCAGGTGTCATGATTCATAGTGTTCTAAAGCCCTTTGATCCAGTTTGTGTCTAAATATTGTGAGATCCTATGGTTTAATACCTCGTTCTATATATGTAAAAATATATGTTGATTAGTTTACTTATATACTAACATATATATATATATATATGGGCTCATCTTTAATACCCGTGTGGGTAGCTACCCGTCCCCTATTTTGGTTACTTTTTTTCAAGTTTCTTACTTTCAACATGTACATGGTTACTTTACCTTGCAAACTATTACTTTTCATGCATAGATAGTTCCATTTACAACAATAGATTTCAAAATACAATTACATATATATTTCCTATGTATTCTTCCATGTTTTACTTTTTCAGTCATATACTTAATTTGTTATCAAAATAGTTACTTTTTGGTTCTTCCAGTTACTTTGTTTGCCATATGGTTACATTCGGGACTGACATGTAGCGAAAATCCAGGCTACCTGCGCGTGTATTCAATGAACGCCCTATATATATATATATATATATATGTGTGTGTGTGTGTGTGTGTGTGTGTGTGTGTGTGTGTGCATTTTGCAGCTACATATATTGGGTGTGCGGATAGTGAACACTAACCAATGTGGTATTTCTAGTTCAGTCATTGATTAGCTATGTAGATAGGGACCCAACATGTTTTAGTAATTAATCCTCTACCACATTTAAATATTTTGATTCTACGATAAAGTGTGTGATTATAGATCCTTTCAATGTTAATTAAGGTTTGGGTACTATGCTTACATTTTTATTTATGCATTATATTTCATTATGGAAATGGAGTTTTCTTTTGTTTTCCTTCTTTTCACATAAAAAAAAGGATTGGGAGTTGTGTCAATTGTCCCAAAGACTCTAATTGTGTATTATCTAGATACTTCTGGAGAAAAAATAGGGAATGGGGGACACACAATACAAATGGCATTATTTGCGTAAGTAAAGTTTTATATCCTTCATCATATATTAGTGTGTACATAGTTACATGAATATTTATTAATTCAATTAAATGTATTACTTTAACTTATAGGGGTATAAAAGGACATAGGAAAGATAGACAAAAAATAAAATTTTAACTTGGAAGAATGTTGAGGTAGGTTTCTGACTCCAATGCGTATATATGCCAACCATTCGAAGTGTTATTTACAAAAATTTAACATAGTGATAAGTTTATAGTGCCCTATACAAAACAACAAGTAGGCATGCATATACTATTTCATGCAATAAAGCTAATTTGGATGCGCACTAGATGAAGGCCTGAAGGTGGTGTGGTTATAGAATAGAATGGTCTCATCCCCAAAACTATCGAGTTTCACCATGTTATGATTCTTAACAATGTTAAATTTGATGTAAGTGAATTGTTGGTGCATATGTGAATGATGTTTGTATATATGCATGTGTGTGAATGTATGTGAACATGAATGAATACAATGAAAATTGTATATGTATATTTCATGAGGATGAATTTTAAGAATGGAATGTGTGTGCATTTTCTTAATTGTATATGCGCATATGAATGGAATTAAGTGTTGAAGAGAATGGAATTGGAGAACGGAAATGTATATGTGTGGATAAATTGTGTGTATGTGTTTGTTATTGTAGGTTTTGAAGGTTTGATGGCCTATTGTTAAGTTGAACATAGGATGAAAACTGAATCTCTAATGAACTGCAAGTCCTACATCTTATTGAACAGCTGGACAACAGGTTTGTAGACCAACTAAAAAATACGCACCTGCAACATTGTTTGTAATAAATAAAATGATGATATTGATCTACGTAATCAGTTTTGCAACTAAAAATCACAACACAACTATCCTTATTAGTGAAATTAAACTAATAAGGAAGTACAATGTAAATTATATTAAAAGAAAATTGATGAGGCAACTATACTTACCAATGAAATTTTAACTGATAAGGAAGTACAACATCAGTTTGACTAAAACAAAACCAATAACCCAGATTCCCAGCATGACTGTTCTACCTAATACGACCATGCTACCCAACCCTCCTGAAGGCTGTGATATTGCTATGTGTCTTCAGTTATGTAAACAACATCGATAACACTATGTTCTGTGTTGTTGGTGGCTAGTTGTGAATGGATGACTATTATCTCAAAAGAATCTTATAATAGTTGCTTAGATCGCTCTATGTTATCAGCTTTGTATTTCATCAAAACTAACATTGGCTCTTTGTCGTCGGTTTTAGTTTACCAAAACATTGACGGAGTAGGTCTTTCGTTGTAGTGTTGCCCACTTAGTGATTAGTACAAAACTGACATTCTTGGCCTAATATAAATGGTGCTATATATGGTACTTGTACTAGTGGAATAAAGGGACATGACCATATTCTTCATTGTTAAATTGAAAATCATAACCCAATATCAATGGAAAAACATTGAGTACTCTTATGAGAAACATGAAAAACTATATGTATATTCGAAAGGAAATACCCACTTGGCATGTTTATGAGAAATAAAATTAATAATAAAATAGTTTCAAGTTCTCAACAAGTAAACTTTCCAAAACAGCTCATACTAAAAAAGATAGTCAATAACCACAGATATATGAGAGTGGGTAGAAAGACTAATGAGTTGCCACTTAACCCTAAGGGAAAGGCTAAAGTGCCACTTAAACCTAAGGAAAAGGCAAGGATCTCCTCTAGACCCCTTAAAAAAATAATTGGGAAGGCTTAAATAGTTGATAGTAAGGAAATGAGGGGATTGTATTTCAAATCCAACTATAAAATAAAAGAACGGACAATCTACATATATAAGTTCAAAACACCAGTCTGTAGGGAACGAGGTAGCTGAATAAAGTAATATAGCCAAGTTTTATAGTCATACATATGTACACATACATTACATGACATCAAAAATGGTCAAGAAGATATAGTACATATACCTTTCAAGAATATTATAATTTACAAATTTTAAGATGAAAGAGATCAGGGAGTAGGTTCAAGACCTGTTCAAAGGATCATGTTCAAGATTTGATGTTCCAAAATTTTGGTATCCAAAAGAATAAGATCTAGGGTACTTATTCCATATTACCTTAATAACAATAATTCATCTTACAAATGAACAATTAGCAAGATCTCACAACTTGTCAAGAAGATCAAATATCCATAATTCTCATGTTGTTGATGATCAAATAAGTCATTAAACATCAAGAGACTCATAATCTATATCAGGTTACCAAATCTATATGATAATGTTTGAGGTTACAATTATAGAAATAGATTTGCTACTAATTCCACAAGAGTTCAGGATAATATGGTCAAGATTCACTAAGTTACAACTTTTGATTTGCAAGTCACCATCAGATACCATTATTAATAAAAAATTTAGAAAAGGATAAAGAATTAAATGAGAAATTAGTTTCATAACGACCAACTCGCTCTTGCTGTGAAGGCAGACTATAATTTCATGTATTTTTTAGTATGGAATTAAAAGTTATAGTCAAAGCAAGTTTCTAGAGATAAAAGAGAGACAAGAATACCTAAGAAGAGAGAGGGGATCATGATGATGGATGTTTTTACTGTAGGTTACAATGGTTGTCAGCCCTAAGAAGAAGAAAAAACCACAATATGGAAAAAGAGGGAAATCTGAGGCTTCAGTTGTGTTCGTGGGATCAATACAAAGTAAAAATGGGACTATTTATAGGTTTAGATCAATGGTTTGGGGTGGATTCAAAGATCCAAGATCTCCATGGAGGTGCCAGGTTGGTTCCTCTTGAATTTTGAAGATACCACTAAATTTGTATGTGAAATCATGAACAAAAGGTGCAATCTTCAAATTTTGCAACTTGGGATTGATTTGGAGTCAAAACTAGAGCTGGATTGGGCATATCTGACTAGGATTTCTAGCTTCCCAACTTTTGATTCCCCCGCCCGAGGTAGGAGATGACTCCTCTTGCCTGGGTGGGCCAACGAACCAGCTTCTTGGGCCCAACAGGGAAGATTGAGGCCTAATAAGGGAAACAATAAGGGAAAAAGAAGTGTTTTTGGCGTAAAATCTTGGAAATTTGATATGAAATTCAAAGAAATCCAATTGACCTCAAATTGGGACTAGGGATTCATGATCGATAATATAACATGTTTGCAAAATTGGAAATTGAAAAGAGTATGTATGATCAAGCTATAAATCAAACCTCTAGGGAGTCTATGTAAGCTTAGGTTTCATACAAAAAGGTGCAAATAAATGCTTCAAAATATGGATATAACTGTAGTGGACATCACATAGTCATGAAACCATGAAAATTACTTAGGATTGAGAAAGCTTCATTAAATCAAGAGGTCATTGAGTAATTTGATCACAATTTCACAAAAATTCATTGTATCACAGTTGCTTCCTACTAGTACTAAGTTCAATGCCTTTAGTTGGTCTTTTTTTCCTTGAGTTAATAACCTATTGAGAACATTGCAACATCATTTCCATAATAAATCTATTTTTCTTGTACATTAAAGAACACTTATTCATAAAAAAGAAACTCCTCAATCAACACTATGATATCAAAACTTTGATTTTTCCTTGTTGGACCCAACCTCAAATACTTCTTTCAACCTTTGACCATTAACTATGGTTACATGCAACTGCTTTTTCATGGATTGTAATATCTACAGATGGACAAACAAGCTTAATTTGATAAGAACATACTCATATAAACCTTAGCTTGATAAGGAAGATTTTAATTCATGAGTTTTACAACCATGCCCATTGATAGGGCTCACATGTCCTTTTCTTGATCAACTTATCATGAAAAAATTTTACTCTCTCCTTATAGATCTTAAACAACTCATATGTTTCATTCTGCATTTATCAACTTCATTGATTTGTAGATTTTTTCTTCCATCAGTAATTTCAATGTACATGTCCATGCCCATTTATCTCAAGGACCATAGTGCCTTGTGTTGTAGCTCTACACACAAGTGGTAGATTTTCCCATATATGAGCTTGAAAGGAGTAGTGCCAAGTAGGGCATTAATTCCTATATGCCAATAAATCCTCATGGAGGTGGAGTGACCAATCCTTATGGTCGAGTCTTAGTGTCTTCTCAACAATGAGATTTATCTCCTAGTTAGCTAACTCAACTTATCCACTCATTTGAGGATGGTAGGGAGTAGCTACATGGTGGTTCACACCATGTCTTTTCAACAAAATTTGATGGATTTTTTAAATGAAGAAGATTCCCCGATAATGAATTTTAGATTTTAGGAGTCCTAAGTGGATAAAGATGTTGCACTTAACAAAAGTCATTCACCAACTTGTGACAATTAGTTCTTGTAGTAGTGGCTTCCACTCATTTAAAACAATAATCTACAACCACCAAGATGTACATAAATCCAAAAAAGGGAGGAAATGGGCCCATAAAATCAATGCACCACACATCAAACACCTCTACCACAAGAATAGGGGATACATACATCATGTCCCACTTTGATATTGTGCCCACTTTTTGTCACTTCAAACAAGATTTATAATTATCATGTGAATCTTTGAACACAGTTTGGCACAAGAAGCCACATTGTATAACTTTGATAGCCATACTCTTTCCACCAAAATGACCTCCACATTTTTTTGAGTGGCACATAGAGAGTATGTCTTGCTGCTCATTTTCTCAAATAACTCTCACAAAGTTGGTTAGAGAAATACGCGGGTCATCCTAAATGTTGTTCTTCACTAGAGCAAACAATCTCTGTAACGCCTGGGCCCACTGCCAAAGGCTCTAGTAGGGTTTCAGGAATTATGACTGACCCCACAACCCACCACTAGTCTTAACTGCATGATTTCTCCTCACTCAGGTGCAAGCCAGTAGAAACTTATCGACTTTTCAACCATCCTAGTATTACTCCAAGTTGAGCACGCTTAACTATGGAGTTCTTTAGTGATGGGATCGCTGAAAAGGAGGTGCACCTTGGTGATATGGGTAGTCCAATCATTCATTTTAAGATCATATTATATGAGGCCTCAAATCCTAGGATGTTACAATGTCCCCCACATAAACTGTTGATGTATGTGTCAAGGCTCAACTATATGGCCTCATAATCGATTCCCAATTTTAGTGCAGACCCAAAATGGTACATGGACACCCAACTCCCATCCACGACTACCAACGTAAGGGTGGGCCCATCTTGTCTTAACGAATAGCCCTTTCCTACTTTCCTAGATCATATGTCTTAAGATTGGCATGCCACATGCCCATGTGGGCCCCACCTACTTGAAGAGTTATGGCTTTGATACCGTTTGTAATGCCTGGGCCCACTGCGCAAGGCTCTAGCAGGGTTTTAGCAATGACGACTGACCCCACAAGCCACCACCATTTATAAATGTGCTCTTTGTCCTCACTCAAGAGAAAGCTAGGATAAACTTCCCTACCGGTCACCCATCCTAGTAGTACTCAAAGATGAGAATGCTTAACTATGGAGTTATTTAATGATGGGCTCCCTGAAAAGGAGGTGCACCTTGGTGATATGCGTAGTCCAATCATTTATTTTAAGATCATGTTATGCAAGGCCTAAATTCCTGGAACATTACAATCTCCTTTTTTGTTCTTTGGTGCATGTTCTTGGTACTCTCCAACTATCCAAGAAATTGTCAATGTTCTTGTACCATGGCTTATATCCTCAATTTGGTAAAATTGAACTATGTAAATATAATCCATAAATTGACAAGTAAACTCTCTAATGAAATTATTGATAGAATGGAAATTTTTCTTATAAGATTATTTTCTTTGCAAATATGTCTTTGAAGAACAAAATAAATGAATGAGATTTTTTGCACTAATAAATGCCAATGGCTCTGTAAATTAATTAGACAGTAGAAATATAAGGTAATATGATAATTTTCCAAAGGAAATAAAAGGTAATCATCTAGCTAGTTTGGGAACACATATTTTGAGTCATCAATTTGTGTTATTATGGCATACTTGAAATTAATAAGAAATGGAAGGGAATTGTGGAAATTGGGAGAAAAAGAACATTTCACAAGATAATGGTATTGTTTTAATGAGATGTCAAAAGTAGCAAGTTTTGCATGGGAGAGACATCCCAATAAATCCCAATTACTAAATAAATTTGAGGGAGGTATTAGGTAGCTTCATTGAAATAAGGATAGTTAATTGGTGGAATATATCAAATAGATAGGTAGAATATTAATCTTGAATTCAAGTCATGAAGTGTTTCCTATTTATAAAAGGATCATACAAACCAATGGGTACCAAATAATTATGTGATTTCATAATGGATTTTTAATGTACAGAAACCAAAGTGTAATACTAAGTGGTGCTTGGTTTTTGTAGACTTTGGAGTTATGGAAAAATCCTAAGAGTTTTTCTCTAAGGGAAGGAAGGAGGAATGTAATTATGTGCTTCCTAAAAGTGATTCCTTACTGACGTTGTACAAACTTGGGGACCAATCCACTATTCTACACGCTAGTTCTATGCATATAAAAGGACTATATACCCCCGATACTTTGAAGAAGTGTATGCCTCATATCTCATCCTAGCTATGTACCCTCATCCTTTTAGTCTAGGGTTCCTGACACGAGAACCATTCTCAATCATAAGTTTGGATGAAGGGAATCAGTAGCGGCAACACTATCCATAATCAAATATTGGGATTGTATTTCCATCACTAACCCCCTCGCACAGTGCTAAAATTTTCCTAGAACTTCCCTTGATGTCACCTACTACATCTCATCTTCTACTTTACAACCCTGACATAACGCCAGCCTTTGTCGAGGGAATGTTGCAGTTCTATCCAGGGCTTCCCCGAGTCGAGTAGGTAACCATGAGGTGGAAATCTAAGGTCATGAGGGCTGCCTTGAAGACAAAAGGTGGTCATCATTGGTGCCATGACGTGGCCACCTTGCTACTAGCTCATGCCACCACTCTCCATCATAGCAGCATGTATGCAAGGGATGTGAAGAAAGGTTTGACACAAGCTAGTAACTGGCAATGGAGATGGAGGAAGGAGCCTTAGTAGAGGTCGAGAGGCTGAACAACCAATAAGGGTTTCCTCTGCAACACCTAAGGAGGTGTGCCTGAGGACGCATCCACGAATGTGTCTAAGGCAACATCATGCTGAGGGGGAGGTCTCATGCATGGATGATACGTGAAGGATTCTGGTTGCGATGGACTAGACTAGCCAGTCCAGAGCGCGACCATGAGTTGAACTACATTTCAACTTAACAACATGGCAATGTGTCACGGTAGCATGGACCAAAGGATTCTCTCCACGTGGCCATATGCTTGAGGTATAAAGTATTATTTCATTTAAATCATAGAAATATCTAGGAGTACCTGAATATAGTAACACTACATATAATTTTGATCGAAAAAACAAGAGGAACATAAATAAAATGTAATTGATACTTAATTATGATTTGCATTCCAAGAGGAGGGTAATATATGTATTCAAGTGAAGATTAATATATGGAAACCCTATATTTCATACTAAAATGTTAAAAATATAATCAAGATGATAAAGATGATAAGTTAATTAGGGATAATCACTAGTAAGTGAATTAGGGTATAATAACCCTAGTTTTTGATGAATAAGTTGTTAATCATGTTAAATAGGTTTGTTTGGGATGTAAAATTGTTATTGTGGAATATAATCATGACTTAACATGACTATGACCATAATGATGATAACTAGAGTTGATAATGTGAATAATCATGCATATGATGATTTAAGGTTAAAGGTCATAACTTTCTATATTGTTAATGAACCCAATCAAATGTAAGTAATCATGATGAAAGGATAAGATGGATATAATAATTGGGGTTTCACTTAATGTTTAAAATATGATTGAACTGGGTTTTGTACTCTTATTACTTGTCCTAAACATGGGACAACTGTAAACTATAGAATAGGACCGAGTATGGTATAATCTATTTGCTGTGACAGTGACACTTTAGGATTTATAAACATGTTGATTAATGTTGATTGTTTGACTTTCGTGCTTGCTTGTATAATATGCTTAACGAATGCATAATATGCATGACTTTCCAACGAGGTACATGCTTAGGACTACTCACATTAGTTTGTTGGTGTTTGCTGAGGTTTTCTTGAGGATTGAACTACTAAACTATTAAATGTTTATTTACATTTTGTTCAATTATAATACCAACATGATTATCACATAACGGAATATTATGTGAACAAAATGATAGTTCATATTTGCAAGTAACTCATTGAATATATGTTTTTATGTAGTTTCACACTTTTGCATGCACCCCACATAGACAATATAGCAATATACTAAGCTATGTTTTTGTTTCTTGATATTTTGGTATATACTAATAATGAAGAGATCAAAAGATGATGAATACAGTGAAATCTACCTGAAGGGATTAAAGATAAGTAAAGAGGATTAAATAGATACTTCACTCATTTGTATATTTCTCACGTAAGAATTTCATGTCACTCCTTTGAGTAGCATCTTGTAACCAATATTTGAAGTAATGCAAAATTATTTGATGTTATTTACTATTTGTTGAATCTAGATCCTTGGGAATTTTAGGTAACGACTCTCAACTTTTTGGGCCCTTGGGAATTTTCGGTAACAACTCTCAACTTTTTGGGTCTTTACATAATTGGGAATGATGCAAAGTGAGGTTGTTACAAAGGAATTTGGGTGGAATAAAAAAAAGAATTTTCATGTGAGGAATTGTCACCTTGATCTTGATAACTTCATCATAGGTTGCTTCAATGCAAGTGAGAAGATAGACTGCTGAAGTTTCAACTCCTTCCTAATCAACTATTTCAGTGCCAAAATATTGAAGAAGAAGAATCCATTGGATCATCCTAGGCTATGAGTACTTCTTAGATGTACAGTAATTAAGTGCACCATTGTCTGTGTAAATAATAACTTTGGTTTGAATCACATATAATAGGAACTTGTCGAATGCAAACACTTTATAAAGCAATTCCTTCTTGCCATTTTGTAGTTTTTTTGGTCATATATGGTCTTGCTTTCGTAGTACATGGAATGTGGATCCATACATACCTTTTCCCCATGAATGTCACCCATGATGTATTGTAAGCATCGTCAGAATCTCAAAAAGAAAAGAGAAATTGTGGTTGCATGATAGGTGTAGAAATTAGCCTTTTCTTCAACTCTTTGAATGCTTAAACACATTTATTATTGACCTAGAACTCCAGATCTTTTTCAAGAAGGTGGCATAGAGGCCTAGAAATATTGCTAAAATATTTTATAAAAACAATATAGAAACCTACATGTCTCAAGAAAATATGGCATGTATTGCGGTAAAAGCAACTTCCAAGGTGTAAATGAGGCCCACTTTGGCCTTGTTAACTTCAATACAAACTTTTCTCAGTAAGTGTTCAAGAACAACACCCTCAAAAACCATGAAGTGAGTTTTTTCCCATGATAGAACCAAATGGAAATTCACACATATTTCTAACACAGTGGTTAGCTGATACAAATAATCATCAAAATATTTCCTAAAGACTGAGAAATCATTCATGAACACTATCAAAGTTGAATCAATCATGCCAATGCAAATTGATTTCACGTTTCTTTGGAAAATGAAGGGGTATATGGATTCTTATATAAGAAAACGTCCCTACTAGAGAAGTGAGTGTAGAGTTATCTTAATCATGGAAATATCCGCAATAGCCATCAAGAAAGAAATAAAAGCTTTGTCCTTCCAATCTTTCTAGAATTAGGTCAAAGAATAGTAAAGGGTATTGATCCTTCCTTGACATGGAATTAAGGAGATTCATGTAATTTACACACATCATCTACATTGATTTATCCACTTATTAAATTGACTTTCCATCTTCGTTAGGTACAATATTGATCACAACTCTTTTAAGAAGAACTTGAATTGGACTCACCCATGGGTAGTTAGAAATGGGATAGATGCTCCCAACATCAAGGAGCATTATAACTTCTTAACTCACAATTTCCTTTAGCTTGGATTCAACCTCCTTTGCATTTCATGACTTTTCCTTAAATAATCTTCAAGATAGATTCTATGGACACAAATCGAGTTGTCAATACCTCTCATATCAACAATTAACCATCCAGTGACTTGAATATATTTCTTTAGGACATAAAGATCATGTTCTTATTCAAAGGAAAGAATAGAAGAAATGATCTCTGGGAGGGTGTCATTTGGACCAAGAAACGCATACTTTAAACCTCCAGGAAATGGTTTTCATTTGAAAATAGGAGGGTGCTTGAGAGCTCGGGCAAGTGCTTCTCGACTAGGGAGGGATAGACACATGAGTGAAATAACTGAGGATCATTGTTGTGGGAGAGTATGTTGGTGACTAGTACACCAACACAAGGGACAACTCTTTCTTGTCTATTCTAGTAGGACGACAAGAGTTCTAGTTGGTCTGTGTGGAATACTCTAGAGGCAGGAGTCCTTTGGCTGCTTCTAAGAGGGCAACATCAACTTGCAATCTGTGGCAAGATATGAGGAGCCACTACAACAATTGTCTGAGTCTGATGTCTGTGGAAGAATAGTGAGACGAGTCTGAATGTAACAACGAGATGCACACCAATGTCCAAGATAGAGTGCACATCTACATCGATGAGGATTATCGCTGGACTTGCTCCAGGACTAGGCATATGTTCATGAAACCATTCTTCCCATTGCATAGTTATTGATGTGATCTGCTGGTTAATTGGAAATATGTCAGTCAAAATTTTGTATCCACTGCCTATCTGATGTTGTATTTCACAACACTCTTATCATTCTAATGATCTCATTGTTTATGTACTCAACCTGAAGATATATGTCGTCGAGTCACATCATTCCTTAGACATCTACATATATGTGTCATCACCTCATGATTGATACAAACATAATACAAAGAATTACCTTCATGATTATCAAATTAGATATCTAATGCCCCATAACAATCATCATATGATTGGCTCTATGGGCATACATACCAACAACCTAAGGCTAAGATGCATATGAAACTAAAGAACAAACCTTATTGTACTTGTAGACAGGTTAGCCAATGGAACAAGGATTGTTATTTAAAAGAAGGCAAAGAAAGTTATTACATCCGCAATTGAGGAGATTGTGACCAACATAATGACTACATGCTTGAACCTCAATGACTACATCCTTTCTTTTTTTGAAACACTTTACTAAAAAATTAACACTATGGCTAACATACATGTTTGCGCTTATAACTCCATGTTTGTGTCTTACCTATCCTCTAGAGTTCATTTCATGACTTTGGGCAATTCCAACTCTACAGAAGTCAAGGAGAATGACAGGTGGAGTTGAAGTTTCCTTTGGGGAGGTTCTAATAGTTCATAGAGTCAGACATGTTCCAACTATTAGATGCAATATCCTTAGAGCCGTAATGTTATTTAGGAATGGTTTTATAATAGAATGTAAATATAATAAGACTATTATCACATGCTTTTGTGATTTTTTATTTTTTGCCAAGGGGCATCTATGTGATTTGGAAAACATATTCAAAATTTTTGTTGAACCTGTTTCAAGTTTAATTTAAAATTTGAATGATAATAGTTTTATTTGCATGAGTGGTGTATAGTGTGATGTGTGGCATCTTCTTTTGGGACATGTCAATTTTTTCTCAATGAAATGAATTATCAATCTTGATTTAATTCCTAAGTCTGACATTAATATTATTCAATTTGGAATCTTTGTGCAAGCTAAATTGCCTAAGAAGCCTTTTCATTCTATGAATAGGGATTCAAAGATTCAGAATTAAGTAGACACTAATATCTATGAATTTAATGGGACTTCAACTAGGGATCAAAAATGTTATTTCATAACTTTGATTGATGATGATAGTAGGTAATGTTATGTCTACTTACTGAAAAGTAATGATGAGGCATTGGATAAATTCAAAATTTATAAAAAAGAAGATGAAACTCAAACTAGTAAATTGCTTAAACAATTAATGACTGATAGGGGAGGAGAGTATATGTTGAACTTATTTTTGGAATTTTTTCAATTCCGCTGGTATAGTTCATGAGGTTATGATGCCTTATTCATCACAATCTAATGGGATAGTAGAACGTAAGAACAAAACCATAATATATATGGTTAATACCTTACTCAAAACCTTAGGTCTACCCAACTTTATGTGAGGGGAAGCTTGAATATGACTTTCTATATTATAGATAGAGTTCCTGACAAATATAAAGAAAGTAGTCTATTTGACCAATGGAGAGGGAGAAAATTGAGTATCAAATATCTTCAAGTGTGGGGGTGCCTTGCTAAGGTACTTGTTACTGAACACAACATGATTAAATTGGGACCAAAAATAGTTGATGTCCTCTTCTTGGTCTATGTAGAGACAAATTTCTATAGATTCTTAATTGAAAATGTGATACCTAAGGAATTGATGTCAGTACAATTCTTGAATTATGGGATGGTACATTCTTTGTGGATGTGTTTCCATGAAATCTGGAGTGCCCAAAGAAGTATCTCCAGAGGATTCATTTATGAATATGATGAATATAAAGAAATGGTTGAACCAAGGATAAGTAAATGAGCTAGGACATCCAAAGATTTTAGAAGTGAGTTTCTCACTTACAATATTGAGGATGATCTTGTATCTTTTACAAAATATATGATTCTCCGTATGCTAAGTGTTATGACCCACATCAAAGTTAACCAATAAGTACAATGATAATAGCATCATCATGTTAATTAAGATAAGTTAAGTGCTCAGGTTGTAATTAGTGCTTTGATATAGTGTTATAGTCTAATTATAATGTTTTTATGCATTGAGGTTGTAGTGGATCTCGTGTTTGGAATTTTGCAAAATAAATCACGCAAATCGGACATTCGAGTCAATAGTTATGACGTTTTTATGTTTCTTTGGGCTTGGATGCAATTTTTCTAGTAATTAGCTATTTATTTCCCTTTCCCCTTTCGTCCTTATCCCATTCTCATCTTCCTGATCCTCTTGAGCGGTGCCCAACACCTTCTAGCAGTGCCTAGCTGCTTGACCGACCAACATCTAGGGCGGTGGTGTGAGCGGTCGATTTAGGGCTTGAAAGCTTCGGTTTAGAAGCGCCCAACCTCCGCCATCATCTTCCTCTTCTTCCTCCATCCTTTTCCTCTTTTCTCCATGCCCTAAAGCCACCCATCCAGTAGGGGTGGCCGACCTATAAGAGCTGCATTAGCAGCCACGTAGTAACAACAATGATGGCCATTGGGGCTCAAGAGGGTCCGCTTCAGCGACGCCCCTTCCTCCTCTACCTTTCCCCCATCCATCCTCAACCTAGCCACTTTCTTGGGTGGCCGACCAGTAGTGGGTGCGGCGCCCAATAGCAGTAGGTTGGTCGTTTGTGATTTGAAAGAGGAGCAGGTGTTCTTGGCCCCTTAGCGTCAGCCAGTGGCCAGCAGCGCGTCGGCGACTTTCTTCCTCACCTCAACCACCAAGAAGCGGCGCCCAGCCCCAAGGAGCAGTGCCCAAGCAATAGGGGTGGCGCCCCAGCCATGTTCAAGCAGCAACAATTGTAGTTGTAGCTTTGTGCCACCTTGGGAGCCAGGAAACACCATGGAACAATGTTGTTAGCTCATCTTTGAGGTCCAAGCACGAAGCCACGTTGAGCGACGCCCAAATCAAGAAACGGTGTGTGAGATACATTTGAACTAGGTCAGTCCCAAGGTTGAAGATGACCTGCTGACGCCCAGAAACTTGCCTCTAGATGCATTTCCAATCGAATTGCGGTCACCTCACCCACTGTCAGTAGAATTTCACTCACTAAGAACGTATAATTCAAATAATCGGGTGTTTTTATTGAATTCGTGTTATTTGCAGGTAACAACATTTACCCAGGTGTCGGGCAGTACCGACGTCGCTCGATTTCCAAATTGCATGTTTTATTTACTAACGTTGCATGATGCTAATTAGTTAATTGATGTGTGATTTGGATTATTGGAACTACATGATTTATTAAAACATAATCTGCTTAGTTTAAAAGTTGGAATCAGTAGCTCATGACCGGTAACGGTACATTTTTAGTAAGTTAATAGATGCTCAATTTCATAGAAATGACAATGGCATGAAAGGGTTCAATAGAAACCTAGTTGCACATCCCGATCATATTTAATGTGAATTTATTAATAATTATACGAATCGACATGTTTCTCAAGGATATCATAAGAAATTCTCAGTTATTATCAATAATTTGTGTCATCATAAGTAATTAACTCTTAATTGGATTAATTGATGCACAACTCAAGATTAGGGTTGATGTGCATCTTTTTCTAGGAATTTCAGATAATTTACAAGTGCTATTGATGATTTCTCATATGTTGAGTACTCAATCCTTATCAGTATATTTAGATGTTCAATTGCATGATTTCAGTATGTATGTGCCAAGTTGACAAGTATTCTATTTATTTTAATCTGCCTGCAAGTATAGTATGTGGATTATTTAGTATTTTTCATTGGTTTGAATAAACTGTTGTATCAAATTTAGAATGATATTCATGTCATGTTGTAAAGTTCAAGTAAATAGACATGGTACCATAGAGATACCAGAGTCGAGTATAAGTAAGAGAAATGTACAATCTAGTAAGAGTCTTCCAAGATTAGTGAAATAATAGATTTAAGGACCCTGAGACCGTAGAATCCCTATGAGAGGTCTGCGCCTTAGGGATGAAATGACCTACCCTGGTGGTGCATCCAGTATACGGGGGTCGGAACGCACCCATAGAGCATGCGGGGAGACGAAGCCCTTGAGGAAGTCTCCTAAGAGAAGATAGGTTACCCAACATGAACCAGAAATCACGGTGGTAACCTAGAGGTACCCACAGAGCGTACCAAGATGAGGCCCACAGAGCATCTCAGACTCTCTTCCTATGTGCTCAGGTTAGAGGAGGAGTCCAGTTTATGGCACCTTAGGAGTGCCGAGGCCAGAGAGCCAATTTTCCTATTGCAGACTACAAGAGTAATTAGACTTAGGTATCTTGGGGTGTCGGCTAAGTCTTGTACGGTGGGATTGTAGTTCACTACGAGTCTTCATATGTAGAGTACACTGCATATGATCAGGGCATAAGATAAAATGTGTTCATATAGGTTCACAGAGTTTCTATAAGTTAAAGAGTTAAGAAAGATTTGAGTTAGTTTCATAGAAGTTGTCCATTAAATGAAATTTTAGTATTCTCTATTGTTTAATCATATCTATAGTTTTGCAGCAGTTGTTGTCTTAATGAAATGTTGACATCTCCTATCATTTAAATTATATTTCTTAGATCTACTCAGTATAGTATTATCTTATATTTTATTCCAATTAATAATCATAAAATTAGTTATCTGCGACGGTTGGGTGAAATTCTATTCACTGAACCAGTAGCTCACCAACCTACTGAAACATTTTTCGGGTTAGCGTCGGCATGAGGAAGCTGAAGGATCGTATCTTAGTCTTTTCCCCTCGGTCCTTGGGCATGTGGTGTGGTAGTGAGAGAATTTAATGTAATATGTAGTTTAGATTTCAGTCATCTGTTGTGCTTTATATTCCAAATGAAAAATGTAATATGAGATGTAAATCTGCTTTATCTATATAGTAATATAAATAGTAGTTGCTTCCGCAGTTAGTAAGGTTTCAGCTTATTCTAAGTTAAAAGATTTTTACTTTAAGCTAATTTTATGTGATTAAGAAAAGAAAAAGTTAAGGATGGTTTACCGAAGGTGACTTCCCGACCTCCAGGGTCATTAGAGATGGCACGGGGATCGGGGCGTCATAATTAATTTTGGTATCAGAGCATAGGTTGAGTATGTAGTTACTCTAACTAAAGGTCAGGGGACAATAAGAGACCAATAGGATTAGGACTTAGGTGTTTTACTTCTAACTGTAATTGGCTAACAGGAAGTGTTTTGTTATACTATTGCACATGGAAGGAAGAGGACGTGGGCATGAGGACCAAGATGAGAGCCACATTGGACATGACCCTTAGTTGATGGGTCCAGGTGGTGGAGATGATGTGGATGAGGCATCAAGGATGTATAGGATGTTTCTTGAGACTAGGGAAAAGTATAAAATGGAGAGGTGAGCTTCTACCTCGAGCAGCAAGGACCTAATGTGATCCTATGAGCTGGTTAAGAAGCTTGGAGGTACTGAGTTCAATGGAACTATGGATTCTGTAGTGGCAGATGAATGGATGAGATAGTTAGAGAAAGTGTTCTGTCTGATTGAGTTGTTTGAGTAAAGACAAATCAATCACATAGTTTATTTGCTTAAAGGTGATGCAGAGCTCTAGTGGCATGGAGTTGAAGATAAAAGGAGGGACACAATATTGACTTGGAATGATTTCATTGATGAATTCCATCTTAAGTACTAACCACCTACCTTTTTGAGTGAGAAGATAAGACAACTGTAGAATATCAGACAAGGAAGTATGACAATTGGTGAATACGAGGCACATTTCACAAGGTTGGTGATTTTCTGTCCGCAAGTTATTCCTAATGATGTAGAAAAGTGCAGAAGATTTCAAGAAGGATTGAGATCATAGATTAGACACACTGTTTTAGCAATTGGTCAAAGAGATAGAGAAAACTTTGGGGAATTTGTGGAAGCAGCGAGACGTGTAGAAGAGTCAGTTAATGCTGATAAGCAGTCTGAGAGTAAGAAAAGATCTGGAGACTTTATTAGAAAGGGACAAAACAGTGGAGGATACAGAGGAGGTGGTGGTTTTTTTCAAAGATAGGATGAGGACTTGTCTATTTGGGTAGACAAGGATCTAGTTTTTCATCAAGTGGAGGATGACCTAACTCACGTAGATGGAATACATAGTCTACCTGGACACCTTGAACTAGGTCTTTTGGATCATCAATTTCAATGACAGGTCCACCGAGGCGAGAGACGCGAGCATGTGATATCTATGGAAGACCACACTCAGGACAATGTTGGAGAACAAAGTTCCAAGGATGTCATCAATGTAGACAAATGGGACATATCAAGAGGAATTGCCCCCAGTTATAGCAGTCAGCATCATAGGGTTCCCAATCACAATACCAGAATGTCCCGAGACATGCTCCAGCTAGAGGAGTAGGTTCCTCTATAGATTTAGGTTCCCGAGGTGGTACAACACCTAGTTCTAGGGAAGGATAATGAGGACATCATGTGAGAGGAAGAGATTTAGGACGCTTCTTCTCTTTGACACCACAAGAAGGTATTGTTTCTTCTTAAGTAATTACATGAGAAATGATTTTCTTTAACAACATTTTAGTTACAGTTTTGATAGATCCGGGTGCTACTCACTCGTTTATATAATGTTCTTTAGCTTGTGAGATTAACCTGTTAACCCTAGGAGTTACCGATTGAGTTGTTGTTGAGGATTCTGTTAGATGAACTGACAGTGTTGACAAAGTTTTGTCCCAGATGTTTGATGACTTTTGGTGGTTACACCATCGCGGTTAATCTTATACCCCTAGATATTAACTCTTTTCTAGTTATCTTGGGTATGGATTGCCTAGAGATGTATCTAGTTCAACTCGACTGTTGGAAGAAGGAGGTTATCTTTCAATAGGGTGAATTTTCTTGTGTCTTTTCTGGAGACAAAAATGTTTTGCTTACGTGTATCAAATCAACCACTATAGCTGATAAGATGTTGCAGAAAGGTTGTGAGGCATTTTTGGCATATGTAGTAGATACCAGAGTAGAGAAGAGCACAATCACCCTATGGGATGTGCCAGTGGTCTGTGAGTTCCCAGATGAGTTGCCAGATCTACCTCCTGAAAGAGAGATAGACTTTGAGATCCAGGTGTTGCCAGGTTGTCAACCTATAGTGCTACCAACCTATAGAATGGCTCCTGTAGAGTTGAAGGAACTCAAGATTCTGTTACAAGAGTTATTGGATAAAGGTTTCATTCGACCTAGTTCATCACCATTAGGAGCTCCAGTCTTGTTTGTGAAAAAGAAAGATGGTACTATGAGGTTATGTATAGACTACAGACAGTTGAATAAGATCACCATCAAGAACAAGTACCCACTGCCAAGGATAGATGATTTATTTGATCAGTTGCATGTAGCAAAAATATTTTCTAAGATAGACTTGAGATCTGGATATCATCAGTTGAGGATAAAGGCTTCACATATTCCTAAGTCGGCTTTTAGAACAAGATATGGGCATTATGAGTTTCTGGTCATGTCGTTTGGACTGACTAATGCCCTAGCAGCTTTCACGGATATGATGAACTGGATATTCAAGCCGTTTTTGGATCAGTTCATAGTAGTTTTCATAGATGACATTTTGATATATTCCAGAGATGATGAGCAGCATGAGCAACATCTGAGGATAGCTTTATAGTTGTTGAGACAACACCAGTTATATGCTAAGTTCAGTAAGTGTGATTTCTGGTTAGTTGAGGTGTCTTTTCTTGGACATGTCATCTCAAGATGTGGAGTAAGTGTTGACCCTAAGAAAGTCGAGTCTATTCTATAATGGGAGAAGCCTAACACTCCTACTGAGATCAGGAGCTTCTTAGGATTGGTAGGTTACTATAGGAGGTTCATTCAAAACTTGAGTGTTGTAGTGTCACCTTTAACACAATTAACAAGAAAGGGTGCACTGTTTGTTTGGTCAGACAACTATGAGAATAGTTTTTAGATCTTGAAGAAGAGGTTGACCACAACATCAATGTTGATCCTGCATGAGACATGTAAAGGTTACACAATTTTTTGTGATGCTTCAAGGAGAGGTTTAGGTTGTGTGTTGATGTAGGAAGGCAAAGTAGTAGCTTATGCATCTAGACAACTTAAGAAGAATGAGGAGAATTACCCGACACATTATCTAGAGTTAGCTATAGTAGTTCATGCTCTTAAGACATGGCGTCACTATCTTTATGGTGAGGCATGTCAGGTGTTTACAGATCATAAGAGTTTGAAATATATTTTCACCTAGAAGGATCTGAATCTTAGACATCAGAGATGGTTAGAATTGATCAAGGATTATGATGTGATGATAGATTATCATCCTGGTAAGGCGAATGTGGTAGCAGATGCCCTCAGTAGGAAGTCAAGTTCAACAACTGATGTATTCTTTATGGCATGTTTCAAGAGAGACCTGCTAGTAGAGATGTGGAAGTTGAACTTAGACTTAGGGGTGACTGAGCAGAGTGGTTTGATTGCACAGATGCAAGTCAAGCCTACTTTTTATGATCAGATCAAGGAACTTCAGCAAAGTGATAGTGAGTTACAACAGATCATGCATGACATGACAAGATGAAATATACCAAAGTTTAGGTTTTCAGATGATGGTTTGTTGTATTAGCATGACATGTTGCCTGTACCTAGAGATAGTGATTTGAAAGAAAGGATTCTTGAGGAAGCACATGCATCGATGTACGTTATGCATCCAGGCAACACTAAGATGTATAGGAATCTCAAGGAGTTGTACTGGTGGTCAGGCATGAAAAAGGATGTAGCTGAGTACGTGGCTAGGTGTAGTGTGTGCCAGCAGGTTAAGGCTGAGCATCAGAAACTTGCAGGTACCTTGCAATCTCTTCCTATACTAGAGTGGAAGTGGGAACATATCACAATGGATTTTTTGGTAGGGTTGCCCAGGACACCTAGAGGTTGTGACTCGATATAGGTGATTGTGGATAGACTGACTAAGTCTTCTCACTTTCTTCCTATTAAGTCAACCTTTGATGTCTTGAAGTTGGCTAAGATATCTGTTGATGAGATAGTCAGGTTGCATGGTATCCCAGTTTCAATTATATCAGACAGAGATCCTAAGTTCACATCCAAGTTTTGGAATTAGTTGCATCGTGCTTTGGGCACAAAGTTGAGATTCAGTATAGCTTTTCACCTGCACACGGATGGTTAGTCAGAGAGGACCATTCAGACTCTTGAGGACATGTTGAGAGCATGTGTCTTGCATTTCAGTGAAAGTTGGGAAGAACACTTGAGCCTTATAGAGTTTGCATACAACAATAGTCACCATTCCAGTCTTGGTATGGCCCTGTATGAAGCTCTGTATGGCAGAAAGTGTGGATCACCCGTATGTTGGTACGAGGTGGGTGAAAAAGAGATTCTTGGACCAGAGATAGTATATTTGATTATAGAAAAGATCACAATGATTAGAGAACAGTTGAAAGCTGCACATGATAGGCGGAAGAGTTATGATGAGAAGAGACGTAGACCTCTTGAATTTGAGTTTGGTGATGAAGTGTATCTGAAAGTTTCACCGTGGAAAGGAGTGTTGAGGTTTGGCAAGAGAGGCAAGCTGACTCCTAGGTTTATGGGCCCATATCCTATCATTGAGAGGATTGGACCTATAGCCTACAAGTTGGATTTTCCATCCGAGTTGGCTAATCTACATGATGTGTTTCATGTATCGATGCTGAAGAAGTGTTACCCTGGTACAAAGAAGATAGTGGCCCCATAACCTACACAACTCAGATCAGATGTGTCCAATGTTGAAGGACCAGTACATATAGTTGATAGGAGGATCAAGAAGCTCAAGAATTGTGAGATACCATTAGTGAAAGTTTTGTGGAGGAACCACAACCTAGAGGAAGCCATGTGGGCGCTTGAGTCAGAGATGCGTAACAATTTTCCTTTTTTGTTTTAGGAATTTTAGGATGAAATTCTTATAAGTGAGGGATATTGTTATGACACACATCAAAGTTAACTAATAAGTACAATGATAATAGCATCATCATGTTAATTAAGATAAGTTAAGTGATCAGGTTGTAATTAGTGCTTTGATCTAGTTTTATAGTATAATTAGCATGTTTTTATTCATTGAGGTTGTAGTGGATCTCGTGTTTGGAATTTTGCAAAAGAAATCACGCAAATCGGACATTCGAGTCAATAGTTATGACTTTTTTATGTTTCTTTGGGCATGGATGCAATTTTTCCAGTAATTAGCTATTTCTTTCCCTTTCCCCTTTCTTCCTTATCCCATTCTCATCTTCTCGATCCTCTTGAGCGGTGCCCAACGCCTTTGTTACAACCCCAATTTTGGGTTCATTTGGTGAGAAATGTAATTTCTCATATTAAAAATATTTGAACAAATAATGATATAATTTGTTTGGAATCAATGGATTTCATTTACAATAGTCTGGATGATTGTGTTGTGGGATTTACTGGCTTTTGGGCCCAATAAAGGAAAAGATAAAAGAAATTCCATTAGAAAATTAATAATTGAATATTTGAGAAAAGAAAAATGTGGAAACCTCTAGAAGGCAAATCCAAAGAGGGATTTCATGCCTATTGGGTTCCTTGGGTTCCAAGGAGTCCAAAGTTGCATAGAGAGTACAATAAGAAAAGAAAAGATCAATTAAGTATTTCTTTATTAAGAAAGAAATTGAAAATAATGGTAAAAGGTGGAAAATAAGTGAAAAGAGGTATAATTGAGTTATCCTTGGTGGAATTTCGTATCCCAAGGATTTCTAGTGTTAAAAGGAATACTAATGAGGAAAATAAAAGAGAAATAAAGAGAAATCCTCAAAAATAGATATTTTAATAAGAAATAAATAGGATAATGAGAAACAATGCATATAGATGCATCTAGAAGGATAATAAGTATCCTTGAAAAGGAATTTCGAAATCTTGGAGTTTCTTAAGGTCCAAGGAGCCCCAATAAAGAGGAAAGAAGGAGAAAATACCAAAAATACAAAATAAGGGGATAATGTGATACATTATTAATGAAATTTGTGATATTGATAATAAGGAATTATTTTCTATTAAAAGGAAAAGTTAATTTCGTGCCAATAAATTAAAAGGCAAGTACAAGGAAGATAAAGGAAGTAATTTTTGAAATCCTGATATGTAAAGAAAAAAGAATATCAAAGAGATGATGAAGAGAGAGGAGGTTGCTTTTATCTAAGGAAAATAAGTTTCTAAGTTCGAAAAGGGCTTGGTTTCTTCATGGGCAAGCGGTCCGGGTTCGTGGATACCCTCCCCTATAAAAGGGGTAGAGCCCAAGGTTGAGTTCCAGAGAGATACCACGTCTCCCACCCTCTTTCTCATATTTTTCTTGCTTCCTTACGTTCAAAACCCTAACTAAGGAAAAGCTACGGGATCATGAAGCCATGAGGCTACAAGGAGGAGATTCGAGGGAAGAGTGATGTCCCATAGCTCCGGTAGGTGGCCTTAGCATTGTATCCCTACCCCAAACTGAGTTCTATAACAGTCGCACGACTGCAACAACAGCTGTAAGTAACAGAGATACCCAGCCCGACTTGGCTGAGCTGGCTATCTGTTGGGAGGAGATCCAAGCTCAGAAGAAGGTGGCAGAGCTATAGGAACCTACGTCGATGACTTTTGGGGTCCAAAGGGGGGGAGAACGGGTTGTCCAAGCCACCATTAGGGTTGCTGCCGCGGAAGCAACAACCGTTCGTGAGGATGAAGAAGACTTAGAGACATTGGATGGTTCTACCCTCAACGTAACAAATGATGCGTTGGTTATGTGGAGGGCAATCACGTCTTTTTTTTATATTTCCAAATCCACAACATTGCATGGACTGAGATGACGTGGCAACTCCCGATTGGCCCAAGTAAGTGAAATCTTGCTAAATTCATAATTAAATATTGGTAACTATGATTAGGACAAGTAATATATGAATTTTGATCAGGAGAACGAGAGGAATCCAATAAAAATGATATAAAAGATTTATTCTGTTTCTAATTGCAAAAGTACAATAAGTTGATGAAAAGTGCATTAAAGTTAAGTTAAAAACTGTATTTGTGATTAAAGGTTGAGTCTAGTATGCTTAATGGGTTACTTTAAGTATTAATAACCCGTTGAATGATAATGTTCGATTCAAACCTGATCTAGATGTGAAAATATGTTGTTAAATGATGGTTCTAAGTTATTTCAAGTAAAAAGATTCCTAGTTCTGGATAAATATCCTAAAAGTAGTGATTAGGGTTTTCTCATGAATAAAAGGTAGAATTATGGTAAATCAAGTTCATATGTGATTAGACCATAATGAACTTTGAATTGATGATAAATGCGTATAATGATCTTGTCATGTATTAAAAGAATAAAAATAGTAGCTTTAATGTAAAAGAGGCTTAATGAACTTAATTAATGGTTAATGGTGCCTTTAATCCAAAAATAGGGTTATATGTTGTTAAGATAACCTTAATATTGAAGAATAGATGAGATAATTAGGATTTATGAGTAATGGTATAAAATTAGGGTTTAGAATAATAAAAGATGAAGTGAAACCCTAATTGCAAAGGAAACCCTAAAATAGATACGGAAACCTTAGGAAGCAATTTCAAGTTGAATAGAAAGAATCTTGATAAAGTGTGTAGTTAATAGAGTACATGTGTTTTTTAGGATTGTTGATTGTGTGGTTGAACTACTTGCTTGGATGGCTTTCTTGGTTGAATTGATATTAGCTCGAGATATCAACTGAATAGGTATGTGGTTACGCTTATGAATAATCGCTTTAGGTTCACGGTGATTTCTGAATGTTTTTATCGATTGCTTGAAAATAACTATTGGATTCCTTTTATTTCATGCAACTATAAAGTGAATATGATTATCACCATGATTATATATATAATTGGCTTAGATCCAAATCCACCTCTGTGGCTTGTAAAGGCTAAAAAGGGGTAACCTAGAGTAAGGTCTAGGTTATCATGGGTTAGAAATTGGGCCACCAAGTGTAGTACCATGAGACCCTTTAACATGCCATGAGTTAAGGAGTGGGCTACTTACGAGTAGGGCCATGAGAATCAACCCTAGAAACTGGTTCACCTATAGGTGGGACCATGAGGGATTTAATGGGGATCTACTATAAGGAAAGTAGCATCTAGGTCCACTGCAGGGACAACGTAGAGGATAGGGAATGCATGGATCGCGTAGTTATATTTAAAACGTAAAATTGTTTGTTAAATGGTAATTGGCTGCAATACATTGTTATGAATAATTGCACGATTATTGTTTCCCCCACATACCAGCTTCAGCTGACCGCTGTTTTGTTTGTTGGCAATTTAGGTACAAAATCCCAAAAGGACAAACAATAAAGAGACATGTTGTGAATTCACGAATTAAAGAACAAGGTGGTAATAGTTAGATTAGTTCCAATGCAGATAGAGGTTTAGAAATCCAATCTTTCAAAAAGGTATACAAAAGTTTATTTTCTTACAGCTTTTCAGTTTAGTCTGTTAAAATTTAATAATTGTTCTTGGTTAATTGTCGAACCTTTGATCCGGAAAATATGGGTGCGGCTTCAACCTCTCGGTCTCCCTTAATTTGGGGTTACTGGAAGGTGGGGTCGTAACAACCTTCCAGCAGCACCTATCTGCTTGACCGACAACAACTAGGGTGGTGGTGTGAGCGGTCAATTTAGGGCTTAAAAGCTTCGGTTCAGCATCGCCCAACCTCCGCCATCATCTTCCTCTTCTCCCTCCATCCTATTACTCTTTTCTCCATGCCCTAGCACCACCCATCCAGTAGGGGTGGCCGACCTGCAAGAGCTGCGTTAGCAACCAAGTAGCAGCAACAACAACCATTGGGGCTCGAGAGGGGCCGCTTCAGTGGCGCCCCTTCCTTCTCTACATTTCCCCCCTCCATCCTCAACCTAGCCACTTTATTGGGTGGCCGACCAGTAGTGGGTGCGGCACCCAGCAACAACAGGTTGGTTGGCCGCGATTGGAAAGAGGAGTAGGTGTTCTTGGCCCCTCAACGTCGGTCAGTGGCCTACAACGCGTCGTCGAGTTTCTTCCTCACCTCAAGCACCAAGAAAGCGGTGCCCAGCCGCCAAGGAGTGGTGCCCAAGTAGCAGGGGCGGCGCCCCAGCCATGTACGAGTAGCAGCAGCTGTAGCTGTGGCTTTGTACCACCTTGGGCACGAGGCAACACAAAGGAACGTCACCATTAGCTCGTCTTTGAGGTCCAAGCACGAAGCAACGTTGTGCGACACCCAAATCAAGAAGTTGTGTGTGTGCTACGCTTGAACTAGGGTAGTCCAAGGTTGAAGATGACATGCTGATGCCCAGAAACTGGCCTCTGGATGCGATTCCAGTCAAATTGCGGTCACCTCACCCGATGTGAGTAGAATTTCACTCACTAAGCACGTATAACTCCAATAATCAGATTTTTTGATTGAATCGATGTTATTTGCGGGTAACAACATTTATCCAGGTGTGGGGCAGTGTCGGTGTCGCTCGATTTCCAAATTGCACGTTTTATTTACTAATGTTGCACGACGCTAATTAGTTAATTGATATGTGTGATTTGGATTATTGGAACTGCATGATTTATTACAACCTAATCTGCTCAGTTTAAAAGTTGGAATCAGTAGCTCATGACCGGTAACGATACAATTTGGGTATAAACCTAGGTTGTATGTTTTTAGTAAGTTAATTGATGCTCGATTTAAAAAAAATGACAATGGCATGAAAGGGTTCAATAGAAACCCAGTTGCACATTCCCGGTCATATTTAATGTGAATTTATTAATAATTATACGAATCGACATGTTTCTCAAGGGCATCATAAGAAATTCTCAGTTATTATCAATAATTCATGTCATGATAAGTAATTAACTCTTAATTGGGTTAAGTGATGCGCAACTCAGGATTAGGGTTGATGTGCACATTTTTCTAGAAATATTAGATAATTTACAAGTGCTACTGATGATTTCTCATATTGGGTTATTCACTGATATAAATCATGACATGTTATTTGAGTGCATGCCTTAATGTGTCATATTACTTTTTTTCCATGTATTTATTGTGTCACTACCAACCTATACTCTTGCAACTAAGTTTTGAGTTGAAGACCTCTGTTCACCTAGTTCTTGCGAGGAATAAAGTTAGATAACTCAGATAGATTCAAATTGAAAGGTATCTGCTAAAGGCACAATGGATTATTGAATGGAAGAACCCATTACACATTGGACTTTATTGCGGATTTTTAGATATATAAATGGTTGTTAGTCATTTATATAACTTGATTTAAGCCCAATATAGTGCAGCTAGTACATAGAGGAAATGTAGCTTTGAGTCTTGCGCGATTAGGAAGAGTTTTCATCCTACATTGCTCACTCTTAGAACTTTTAGGTCCTTACTTGTAGGATCGCATGTGGCACTAGTGTCCAATGAACTCCAGGGGATACTATGCTCACCTCTTTGGTGGGTATGGTGACCACAACACACACGGACGCATGCATGCACATACCTCACTACAACTCTTGTCTCCTACATTGTGGGTTATGTGAATAGTCTTTCATCTTACTTTTGCATAAGGATACAACTATGTAAGTAATTATTAATTTAATTTATTATTTCTTTCATAAGTAAATTTATTAAACCTCATTGGAAAATGTTTGCCTTAAAGTTCTTTCCACAATGTGTACAAGAGCGATTGTGTGATCACATCTAGATGGAAATAGGATTTTGGGGCATGAAAAGCTATAAATAAGCCTCTGGTCATTAGGGTTAAACACAACTTACAAACACCAGTCGTCAACGTTCATTCCAGTGTTTTGCAAATTCTAAATCAGTTCCTTACCGTCGTTGCTCCCAAACTACTCCGTGGAGAATTTTCTCTTGTATGAAGCGAGTTCGTCCTCCCTCTGCTCCATATACGCAATATGTCCGGGTGGTTGTACCTCTGGTTTCTGATAGTGCGACCGTTCATCGTCAGTGTGTGAAAGAGACGTCGTCTACAAGTTTGTAGTTGGTTGACCGGAAGAACGACACTTATCCAATATGATTGCGAGTTACTGATTTCTTTAAGTATCACATTTATTTTTCAACAAACGATTTGATCTAAGTTTCTAGCGTTTTATTTCTGTTGTCCCGCATTGGTTGTTTTACGTGTTTGTTATCTAAATTTGCCAAAACTTATTAATTAATTTATAACTATTACTGCTACATGTAACGACTTCTGAAAATAAAATTTACAACATCATTTTCTAGACGTTTTCCAGCTACGTGTTTGTTATCTGAATTTGCCAAAACTTGTTAATTAATTTATAACTATTGCTACTACATGTAACGACTTCTGAAAATAAAATTTCCAACATCATTTTCTAGACGTTTTCCAGTAGTGCGTTAGTATTTCATGTCACAATCTCATGATTTAGGCCATTCGCACCGACCACGCTTTTGTCAATTTAAGTTCTTCCTTTCTTAACAAGGCATTAAGTTGTGTATGCCTGTGGATAATATCTTCTTCGGTATGTGGATTTTTGTGGAGAGCAACCTGAACATTTCAAGCGTCCACTTATAGTTGGCTTATGTAAAAGCTTCCCGTCTGATAGGAGTTTAGTCTTTAGTGAAAGATTCGATCTTGCTCCTGCCGCTGGAAAAAAGGTGAGCCATTTCAATGGGAATCTGAGTTGAGCTATGAAAATTCACCTTACTATCGGGGCTTCCACAAGTGCATAGACAGTCCTTTTTTCATCATCAGAAGCTATTGATGAAAATCGAGGACACAACAATCAAGTTCAGTAATAAACTGGGTAAAAAGAAGCGAGTCGCATCTTAGCAACAGTTTCTTACTTCCGACAACTCCATGAAAAATCACCGATGAACAAAATGCAAAATCCACTTTTGCGTACCTATAATACGGTGAAAACGATCATAAACCAGGAGAATTTTCGAGTTGCAAAATCCCCCATACTCCAGATAGTGTAAGGAGGAGAAGGAAACACAACATTACTAGATCCTTACTAGAGAATACATGTATCAAGGCATGAATTGCATAATTTCGAACAATGTTTATTGGAAATTTTAGGTAATAATTTATTTCTGAAGAGTACAGAAACTGTTTCATAAAAAGGAAGAGTACGGTGACCAAACAACTGCAATTTATTGACTCTACGATGAGGACGAGCTGGATTCAATCGTCACTCCTACTTGCCTTTAGTTTGGTGGCACCATCTCCTCTAAGACTACCGTAAGTACGTCCACCAACGCGACAAGCATAGAAGGCATCGGTACACAAGGTAGTGAGCTCGTATGTGATCTGTCTCACTTGATCCTGCGGTAATCAACAAGTAACAATAAGCAAACAAACCGAAAATACTTTACTAATGAAATATGTAGTTATCTTACTAGTTAACAAGTGAATCATATACATAGTTAGTGAAGTCGTAGGATCCTTACTTAGCCAATTCACATAGGTAGCCATTCGTCTAAAATCTCCTCTAGGAATTCAACAAGATAACAATCTTCTTAAGTGGAAGCCTTTATATCGACTTTGGTGGATGCTTTGAAGTTGTTCAACTATATCTTAATGCTCTTGAAGGACACATACATGGTGTCAGCCTTCACGTGTTTTACTGCATCAACTTTGTTAAGGAAGGGTCATCCTAAGAATAGCGCGAACTTTACTCATGTCTTTTTTAGTATCAAGCACAATGAAATCAGAAGGAAACAAGTCATATGTGTCATCATCAAGTCTTACCAACACATCATCAATTTGCCCTTGAGTCATCTTCATAGAATGGTTGGTTAGTTGCAAGGTGCAGTTTTCCGGCTTCAAGTGTCCCAAATTCAGCTCAACATTCACATAATAAGGCATCAAATTTACACTAGAACCCTTGTCAAGAAGATCTTGGTCTATGCGGTGTGTGCATATGTAACAAGGAATAATAGGGGCACTAGGTTCTTTCATATTCTTAGGATCAACATGTTGTAAAATAGAGATCACTTGCTCATTGAGATTGGCTTGTTTTGGCATTCTTTCAGTTGTCTTCCTCTTAAAAATACACATATCCGTTAAGAACTTTGTATAAGAGGGGATTTGTTTTAATTGCATCCAATAAACAATATTTATTCACACTTGCCTGAATGACTCCATACTGTCTTTGGTGTTATTTTGCTTTTATTTAGAAGAAGTAGGTTCTTAAAGTGCATCAGGGAATAGAAGTACATGCTTACCTGCCTTGTTAACTTCAATAGAAGCCTCAACCAATATTATAGGAATCACAATATCACGTTGACTTCCAATCATATTTTCTATGACATGCATCACAATATCATCTCTTGTTTCACTAATAGAATCACCAAAGGCCTAGTTCTTTGGCCTCTGAAGAGTCTTTCTACTCCTCAACCCGGCCACTATCTAAGATGTAAAATAAGGGCGCTTGGTGGGAGGCAACCTACATATTTTTCCTTATTTTTAGCATTTAGTAGACTTAGTTTTTCACTTTCATATTTGTATTAGTTATGGATCATGATGATTTTTGATGAGGTTGTTTAGTGTGCAAGCATAGGAAAACATCATATTGCTGACCCTCAAGTCAGTGGCACTACCAATTTTTCATTTGAAAACCCAACTTCAGTAGTAAAATGTCGATACCACGCCATGACTACCTAGTTGGTAGCACCAACCTAAACTTGAGGAGTGCACAAGACTTTGAACGAGTCAACAGGAAAATGTCAGTACCACAAACACATATTTTTGTCTTTACTAACCCTGTTATGTAGGACTTATAGGAAATTCTCGATCGAACCAATTCGACATCAGTACCATCGAGACTGAGAATAAAGTGTGGAAGATGGAAATCAATCAAACAACTACAAGTTCATGAATCCAACATTGAGTAAACAAGCAATTCATGGTTCCTTGCAATTCCGGTACCATCATATCAAGTTGGAACCAAAGACATTATAGATTTACTTTATGAGGAAGCGTTTAGTTCATGAAATGTACAACAATGCCCATTGACATGGCTCACATGTCATTTTCTTGATCAACTTATAATGCAAAAACTTCACTCTCTCCTTATATATCTTAAACAGATCATAGGCTTCATTCCACATTTATCTAGTTCATTGAGTTCTAGCTTTCTTCTTACATCGGTAATTTCAATGTACATGTCCATGTCCATTTATCTCAAGGCCCATAGTACTCTGTGTTGTAGCTCTAGAAAAAGTGGAAACGTTTCCCATATATGAGCTTGAAAGTAGTAGTGAAAATTAGGGCATTGATTCCTATAGGTTCATAAAGCCTCATGGAGGAGAAGTGACCAATCCTTATGATCTAGTCTTACTATCTTCTCAACAATGAGATTTATGTCTTGGTTGGCTAACTCAACTTGTCTACTCATTTGAGGATGGTAGGGAGTAACTTCATGGTGGTTCACATCATGTATTTTCAACAAATTTTTATGGCTTTTACGAATGAAGAAGTTTCCCCGATCACGAATTTTAGATTTTGGGAGTCCTATGTGGATAAAGATGTTACACTTACCAAATATCACTCACCACCTTGTGATCATTGGTCCTTGTAGAAGTGGCTTTCACTCATTTAGAACAATAATCTACAACAACCAAGATGCACATAAAGCCAAAATAGGGAGAAAATGGCCATGAAATCAGTGCCCTACACATCAAACACCTCTACCACAAGAATAGGGGATAGAGACATCATGTCCAACTTTGGGATTGTGCCCACTTTTGGGCACTTCAAACAAGATTTATAATAATCGTGTGAATCTTTGGCCAAGGTTGGGCACAAGAAACCACATTGTATAACTTTGATAGACTTTCTCTTTCCTCCAAAATTACCTCCACATTTTTTGGAGTGGAACATGGAGAGTATGTCTTGCTACTCATTTTTTGGAATAGCTCTCACAAAGTTGGTTAGAGAAATACTCAAAAAAATGTGGGTCATCCCAAATGTAGTTCTTCACTAGAAAAAACAATCTCCTTTTTTATTCTTTGGTCCACGTTCTTGGTACTCTCCCCCTATCTAAGAAATTGGCTATGTGCTTGTACCATGGCTATTATATCCTCCATGTTCGTTTAATTGAATTAAATAAATATAAGTCATGATAATTTTATTTATAAGATTATAAGCCATGAATTATTTGTGATGCAAATATTTGGTATACTTGAACGTACTATGAAATGGAAGGGAATTGTGGAAACTGGGAGAAAAAGAACATTTCATGAGATAATAGTATTGTTTTAATGAGATGTCTAAAGGATCAAGTTTTGTATGGGAGAGACATCCCAATAAATCCCAATTCCTAAATATAACTTGGGGAAGGTATTAGGGAGTTTCTTTGAAATAAGGATAGTTAATTGGAGGAATATATAAAAGAGAGAGGTATAAGATTAATCTAAAATTCAAGTCAAAAAGTGTTTCCTATTGATTAAAGGATCATATTAACCAATGGGTACCAAATAATGATGTGCTTTCCTGATGGATTTTTAATGTATGAAAACCAATGTGTAATATGAAGTTGTGCTTGCTTTTTGTAGGCTTTCAAATTATGGAATAAAGCCTAAGAGTGTTTTTTATAAGGGAAGTAAGGATAAATTTAATTAAATGCTTCCTAAAAGTGATGTTTTTCCAACGTTTTACAAACTTGGGGACCAATCCACCGTTCCACACCCTAGATCTATGCATATAAAAGGGTTGTGTACCCTCCATACTGTAAAGGAGTGTATTCCTCATTTCTCATCCTAGCTATGTTCCCTCATCCTTTTAGTCTAGGGTTCCTAATAGAAGGACCATCCTTAGTCGTGAGTGTGCAGGAAGGGAATCAGTTGCGGCAACAATATCCATAACCGTACATTGGGATTGATTTTTTTTCACCAACTCGAACTCACAATGTTGAAATCTTCCTTGAACACCCCTTGACTTCCCCTAGTACATGACATCTTCTTCTTTATAGCCCACACATAACACCAGCCTTTCTTGAGGGAATGTTATAGTTACGGCCAGGGCTTCCCCGAGTCGAGTAGGTAACAAGGGGGCAACAATTGGAGGTCATGGGGGACACCTTGAAGACAAAAGGTGGACATTTTTGGTGCCATGATGTAGTCTCCTTGCAACAGTCTCATGCCATCACTCTCCATCATCGAAGCATGCACACGAGGGAGGTGAAGAAAGGTTTGGCACAGGCTAGTAACTGGCAGTGGCGATGGAGGAGGGATCCTGTGACAAGCTAGTTTTTCTCCCTCCTCGCATGTACTATTTTTATCTCTATTTTCACTCAAACAAGTCAAGTTCATATTAATTCAATATTTGGAGTGTGATGATGCTCTAATTCTATCACATCAATGACCAATTTCACAAGGTGTGTCTTAAATTTGCTCTTTTGATCTAAGTTTCATTCTTTAATGATTCACCACTTTGCAATTCATTTTGAACATAATTCTTATGATCATATTGCTATATTATGTATTTCATGAGATAGAGAATTCAATTAGATTTCTAGTGGCAAAATAATTTCCACAATTAGGCCTTTAGAGCCCAAGTTATAATTCTTAAAAGTTTGGTCAAATTGCATGTGTTTTAAGTGAATATTACCCGAATTTGAGCATTATTGGTCCCAATAAGAGGTGCACGGCCTAGCAGCCACCACCCATTCTTTACCCAAACCCTAGGTTGCATTTCACCCTGATCGTTGGGTCACTCACAAATGAATATGATCCTAATCTATAAGAGCCAGACTTGTCACCTTCCTTGGTTCATACAAGGTCCATGCTACTGTAGCAGCCCGACCAATTGGCTTCGACCCTTAGTCTTTTTGATAGATTGAAATGCCCAAACTTAGCTTTTGACCCCTCTATTTTCTTCACCCATCTTTTTCTTCACTTTCACTAAAAATTGCTCGCCCCTATCAGCTTATTCAACTTACAGCTATCATGGAGCCTCTCCTATTGGGCATGTTGGGGCTTCATCCCTCGGAGCTCCTCTGGCCTCGTTTTTTAGGCCAATGACCCCACAACTTCCCTATGAGCTCAACTAGTAGCTTCATCTGGATGCACAAGATGGGAGCGAGCCATGGCAATGGCTTTAGCGAGGTACCCAACTAGCTCTACCATGGAGCAGATGGGTCAGGGTAGAGTTACACGAGCACCATATATGTGAAACAGTGGCTTCCAACCAATGGGTCCGTGTCTGGGTCAACAGAGGACCATAATTCAATGACCTAGGGGCGAGGTAATAAATGGAAATTGCGAGCGGTTCCCAATTATACAGTTATGGTACCAAGCAACTAGCGATGCCTGGTAGCTTCTCAATGGAAGTGAGACCGGAGAGGAAGAGGCTGAGAATCAATGATTAAGAGGCATGGCACCAGACGCTGGATCAAAAATCAAGGGCGGTGGACATTTTGATGATTAATCAAGGTAACACCTAAGGTAGATTTCGTATAGTTCTCTTGAAAATCTTATAAAATGCATATCTTGCTCACCCCTTAGCCAAATGTAGTGATCCAATAAACTAAATTGATCAACTCAAAAATATCTACTGATTGGGCATAGTTTCAAAACCTAAAACCCCCTTTTCTCCTGCTTTGATAAAATACACAGTTTCACCTTCTTTGACTATGTTTAATTCACTTTTATGATCAAGCTTAGGACTTTGATGAACTTTTCTTCCTCTTGATTATGACATCAATATCTCTTTGGCTTATTTGAGTTAATTGAGGGTATTGATCACTCATAATGTTCATGAATAACTCTTATTGTACATTTGTGATTGGTTTAGACCTCAATGATGTATCTTATCTTATTAATGACTAATCTTGGTTCCAAATGATGTCTAAATACTCATATATCATGAAAATAAGTAGTTTTATTCTACCATATGGTACATGTATCCCCCTTTGTCCCCTATTTTCTATGTTCGACCTATATGGTACCAAATGCATGTATATGACTCTTGGTGATGATGCATGTTATACCTTGGATATGTGACAACTATGACCATCCCTTGGTGTATAAAAGTCTATTAGATTGTTAATAACAGTAATCTTATGATCAATGGTGACTTTAATGTTTATGATCTACCTACTTTCTCTATTATGGTGTTTAAGCTCCTAGTTTGCCTTTTATGACCTATGTGACTTGCATTGTGGTCCTTGTACCTTAATGATTATTTGTCCTCCTTGTGTCCTACACTTGATGAGTATGTAATTTTTATGCTCTCCCCTCTCAAATCAGAGGTAGTATATCCCTTATGATCTCCTTGATATGGGTTTTCCATATAATCCATATGTTTGTCCCCTAATTCTATATGTGAGCTATGTTGATACTTGGTTGTAAGTGAGATTGTTGATACCCAAGGTTGGGATTATGATGCCTAGAACCTAGGGGACATTTACCTATATTGGAATGTGTTTTTATGACATATTGTTTCTGTTCTAAATCATCCTTGACGCTTGGTTCTCATATCCATTTGATCATGACTTTTTCCATATTATGAGTCGTTTGACCCTGAAATATACATATGGGGCATATAGTCTAGTAATGTGCATATAAATAGATGGAACCTCAATTTGACATGAAACATGAAACCCAACTTATTAAGGACCCTAAATCAGTGAAAGACCATCAAGTATGTAATTAAGCAATGTCTATCATAACTTGAACAAAAACCCTGAAATGAAGCTACTTAGGGTTAAAGATGAGAATGTAATGCATGTATGCAATCTTGTTGTTAATCAGGTGTGGCTTGTGACTAGATGATCAAGGATAAGTTAGGTTATGAAAACTCTTAATCAAATATGGGCTTTAATTATTATGTGGCTATGTCTTTTTTTCTTGAAATGTGATACTTATGTATGCTTGTTTACTTGCTCAAATATTTCCATGTAGTACTCTAGTATTGTACTCGATGTTTGTTTCATATCATGTTTTATAACTTGCAAACATAATATAGAAACTCCATTATACAAACCTCCTACACCTGCCTGAAGTTTTGGGGTAAGGACATGAGGATGGGCATCCTACTTGAGTTATTAAGATAGGGTGGATCGTTAATTAAAGGGTTAGCTCATCTTGAGCACCCTGATAGACTATTCCAATGAGAAGTTATCCACAAAAGGGCTTATGAATAGATGATATTGATGAATGCATGAAATGATGGTATAATTGGTGTGAAATGATATAAAACACAGGCTCTCATTTTTTTACATACTTAACTGGTTTACTTCTTTCTCATTTATTTCTACAAATTATGCAAAGCTTATGTATATGTATCTTTTAGCCCTGTACTCGGAACCTTGTGTGCTTCACCTGCCTTGTTTCATGTATTTTATAGGTTCAAAGATGGCTAGAATTGGATAGTCTTGGTGAGCTATGTTAGGTGTACTTATTGTTAGATCCATAGTGTACATGAGTAGACTTGAAAATTGTACTCTTGAATATGTAATTGAATCTTGTAATAAAACAATATTGCTTAATATATCTTGTTCAGTGTTGAAACTATGATTGGTTCTCTATCTTGTAATCTGTTCATATATGCTAAGCTTTATGCTTCTGCATTCATGCTTTGTTAATAACATGCTAGGGATGGACACCTAGGTCCTATCGCCATTGACTTTATAGTCATTAGGAGTTTGGATTTGGGTAACAAACAGTTCTGTGACAGATCCTTATCAGAGGTCATAAGGTTAAATGACTGGAAAAAGTTTCCTCTACAACACTCGACGAGTTCTACCTACGGACGAATCTACAACTATGTCTGCGGTCGTGTCACACTGAGGGGGAGCCCTCATTAGTGGATGAGACGTGAAGGAGTCTGGTTGGGTTGGCCCAGACTGGCTGGTCCAAAGTGGGACAAAGAGTTGGACTATGTTTCAACTTAACCACACGACAATGGGTCACTATAGTGTGTACCAATGAATGCTCTCCATGTTCCCATAAGCTTGAGGTATAAAGTATTATTTCATTTAAATCATATAAATAGCTAGGAATGCCTAAATATAGTAACATTATGTATCATTTTGATCAACTAAATAAGAGGAACCTAAATCAAATGTAATGGAGACTTAATTATGCTTCTTATTCCAAGAGTAGGGTAATATATGCATTCAAGTGAAGATTAATAAATGGAAACCCTATATTTGATATTAAAATATTAAAAATATTAAAATCATTTTGTTTAGAATAGTATCTGATCTTATTGATTATGATGATAATCAAGATGATAAAGATGATATGTTAATTAGGGATAATCATTAAAAATTAAATTAGGGTATAATCAAACTTATTTTTGATGAATAAGTTGTTAATGATGTTAGATAGGTTTCTTTGAAATGTAATTGTTATTGCAGAATATAATCATTACTTAACATAACTATGATAATAATGATGATAATGAGAGTTGCTAATGTGAATAATGATGCATATGATAATTTCGGGTTTAAGGCCATACATTTCTATGTTGTTACTGAACCTAATTGAATCTATGTAATCATGTTGAAAGGATAAGATGGATATAATAATTGGGGTTTCACTAAATGTTAACAAGGTAATGGAACTAGGGTGTGTACCCTTATCCCTTGTCTTAAAAATGGGACAACAAAAAATTATAGAATAGGACCGAGTAGGGTTTAATCTATTTGTTGTGATGGTGACACTTTAAGATTTACATACATGTAGATTAATGTTCATTATTTGATTTGCTTACTCGATTGGATAATATGCTTGACGACTGCATAATATAAATGAATCTCTAGTGAGGTACATGCTTATGACTACTGACATTAACTTGTCGGTGTTTGTTGAGGTTTACTTGAGGATTGAACCACTAATTTGTTAAATGTTTATTTACATTATTTTAAATTATGACGCCAATATGATTACCGCAAGAAGGACAATTATGTGAAGTAAATAATACTTCATATTAGCAAGTAATTGATTAAATATATGATTTTATGTAATTGCACACTTTTGCATGCACTCCACGTAAATAGTATACCAATATATTAAGCCAAATTTTTGTTTCATGACATTGTAGGTTCATGCTAATTATGAATAGTTGAAAAGATGATGAATTAGATGAAATCTACCTAAACGAATTAAAGATAAGTAAAAGAGTATTACATAGATACTTCTCTCATATGTATATTTCTCATGTAATAATTTCATGTAATTCCTTCGAGTATCATCTCGTAACCAATATTTGAATTAATGTAAATGATTTAATATTAATTGTGATTTGTGAAATCTAGATCCATGGGAATTTTAGGTAAAAACTCCCAACTTTTTGGGTCCTTGGGAATTTTCAGTATCAACCCTCAACTTTTTGTCTATCCTTAATTTGGGATGATGAAAAGTGAGGTCGTAACAATGGCCTTTGGGTAGAATATAAAAGGGAATATGCATGAGAGACATTGTTACCCTGTTCTTGTTAACTTCATCATAGGGTACTTCAACGTGAGTGAGAAGATAGACTATTGAATTTTCAACCCCTTCCTTATCAACTATTTAAGTGGAAAACTCTTGAAGAAGAAGAATCCATTGAATCAACCTAGGCTTTGAGTATTTCTTAGACATATAGCAATTAAGTACATCATGGTTTGTGTAAATAATAGCTATGGTTTGAATCACATGTAATATTAACTTGTCAAGTGCAAACACTTTATCAAACAATTCTGTCTTTGTTCTTGTGTAGTTTCTTTGGTCATATATGGTCTTGCTTTCATAGTACAAGGCATGTGGATCCAACCATACATTTGGCCCAACAAAGTCATTAGTGATGTATTGTAAGCATCGTCAGAATCTCAAAAAGAAAAGTGAAAATGGGGGTTGCATGATAGGTTTAGAAATCAACCTTTTCTTCAACTCATTGAATGCCTGACAACACTTATTATGGATCTCAAAGTCCACATCTTTTTCAAGAAGGTGGCATAGCGTCTTAGAAATCTTGCTAAAATATTTTATAAAATGAATATAGAAACCTACATGTCTCAAGAAAGAATGGTCATGCCTTGTGATAAAAGAAATTGTCAAGCTGGAAATGAGGCCCACTTTGGCCTTGTCAATTTCAATACCAACTTTTGTTACTAAGTGTCCAAGAATAACTCTCCCAGAAACCATGGAGTGAATTTTTTCCCATGATAGAACCAAAGAGACATTTACACATATTTCTAACATAGTGGTGAGATGAGACAAACAATCATCAAAATACTTCCTAAAGAGGAGAGGGTATTGCAAATTGCATATGCATTCTTATATTAGCAAACATCCCTACTGGAGATGTGAGTACACATTTCTCTTAATTAGCTAGGTGGATTGCCAGTTAAGTATCAACAATAGCCATCAAGAATGAAACACAAGCTCTATCCTTTCAATCTCTCTAGTATTAAGTCAATGAATGGTGAAGCGAAGTGATCCTTCTTTGACTTGGAATTAAGGAGATTCCTATAATTTACACACTTCATCCACATGGACTATCCTCTAACGGAATCCACTCTCCATCTTCGTTAGGTACAATAA
Source organism: Alisma plantago-aquatica (assembly GCA_963693085.1). NCBI lineage: Eukaryota > Viridiplantae > Streptophyta > Magnoliopsida > Alismatales > Alismataceae > Alisma > Alisma plantago-aquatica. The sequence goes on from OY856409.1 coordinate 749,278,697, forward strand.
TGATCCCAACTCTTTTAGGAACAACTTGAATTAGACTCATCCATTGTGAGTTAAAATTGGAATAGATGATCCCAATGTCAAGGAGCATTCCAAATTCTCGAATCACAATTTCCTTCAGCTAAAGATTCAACCTCCTTTGCATTTCATGACTTTGCCTTCAATAATTTTCAAGATAGATTCTATGGACACAAATTGAGGAGTCAACACCTCTCATATCATCAACGGACCATCCAATGGCTTGAATATTATTCTTTAGGACAAAAATAAGAGCTTCTTCTTGTTCAAAAGAAAGAATAGAAGAAATGATCACTGGGAGGGTTCCAATTGGACCAAGAAATGCATAATTTAAACCTTCAGAAAGTGGTTTCAGCTTAAAATTAGGAGGATCCTTGATTTCAGTCAACATAGGTAGCCATTCATCTAAAATCTCCTCCAGGAATTCAATAGAATAATAATCTTTGTATGTGGAACCTATTACATCAAATTTGGTGGATGCTTTGAAGTTATTATACAATATCTTAATGCTCCTGAAGGAGACATACATGGTTTCGGTCTTAACGTGTTTTACTGCATCAACTTTATTAAGGAAGGGTCATCCTAAGAATAATACATACTTCCCTTGTATCTTTTTAAATATCAAGCATAATGAAATCAGTAGGAAAGAAGTCGTATGTGTCATCATCAAGCCTTACAACACATCATCAATTTTCCCTTGAGTAGTCTTCATGGAATGGTTGTTCATTCACAAGGTGCAGTTTGCCAGCTTCAAGTGTCCCAAATTTAGCTCAGCATGCACATAATAAAGCATCAAATTTACACCAGCAACCATGTTAAGAAGAGATCAGTCTATGCGATGTGTTCTTATGTAACGAGGAATAATATGGGCACCATGTTATTTCATTTTCTTAGGATCAGTGTGTTGTAAAATGGAGATCACTTGCTTAGTGAGATTTGTTTGTAATAGCATTCTTTCAGTTGACTTGCTCTTAAAAATACACATATCCACAAGGAACTTTGTATAAGAGGGGATTTGTTTAAATTGCATCCAACAAACAATATTTATCCGCACTTGCTTGAATGACTCCATGATGTCTTTGGTGTTCTTTTCATTTCATTTAGAAGAAATAGGTTTTAAAAGTGCATCAGGGAATAGAGGTAGATGCTTACCTACCTTGTTAACTTCAATAGAAGCATCAACCAATATTATAGGAATCACAATATCACCTTGACTTCCTATCATATTATATATGCCATGCGTCACAATATCATCTCTTAATTTACGCATAGAATCACCAAAGGCCTATTTCTTTGGCCTCCCTAGAGTTTTTCTACTCCTCAACCCAAACACTGCCTAAGATGCAAAACAAGGGCACTTGGTGGGAGCAACCCATGTATTTTCCCTTATTTTCAACATTTAGTAGATTTATTTTTGCACTTTCATATTTGTATTTGTTATGGAACATGATGATTCTTGATGAGGGAGTTGTGTGTAGGCACATGAAAACATCATAATGCCAACCCTTAAGTCAGTGGCACTACCTATTTTTCATTCAAAAACCCAACATCAATAGTAGAATGTTAATACTACATCATGACTGCCTAGTTGGTGGCACTGACCTAGATTTATGGAGGGCACATGATTTTTGATGAGTCGGAAGATGTCAATACAAGAGAAACACATTTTTGTGTTTACTAACCCTATTATGTAGAACTTGCAGTAAATTCTTGATGGAACCAACTCTACATCAGTACCATCGAGACTGAGTTTAAAGTGTAACATGTGGTAGTCAATAAAAAATTTACGAATTCATGAATCCAACTTTGACTAAACAACCAATTTGTGGTTCCTTGCAATTCTGGTACCATTGTATAAAGTTGGAACCAAAGACATTGCAAATTTACAAGTCAGTATTTCCAGTGATTACAATTTTCATTAACAATGGTTGATACCGAGAGCAGACATACAAGGATGCATGTCAATGCAATCAACATTTTCATTTATATAACATACATTTTTCTACTCGATGCCTCTTCTCCAATATAAGGAGGAGGATTTATTTGGATTTCACAAATCTCAGGAAGTTCATCCTTAAGATTTCTTCTGTGAGCTTCCATGAGCCCTCTTTCTCTGAGAAACCTCTACACCAATCTTTGATCTTCCTTTGTCTCTCTTCATGGTGAGAAAGAAACCTCGAAAAGAAGGATATTCCTTTGTAGTATATTCCTTCCAACTTATCCCCAAGACATGTATGGTGTTGAGGAATGATGAGCAGAAGAAATGATATGTCAATCTTGCAAAACATGACTTATAGGACACACATTATGATGATTAAGTCTTCATTGATCATCTTGGCTTCACTAAGAACTTGTGTATTTTGTGCACATTATAAGGGATGGCTTCCACTAACCCCTTCATGGGGGTTGGCCACCGTACACAAAGATTATTTTTGAGATCCTAGAATCTTATAGCAGTGGGAATCTTAGCACAACATACTAGGAATAATGACTGGGAGGTGAGTTGGGTGAAGTTCAAGATCTACAATGCCACCACCATCATATACTAGAGGCATTTAGTATCATCTTAGGGTGGGAGAACCATGAAGTGAGATGATACTCCAATTATTTCCACCCCTCCATGGCACAAAGAGGCTTAAGGGAATGGAGGCATGTGCCACGATCAGCTGGAACCAGTCTAGCATCACTAACATTGAGCACCCATTTTCCCACCTTATTCACTAATTGTTGACAAACACCTTGTTCTACAGGTCCATTAAGAGTGAAGGGAAGATCCAAGAAACATAAGTGTCCATGATATGGGAATTCCTCTCATAAGCTAGTGAGAATCTCAGTCAGGGTGGATTATTCCTTGGACATGCATACTCAGTGGCTAAGAGTGAGAAGAGGAAGTTCCCATTCACTCAGGAAGAAGACATGATAAATTTCCCGACTGGTCACCCACCCTAGTAGTACGCTAAGATGAGCATGCTTAACTATGAAGTTCTTTAATTATGGGATCCCTAAAAAGGAGGTGCACCTTGGTGATATGGGTAGTCTAATCATTCATTTTAAGATCACTTTATTTGAGGCCTCATATTTGAGGTCCATGTTCTTAGTACTCTCCCACTATCCAAGAAACTGTTTATGTGCTTGTACCATGGATGTTATGTTCTCAATTTGCATAACATTGGATTCTATAAATATAAGCCATGAATTGACAAGTAAACTCACCAATGATATTATTGATAGAATGAAAATTTTACTTACAAGATTATTTGCATTGTAAATATATCCTTGAAGAACAATATAAATGAATGAGAGTTTTTGTGTACTAATAGATGTCAATGGATCTATGAATTATTGAATAATAGAAATATAAGATAATATGCTAATTTCCTAAAGGAAATAAATGTGTGGTGTTTTAGATAATTAAGATGGTAATTATCTAGCCAATTTGGGAACACATATTTTGAGTCATCAATTTGTATTATTTTGGTGTACTTAAAAATATAAGAAAAAGAAGGGAATTGTGGAAATTGGGAGAAGCATTTCGTGACATAATGGTATTGTTTTAATGAGATGTCTAATAGAGCAAGTTTTTTATGGGATAGACATCCTAATAAATCCCAATTACTAAATATAACCTGGGGAAGCTATTAGGGAGTTTGTTTGAAAAAAGGATAATTAATTGGAGGAATATATCATAGAGAGAGGTAGAATATTAATCTAGAGTTAAAGTCATGAAGTGTTTTCTATTGATTAAAGGATCATAATATCCAATGGGTATCACGTAGTGATGTGCTTTCCTAATGGATTTTTAATTTATTAAACCAATGTGTAATATGAAGTGGTGCTTTCTTTTTGTAGCCTTTGGAGTTATGGAATAAAGCCTAAGAGATTTTTTTATAATGGAAGCAAGGAGGAATGTAATTATGTGCTTCCTAAAAGTGATGCCCTGCCAATGTTGTACAAACTTGGGGACCAATCCACGGTTCGACACCCTAGTTCTATGCATATAAAATGGTTGTATACCCCCCATAATTTGTAGGAGTGTATGCCTCATTTCTCATCCTAGATATGTACCCTCATGTTTTTAGTCTTGGGTTCATGATAAGAGAACCATTCTTAGTCATACATTTGAAGGAAGGAAATCGGTTGCGGAGACACTATCCCTAACCAAACATTGGGATTGTATTTGCATCACTAACTCTCACTCACACCGCAGAAATCTTCCTTCTGTTGGTATGTATTCCCTGAGAGCCAATCATAGGATGCTTGGATTGAGATACATTAAGATTGATTTGATAAATATTAAAGGAAAGCTTCCAATTTATTCTGGTTCAATCATTTATGAGATAATGATAGAACATAATGAATGTCTAGAGAATGATAGTACTCAATGATATATTTCTTCAGGTTGAGGACCTAAAGAATGAGATCATACAAATGCTAAGAATTCAAACATTCTTGTTTTGTCCCTAGTCAGATGTCACTATGGAAGGTTGATAGACAACAATAACACAACAAGACTAGAGTGTGTGTTGGTTGATAACAGAGTCTCATTAGTCATGATATGTGATATCAAACCAAGAACATAGATACATGTTAGAGAATAGTGTATCAGATAGACCCATCGTGAGAGTGATACATGAAACCATGACATGGTGGTCACAGTCATCTCTCACAGTGACGGTGGTGGTTGTGATTCTTAGACCTAAAATCACTGCACTCATCACATGCCATTGGGTACACTTTGACATCATCAAACGTGGTCCTGAAATATGGATTGTTATAAATTTGTTGATTGGGCGACTTTGACACATGGGGTTTTGACTATGAGTGATAGATATGGGATTTGTCCCTCCTGAGAGACTATGATGTTTATGGCCACTTAATAAGCGAGACTCAGAAAGGCATGCACATGCAGTGTGAGTGAATATGTGATATTGATGGCACACATATCTCAGACAGTCTGCTTTGGATCAAGGAACATGAATGAAGGTTGAAAGCAGGACAACTCCATGCCTTGAGTTCATTTAGGATACCAGAGATAAAGGAATTATACATTCATAGGAACATCAATCATAGATTGTAGGATTGAAAATTGTTCTCCAACTTTCCTTTTCACTTGGATAGCACTGATGTGCAACTAGGCACCGCTCTTTGCTTGTGATGTCATAAGCTAGTTATGTACATTCACTGCCAATGTGAAATGGGACCCATAGGGTCACACACAAAATATTTACCTAGAAGAGGAGTTTATCCATGAATGATGTTTGGATTGATTAATAAAGGTGGTTAGGTACTCAATTAAACATTCAATCAATTGACTTGACTCAGAATCATCAAGTTCAAGTGTTGAACTAACTGATTGGAGTGTCAGATTGATTGAGAACTGTATTGACTATGTTCTGCACAATATGTACCACCAACCGACTAGTTCACTGGGTGAATCGTTCGGCTCATGGTCAGTGAGATGACTGGTTCACTTGGTGAACTGACCAGTTCATGTAGCGAAACGAGCAGTGTTGGGTTGTCCTGATTTGTGAGAAAAAGGTTTTTGTTTAACTTGTACAATTTGATTGGGATAAGAATTAATCTTTGTATTAATTAGAAATGAATAAGGAATGTCAATTGGAGGCAAGTCTGGGACGCGAACCTACTGATTCACTAAGTGAATTGACCGACTCACACTCCTAATCGACTGGTTTGTTTGTGAAACAAATGGTTTGCCTGCCGTAGTGCAATCTGTTCATGGAAATTTTGGACCCTTCTACTCCCACTTTAATCCGGCATTGCCCAGAGCTGAGAACCCTAAACCTGACACCTCATATATATAGAGGGGTATTGGGGACTTCTCAGATATCACAAATCAGATTATCAGTTTCTCTACAAAGTTTTTGTCCTCTCTGGTTGTGGTAACCGAGAGACCCCAAGCAAGTTCTACCCGTCCAGGGAGGAACAATGAGGGAAACACGACTGTAGAAAAGTAATTGATTGTGGGAGAGTGTGTCGGTGACTAGTACGCCGTTAGAAGGGGACGACTCCTTCTAGCATCCTATAGGATAGTTGAACTAGAGTTCCCGGTGGTCTGTGTGGACTATCTATAGAGGCGGGAGGTTTCTTCCGCTTAGGAGGATAATGATCAACCACAATTCGGGTAGAGACAACGAACTGCACAAACGTTGTAGAAGATAGGCGATTGAAGACCACACTAGAGGTGAGGTATTATCACTGAGAAAGCCTCAGGACTAGGTATATTTTGCTAAAACCATCCTTGCTATTTCATAGGCATTGATGCAATACATGGTTATGGTTTTATGGTGAGAGAATTTTTTTTGTTTTCACTGCCTTCTCCCTCACCTAAAACCCAACAGTTGTATCAGAGCCATGTCAACGTACTATGTTTTAGGATAATCGATATGATCAGTTTTTGGTTTTACCGCCTTTTATTTATTGCATATGATGTGAATATTTAACTGGCTAAATATGAATATCCGATTATTATCACATGATCCCAAATTACTATATACATATATGAATTGGTATATATATGCAATTGATACGCGTCGCTCAAAATGGTTTTGATGGTTGATGTGTATCGTGGTTATGGCCTATAAACCCCTATGTGTTCTTGGTTGGTTGTAGTTGTTTGCTCTCGGTCTACGCACTGAGCCCTCTTCTTCTTTTTCTGATATAACTCGAGATAAATCAAGATTCTCATCTACCTTTGTGACCCTTGAATGTAACTCGGGGTTTCCCGATGAGATATGTAAAAGTAGGATAGTTTATTTCCTATTACGTCGAAGATTGGAGGGTGCCCATACAAGCAGCTAGAGGTGTGAGATGATCGGTTAGTGGACTGAGACGATCGACAGATGGCGTAGCTAGAGGCCAGACGAGTAGCATATAACTTGACAAACCGACCATCTGGAGGAGCTAGATGATCGGTAGGAGACAACCAACCGACCGGCCAGGCAGCAATTTGATTAGTTGTGTGATGAGCTGATCAAACCCGGAAGGGCCTAAGCACAAGATCTTCATCAACAACATGTTGTATGTGATGTAGACCTAGATGATTGTAATTTCTTATGGCTCAAGGAATTACAATAGGATGGCCATAATCATCGCTTTATCATTATTGCATGTTTTCATTGTGGGATATCGCATGTATATGATACATACTATATATGTGGTGATTAGATACATACATGCATATTAAAACCCCTCAATATAATATTAAGTCTTAGATGATTTCTGCAAGTAAAACACATGAAAAGCTTGATCGACCAAGTGTAGGCATGCCCTAGCGTGGTGCACCGTCTATCTCATGGAAGTGTGATGGTGAATATGTGGGTCTACCCTAGCAGGGTGCATATTCATCAAGTTGGCATTTGGGTTGGACTTAACAAGGTGACCTTGATCGGATCAAGCACCTTGAGGCATAGAGATGCACATGGCAAGGAGTTGTGCATGACATCTATCAAAAGTTGCATATGATGCAATTGGAAAAGGTTGCCTACCTGAAAGATTCTAGTTGTGGGTGACAACCCTAGCTGGTCCATGGCTGAGAGGAAATCAGGATCTTGCTCACTAGAAGGTAGTACGCTACAATCTTCCAAATTTCTAGTGAGGGCTGTCAATTTGAAAAAGATAGTGAGGGTGATATATAATTAAAGACCTAATTATATCATCAAAAAATTTCAAATCAAATAAAAATAAGTCAAAAGAGTTTTGGACTAAAATTGCATATTTCCTTTTGTAGAACAAATGGTTATCAACAATAATCACTGTACATTACGATCGGTCCTTGAGAAGTACAAACTAAATGGAAATAATTTCCACAACTGGTTTAGGATGTTGATAAGTGTTCTCACTCAAGAGTGAAATCTCTATGTCCTAAATACACCAGAACCCGATGAACTCACCCCACCACACCAAAGACTGAAAGGGATGCTTACTGGAAGCATATTGAGGATGCCAATGATGTGGAGTGATTGATGTTGTGTTCTATGAACTATTAGTAGTAGAGACAACATGAGAGATATGATGTATCCAAAGTACTATCCTAGTATGTCATGATAGAAAGATCAGTAGGTCCTCACACACTTAATGTGATGGAGTATGTGGAGAACCTGACTCGACTGGGATTCCCTTTGAGCCAAGAGTTGGCTACAGGTATGATACTACAAATGTTGCGAGAATCATATAGTTAGTGTGTGAAGAACTACAACATGAACAACTTTGACAAGCCATTGACAGAGTTGTTGGGCATGTTGAGGATAGCCGATGCACAGACAACGAAAGACAAACCCAAATATGTGATGTTGATCAGTAGAAAGAAGGGTAAGTCTAAAGGCAAGGGCAAGGCAAAAGCATAGAAGTGTTCTGATGCTAGCCATCAGTCCAAGTCATCTTCTACTCTCAAGGCCAAGGGAGGAGTGAATAACAATGAATAAGGGAGGCAAATGTCACCATTGTCAAGAGCCAGGACATTGGAGGAGAAATTGCCTTCTCTATCTGGATAAATAAAAGAAGAAGGAGGGGATGGAAGTATCCACCTCAGGTATCATGAAATAAACTTGAAACACTTCTTTAATCTGAGGTATATGATACCAATATATGGATCTTACATATATGATATGCAGGATTTGAAAAGAAGTGATGGATTTTGTGAAAAGACCAAGAAGGATCACTCATCATTGGAGCAAGTGTTGCTACCATAGATAGGAGTACCTTTTAGTTTATTTCATCCCAAAGGGAATGTAATGTAGTTATGAATTGCTATTTCATTTTTCCAGTAAATAGAAACACTTTATTTCTTCATCTTGTAATGACAAGGATGTCTATTAATAAAGTTGATGTTTCAATTTAAAGATATTATCTTTTGTGGCAATGCCTTATTTATCTTGTGGTACTTGGTATGCATAAGATAAAACAATACCTAAAAGTTATTGATGACTCAAACAAATAATTAGCATTATCATGAGAAATTCATTTCTAGATTTCATGTTGATGGATAGGCTAGACTCTTTTGGTTGTGAACCATTAAGAGATATGAATGTCTTCGGCATGATGACAAGTCAATCTTCACTAGATGAAGTGGGAGAATGACTATTCTATTAGGCATAATACATATGTATGTATATCAATGACCTATTGGAATAAATGCTAATTCTTCTGATGGTGAAATACCAATATGAATATCTTGAAGTGTTCAAAAGTATAATAATTGAAGTACAAACTTCGTAAAAGTATTAATTCTTTGATGAGATCAATGAATGAGATACTTAAACCAAATGTTTGAGGACCTTGTGAGTAATTAAGATAGTGTATCATAGATAACTCATGATTAAGGCATAGTGATGTCTAAATCAAAGAAGGAATCATACTCTAAAGAGTTACAGCATGATCATCAAATAATTAATCTTCTAGAATTCTTCTAAAGAACATGCTTTACACTAAATAAAGGAGATTAATAATCACAAAGTGTTGTGGATTCTCAAATTCCTTATGTAATAGGTACACCTCATATATCTAGGTGATGAATTAGTCATATGATGCGCCAATAAGCTAGATGATGTTGAGGGGCCAAACTTTGAGTTATGGCTTTAGGCCATAAGATCCAAAATGACTTCCATGTGAACCATAAGGAATCACCTTAGTGGTAGCACTTGTTGGGATAAAACTCGTAAGTACTATTGGGTCTTAAGAGTTAAGACTGACATGGATGACATTGAGAAGAAGGATCATTCTTGTTGTTGAAACTTGAAAGACTATGAAATTTGGCATATGGATATTAAAACCGCATTCCTGGCAGGAATAAGATAAGGCTATGTATGTGACACAACCTAAAGGGTTTTAGAATTCCATTAATGCAAATGCAGTCTATAAGGTACAAGTGATTAATCAATGTGATTGATTAAGTGCAAGAAACTCAGAACTATATCTTTACTTTGATAATATACTCAAAGGGTTTGACTGATATGTCAAAATAAAGAAGGAATATGTGATTACAAAGATTTAGTGGGAGCATATTCACATTCCACATGATGATGAGGAATGAAATGTTCTAAAATGGAAACTGGTGTGGAAATATCTTTAAGGGAAGGTAGAGAAATGTCCTATGTGATAGCAATAGAGATCTATACAGATAGTTCTCAAAAACCTCTTGACCTGGTAAAGAGAGAACATGCATTGGCAATTTGTACTGAAGGATTCAGTATGCACAGATTTAGTGGGAGAAAACTTGTCAATGTTACATGGAGTTAGTATCTAAGATGCTAAGTGTCCCAAATTCTTATGAAGAATAGGAACACATAGATAGATATGGATCTATCACGCATGTAATCATCCCATTATCTTGTATGTATTAGACATGACAAGAAAACATGCATTCATCATCTTGTATGTATTGGAAATGAAAACATGATATGCTCATCCTATTAACTCGTGTGACAAGTGGATGTCTATCTACTTCCAATGAGGGTCACTGGAATACCATGAAGAACTTGTTTGGTACTTCTGAAGTGCTAGTTCTATGGTAATAATAGGAAGAGTTGAGTGTAAAGAGTTACTGTTATAACCTCCATTTTTCCCTAATTATGTAATAAACATATAATTCTCCTTTTCATATAAATGGAATACATTCTTGCTTTATTGTTTGAATTAAAAGGATTTTGTGCACAAATAGCCCTGTTGATTGTTAAATGGGCCTTATTGGCTATTGGGCCCAATAATAATAATAAAGGATAAAGGAACATACAAGTGATAATTAAATAACAAAGAAAAGGAGAATAAAGAGAGAGAGAGGTGGAAACCTCTAGAAGGAAAAAGGGATATTACATACCTTTAGGGTTCCTTGAGGACCAAGGGACTCGAGATAATAAGATAATAGCAAAGGAAAAGGAAATATTAGTTAAAATTGGTTTAATTAGTGGATAATTTGGATATGAAGGAAATACTCTCATCCGATAGATTTTGACTCTCAAATTTAATATACAATTAGATAATGCCAGGATGGAGTTTCCCCTAAAATTTGAGAGAAAAATACTAATCGAGGAGAGAGAAATGATTTTCCCAACTTTCCTTGTTAAAACACTCTTTTTATCAATTATTGGGTAATTGAGTTTCAGGGAGCGATGATGGCCGTTCGATGACCCACGTGGTCCAGGGGACCATTGATCCAACGACAGCCACTCATTGTCAACCTCAAATCATAGTGGGATTGGGAGAAGTTTTGGAATTCGATTTCCCATTAACAAAGATGATAATTCAAGGATTTAGGCAGTCCATCGACTTCGGGAGATTGTTTCGAACAATATAGACTCCGATTTCTAGCACTGTCGTTGATGAGGGAAGAAGTTCCCAATTCGTGGGACACCCTGACCTAGCCCTATATAAGGGAGGGGTACTCGAGGGTACCAGCATACCCAATTCTTAACCCAAATGCTGTAGAGCACAACGACGAGTTGAAAGGTGAGTTCAATTGTCAATTTTGTCCTAGCCTACACCCCCTACAACCAGCCAACCTCCTGAGAACTCCGACGACCTATTCATGGTGAAGGTCAAGTTTCTTTGAGATCGTTGAGTTTGGGCAGCTACGACGGAGCTTCTGAGCACCTCTGCTTCTCTACTGGTGGCCTAGAGCTCGAAGTAAACTGGAGAGTTGACCACAACCCGTCAATCAGTCAGAGGTAGACGACGATCAACAACCGTTTGATCACAGACCATCATGATCCCGAGAGGGATCAAACAAATGAGAGTGGGAGCGACTGATATTAGGCGCGTGCGACGATGATCGTCATATCTGAAGAGCAGACCATCGGTCCACTGATCAAGTGGCCGCTGAATTTCCTGGTAATTCCCTCTCTACTCAAATAATCTAGAAAAAGGGTTTTTCTTGCAAAAATTGTAGAAATAAATAGAAAACTCAGATGAAGAAACTTAATCATGAAAGTTGATCTGAAAATTGTGAGGAATAAGTTAAAAATAGTTAGAAGGACGAAATTTGTATCTTTTTGCAAAAGTGTATTATTTTGATGAAAATGGTAATAATTTTTGGTTAGAAACCCTAATTGATGATAATGGATAGTTTTATAAGTGGAAATAGGTTCATTCGAGTATTGTTAACTATATTAATGATAAAGATGAATCTTAACCTGTTTGGAAGATGAAATTGCAAGATTTAGGGTTTAAACCTAATATGATGGTTAATGTACTTAGAAACCCTAAATAGGGGAAAAAAGGAAAGAAAAGAGTATTTAATCCGAAATTAGAGTTTTATGTCGTTAAAATATGATCTTAGGATCTTTTGCAAAAGATAGACGAGATAATTAGGGTTTGTGAGTAATTATGTATAATTAGGGTTTAAGGGTGTTAAAAGTACAACAAAACCCTAAGTGCATATGAAACCCTAAAAGAGGTAGAAAACCTAAAAAGGGATAGAAACCCTAAGAAGCAAGAAGGTTTGGGTAAATACTGATAAAAAGGAATTGTATGTTATTTCAAGAATCTTAATTTCTTGCTTGGATTGAATTTCTTTTCTTATTAGTTGATTCTATCTCAAAGATCTGCCCTACATGCCACCCTGATGGATGATGCAAAAAGGTCAAGCCCAAGAGGGAAGACCCATGGGCACCATGAGTGGTGACCCCAGACACCAAGCTCAGGATAGAGAAGGTGATCTTTATTGCATGACTAATTGACACCATGAGAGGTGACCCCAGGCACCAAGCTCATGATGGAGAAGGTGGCCTTAAGTTAATGGCTAAAGAGAAACCCTAAAGGGGTATTCCAGGGTTTGGGAAAAAGCGATGGAGTTTGACACATTGAACTCGTAAATTGAATTATTAATTAAATTGATTTTGATAATTAGGTTGTTAGCCCTATGTGTCATATTTTGTTTGTTCCCACATACTGGCATATTCATATATAATGACCGATGTTTTGTATGTCAGCATTTTAGGTACAACTCTAAAAGGAACAAACAGTAAAGCGACACATTGTGAAAATAAGAAATAAAGTACAAGGAGGATTAGATAGAATAGATTCAAGCTGTGGATAGAAGTAGATATCCAAAGTTTTTAAAAGGTATGAAAAGTTTTATTTTATACCAGCTTTCAGTATAATTTGGTAGAATTTTATAATTATTACTGATTATTTGTCGAACCATTTGATCCAGTTAATTGGGATAACAACTCTGACCTCTTGGTCTCCCTTAATTGGGGGTTACTGGGAGGCGGGGTCGTTACCCTTGGTATTAGAGCATATGTTCCTCATTTAATCTTTAATAATTATTAAATTTTACTAATTCCATAGATTCAAGGGAGTTATTAGATGATTTTCCAAAAGACAGAGGTGTCTAGAAAAGGATCACGTCTGGGGGTTGGCAATATTTTCCTCCGCACCGCTAGTCAGAATACAAGGACTCCCAAATCTGTGTGACTGACTGGCCAATGTCATAGGATCTGACTCGAAATAAGATACCTTTAGGAATCTCTCATCTTGTTCATCCCTTCTCAACTCAAATTCTGTTAAGGATTTTAAGGATTAGATTTTCCTCTCTCTTCCTCACCCTCTTGAGGTATGGGTAAGGTTGATAATGTGTAAGGAATCCTCCACCAAATTAATAAAAGATACATAATTAAGATGTCATCGACATAAGTATAATTTGTTAAGTATAGACTAAATGTCTGTTTGTATGCTTTTGTAGATGGCTTGTGTGAAGATTGTTGCTATCCCAAACGCAACCAACGGTGGTGGGCCTTCCCACAAGAGGAAGGGGTCTTCTGAGAAATGAAGGAGGAATGATGGTAGCGAATCCTCAAAGAAGAGGAAGAGACATGAAGAAGTTGAAGGTGAGATCCCCAACCCTAATCTGATACCCTATGAAGACCTGGAGAAGGAATAGGAGGAGAAACCTGTGTATGAGGAATAAGCCCAGATGGAGGAGGACCAGTCTGGTGGTTTGGAGCCGACAATGGTGGTTCACACCACTGATGCTGTATGGATGGAGCACCAGAAGTGACTGACTAAGGCCATCAGTGCCCTGGACCTTAGAGACATAGCTAGAGATGAGAATGGTGAGCCACTTCCTGTTCATCCTCGACTGGGAGCCACCATCTTGGACTTTGTCAAGATGAATGTCGAGAAGTTCTAGGTAGAAGATAAGTTTGAAGTGGTTGACAAGGCAGAAGCGTGGTTGCTAGTTGTTGAGAATGGATTACGTATGCTTGAAGTGCATCCCAACAAGAAAGTTTTGTTTGCGGCTCACCTCCTGGAAGGAGTAGCCAAGATATGGTGGGAGAACCATATCATGGGAAGAAACTTAAGCGAGGAACTAATGGTGTGGTCCGATTTCAAGACTATCTTCACCGCCAGATTCATCCCCGTCTCAGCTAAGAAGGAACGAGAGTTCACCAACACGACTCGAGGAAGCTCGTCATTTGTAGACTTTGGTCGCAAGTTCCACATCCTGGAACATTTCAGGCATATGATGGATGAAGAGAGGAGGGTGGACCACTTCATAGAGCGTCTGCACCCTACCATCAAACCTCATGTGATGGATAGTAAGCCAAATACCTTCTTTGAAGCCTACAACACCACCTTGGACATGGAAAGGATGGTGATGCCTTCTTAGAATCCCTCCAAAGGATACATGGGTTACTATGAAGGAGCTCAGGGATGGAAGAATGAGCACAAGAAGGGACAAGGGCACAACCAAAAAAATGGAAAGCATGGAAACAAAGGCCAACCATGGGGTGAAAATCACTTTCAGAAGTGTCGCACCTGCAGACGGACACATCCTGGGAAGTGCCGCTTTGAGAAGATGGTGTGTTTTTGATGTTAGAAAGAGTGTCACTTCATCGCCAACTGCCCTCAGTCTGACCCAAGAGGACCTTTGGGATCACAACCAGTGACAACACAACCGATGGCTACAACACCCCCAACAGGAGCACCAGCCAGAGGACCCCCAGATGGAGAGAGGAGACAAGCTAGAGTGTTCTCCATCGGCAATGAAGAAGCTCAAACGAATGCTAATAGGCTGATCGAGGGTAATAACCCATATAGTTTTCCTTTTTGGCTTAGTAGATCATGGAGTAGCTTTCTGATTTGGTATGAACTATGTAGGCTTTCTGGAAGTCATGGGACAAAATGTAAAAGAACTTTTTGATTCTGGTTCTACTAATACTTTTATTTCGAGAAATCTGGCAACTATGCTTTGTTTGGACATCAAGGATTTAGGTTACGTATTGGATGTCACAACCTCAATTGGTCGTATCTATACATCTCTTTTGAAAAGCCTTGTTTTTCCAGTTAAGTATTTGAACCATGAGCTTCCCACTGACTTCATTCTTCTTGATATGAATGATTTTGATATGATCATCAGTTTGGATTGGCTTTACACCTATAGGTCCCGTATTGCATGTAGAGAGAAGAAGATCCTTATTAGGAAGCTCGGCCATCCACACTTCACCATTCGAGGAAGGAAGGATGCGATGACCAGCTTTTATGTGTCGACCTTGAAAGCCGAGCAGATAATATCCAAAGGTTGTCGAGCCTACCTAGCCATAGTTACTGAACCTAAGGTTAAGGGAGAGGAAATAGAGGTTGTTTGGGAGTATGTGGATGTGTTTCCGAATGATCTACAAAGGATTCCCCCTGAGTAGGAGGTAGATTTCTCCATCGAGTTAGCTCCCGGGACTAACCCTATATCTAAGGCCCCCTATAGAATGGCCCCTGCCGAGTTGCTTGAGTTGAAAACCCAGTTGCAGGAGTTATTGGACAAAGGTTTTATCAGACCCAGTACATCCCCATGGGGAGCTCCATTCCTTTTTGTGAAGAATAAGTATGGGTCACTTCAGATGTGTATTGACTATCAGATAATCAACCAAGCAACCATTAAGACCAAGTACCCCTTGCCTAGAATAGATGACCTGTTTGACCAACTCAAATCAGCTCGAGACTTTTCCAAGATTGATTTGAGGTTACGATACCACCAGGTGAGAGTGAGAAGTGAGGATATACCTAAAATGGCTTTCCGAATCCGATACGGCCAATATGAGTTTGTGGGCATGCCGTCACCTAGTATCTTTAGAAATGACCTAGCTCAACAGCGTGACCACCTGGGTAGAGTCCTTGATATCTTGAGAAAGCAGAAGTTTTATGGAAAGTTCTCAAAATGTGAGTTTTGGATAGACCAAGTCATGTTTGTCGAACACATCATCTCAGGAGGAATGATCGCCATAGATCCAGCCAGAGTGTCGGCAGTCTGAGACTGGCGTGCACCGAAGAACCCATCCGAGATTCATAGCTTGTTGGGGTTGGCCAGATACTACCCTCACTTCATCATGGATTTGTCGAAGACTGCTTTTCCGCTGACCATGTTAACCCAGAAGGATGTGAAGTTTGTGTGGTCCAACGTATGAGAAGCTCGCTTCCGGGAGCTGAAGGAGAAGCTGACCACTGCCCCCGTGTTGACTCTACCTTCTGACAATGAGGTTTTTGTTATATTCACTAATGCTTCCAAGATGGGACTTGGCTGTGTGTTGGAACAAAATCGGCATGTGGTTGCATATGCTTCCCAACAACTCAAGCCAAATGAGGTGAATTACCCGATAGATGACCTGGAGTTAGCTTCCATTATCCATGCCCTGAAGATATGGAAGCATTACCTGTATGGTGCTAACTTTAATATCCTCACCGACCAGAAGAGCCTAAAGTACCTGCTGACATAGAGAGACTTGAACCTACGACAGCGATGATGGATGGAGTATATGAAGGATTACAACTTCACCATTGCTTATCATCCTGGTAAGGCAAATGTCATAGTAGATGCCAAGAGTTGAAAACAGCTCATGTGTGCAACAATTTTGTCCAGTCAGTGGAAGAGTTTGGAGGAGCTGGTGGAATGGACTCCACAACCGCTTGAAGATCGAGTTTGATTGGCCAATATCCAGATCCAATCAGAGTTGTTAGGTGAGATCGTGGCAGCATAGTTGGTCAATGGAGAATTCGACAAGATGAAAGGTTTGATGATGAAGCCACAAACTCTTCTCTCCATGGGAGTAGATGGAGGAATCAGGTTTGAGAATTGTATATGGGTTCCAATGGATTAATCGATAAAGGAATGTATCTTGCAAGAGGTTCATGGATCCAAATACACAATGCACCCAGAAACTACTAAGATGTTCAACGACATGCAGAGGTTCTTCTGGCAGTCAGGAATGAAAAGTGACATTTCAGCATGTGTGTTCAGCTGTCTTACGTGCCAAATGGTGATGGATGAACACCAACGATCCGGTGGACTTTTACAGTCGATAGAGATTTCGGAATGGAAATGGGAGCAGATCACGATGGATATTTTGTGGTGGGTCTACCCCGAACCAAGAAGGGACATTATGCGATATGGGTCGCGGTAGATCTTCTTACCAAGTCAGCGCACTTCCTTACCTTAAAGACCACTGCCAAGGTGTCAGACCTAGCTGAGCTGTATATCAGAGAGATGGTGTGTTTGCATGGAGTACTCAGTTCAATCATCTCAGATAGAGACCAAAAGTTTACTTCCAAGTTGTGGAAGCAAGTTCAAGTGGAACTTGGAACGAGGTTGAAGTTTAGTACCGCTTATCACCCCCAGAAGGACGGTCAGTCAGAAAGGACAATCCATACATTAGAAGATCTGTTAAGAGCTTGTGTGCTCGATTGGGGTGGCTCATGGGAGCAATACTTACCTTTAGCTGAGTTTACCTACAACAACAAATACCAAGCCAGTATCGGGATGCCTCCGTGTGAAGCTTTGTACGAGAGACTGTGCCGATCACCACTTCACTGGGATGATGTGGGTGAGAGGACCATGTTGAGGTCAGATGAGCTCCAAGTGTATGCTGATAAAGTTGCTTTGATCAAGCAAAGGCTGAAGAGAGCCAATGATCGACATAAGTCATATGCTATTGCAAAGCAGACTGACGTTCATTTCACTGTGGGAGAGCATGTGTTTTTGAAAACCCAACCTCTTCGAGCTATAGACAAGAGTAGAGGAAAGTTGAGTCCTCGATACGTGGGTCTGTTTGAGGTGTTAGAACAGATTGGTGAAGATGGATATCATTTGGTGTTACCTCCTAAGTATAGCATGATGCATGATGTGTTTCACGTGTCCAATCTGAAGCGATATGTGCAAGATCTGAGCCATGTGCTGAGCATTGAGCCTATTGAGATTCAAAGTAAGCTGACTTATCCTGAGTCACCTTTGTAGATTCTAGATACCAAGGTGAAAGAGATCAGATGTAAGAATATAGAGATGGTAAAGGTTCTTTGTAAGCACCATGGAGAGTATGAGCCACATGGGAGTTGGATACAGACATGGAGAAAGCATATCCTGACTTGTTTGTTTGATTGTTGAATATTGTGGGCAAAATTCCTATAAGGAGGGGAGGATGTTATAACCTCCTGTTTTCCCTAATTATGTAATAAACATGTAATTCTCCTTTTCATATAAATAGCCTTGTTGATTATTAAATGGGCCTTATTGGCTATTGAGCCCAATAATAATAAAGGATAAAGTAAAATATAAGTGATAATTAAATAACAAAGAAAAGGAAAAAAAAGAGAGAGATATGTGGAAACCTCTAGAAGGAAAAGGGGATATTTCGTACCTTTAGGGTTCCTTGAGGACCAAGGGACTCAAGATAATAAGATAACAACAAAGGAAAAGGAAATATTAATTAAATGTTTAGGGGAAATTCATTTCTCTAGGGGACCATGGATCCAATGGTAGCCACTCATCATCTACCATGAATCATAGTGGGATTGGGAGATGTTTGGGAATTCAATTTACCATTAACAGAGACGATAATTTGAGGATTTAGGCAGTCCATCAATTTCGGGAGATTGTTCCGAACAATCTAGATCCCGATTTCTAGCACTACCGTCAATGAGGGAAGAAGTTCCCAATTAGTAGGACACCCTAACCTAGCCCTATATAATGGAGGGGTACTTGAGGGTACCAGCATACCCAATTCTTAACCCAAAAACTGCAGAGCACGACGACGAGTTGACAGGCAAGTTCAATTGTCGATTATGTCCTAGCCTACACCCTCTGCAACCAGCCCATCTCACTAAAACTCCAACGACATGTTCATGGTAAAGGTCAAGTTGCTTCAAGCAATTGACTGGTTCGTTGCGTTCAGGCGGTGATGGCGGAGCTTCTAAGCACCTCTGCTTATCTTCTGGTGGCCTGGAGCTCAAAGTCAATTAGAGAGTTGACCGTAGCCCGTCGAGCAGTCGGAGGTAGATGATGATCAACAACCGTACGATCACGGACCACCATGATCCCTAGTGGGATCAGACGAACAAGAGAGGGAGCACTGAAATTAGGTGTGTGCGATGAGGATTGTTGGATCTGAAGAGCGGACCATCGGTCCACTGATCAAGTAGCTGTCGAATTTCCTGGTAATTCCCTCTCTACTCGAATAATCTAGAACAAGGGTTTTTCTTGAAAAAATCGTAGAAATAAATAGAAAACTTAGGGGAAGAAACTTAATACATAAATGTTGTTCAAAAAAATGCAAGGAATAAGATAAAAATAGGTAGAAGTCCTGAATTTGTATCTTTTTGCAAAAGTGTACTATTTTGATGAAAAAGGCATTAATTTTTGGTTAGAAACCCTAATTGATGATAATGGATAGTTTTATTTGTGCAAATAGGTTAATTCGAGTATTGTTAACTTGTTTAATGATAAAGATGAATCTTAACCTGTTTGGAAGATGGAATTGCAAGATTTAGGGTTTTAAACCTAATATGATGGTTAATGTACTTAGAAACCCTAAATAGGGGAAAACGGAAAGAAAATATTATTTAATCCGAAATTAGGGTTTTGTGTTGTCAAAAGATGATCTTAGGATCTTTTGTGAAAGATAGATGAGATAATTAGGGTTTGTGAATAATTTTGTATAATTAGGGTTTAAGGGTGTTAAAAGTATGACAAAACCCTAAGTCCATACGAAACCCTAAAAGAGGTAGAAAACCTAAAAGGGACAAAAACCCTAAGAAGCAAGAAGGTTTGGGTAAATATTGATAAAAAGGAATTGAATGTTATTTCACAAATCTTGCTTGCTTGCTTGGATTGGATTTCTTTTCTTATTAGTTGATTCTATCTCAAAGATCTGCAAAACAGGTATGTGGTTAATTATGGTTAATCACATTAGTTTTCCGCAGGTTTTCCTTGATAATTAATCGCATTGGATGCAACCTATCAGTTTGGATGTTCATACTTGTAAATCATAAAGGCACTATGATTATCACACTTATGATATAAGTGTGTATTCTCGCACCTACATGCCACCCTAATGGATGATGCAAAAAGGTCAAGCCCAAGAGGGGAGACCCATGGGCACCATGAGTGGTGACCCCAAACACCAAGATTAGGATAGAGAAGGTGGTCTTTATTGCATGACTAATGGGCACCATGAGAGGTGACCCCAGGAACCAAGCTCAGGATGGAGAAGGTGGTCTTAAGTCAATGGCTAAATAGAAACCTTAAAGGGGGTATTCTAGGGTTAGGGAAAAAGCAGTGAATTTTGACACATTGAACTCGTAAATTGAATTGTTAATTAACTTGATTGTGATAATTAGGTTGTTAGCCCTATGTGTGATATTTTGTTTGTTCCCACATACCGACATATTCATATATGCTGACCAATGTTTTGTTTATCAGAATTTTAGGTACAACTCTAAAAGGAAAAAATAGTAAAGTGACACATTGTGAAAATAAGAAATAAAGTACAAGGAGGATTAGATGGAATATATTCAAGCTGTGGATAGTAGTAGATATCCAAAAATTTTAAAAGGTATGCAAAGTTTTATTTTATACCAACATTCAGTATAGTTTGATAGAATTTTATAATTATTACTGATTATTTTTCAAACCTTTGATCCAGTTAATTGGGATAACAACTCTGACCTCTTGGTCTCCCTTAATTGGGGGTTACTGGGAGGTGGGGTCATTATACTTGGTATCAGAGCATAGGTTCCTCATAAAATTTTTAATAATTATTAAATTTTACAAATTCCATAGAACCGAGGGAGTTATTAGAGGATTTTTCGAAAGACAGCGGTGTCTAGAAAAGGATCACATCCAGAGGCTGGCAATATTTTCCTCTACACTGCTAGTCAGAATACGAGGACTCCCAGATCTGTGTGACTGCCTGGCCAATGTCTTAGGATCTGACTCGAAATAAGATACCTTTAGGACTCTCTCATCTTGTTCATCCCTTCTCAACTCAATTTCTATTAAGGATTTTAAGGATTAGGGTTTCCTCTCTCTTCCTCACCTTCTTGAGGTATGGGTAAGGTTGATAATGTGTAAGGAATCCTCCGCCAAATTAATAAAAGATATGTAATTAAGATGTAATCGACATAAGTATAATTAGTTAAGTATAGACTAAAGGTCTGTTTGTGTGCTTTTGTAGATGGCTCGTGTGAAGACTGTTGCTATCCCGGATGCAACCAATGGCGGTGGGCCTTCCCGCAAGGGGAAGGGGTCTTCCGAGAAAAGAAGGAGGAACCATGGTAGTGAATCCTCAAAGAAGAGGAAGAGACATGAAGAAGTTGAAGGCGAGATCCCCAACCCTAATTTGATACACTATGAAGACCTGGAGAAGGAACAAGAGGAGGTACTTGTGTACGAGGAAGAAGCCCAGATGGAGGAGGACTAGTCTGGTGGTCCGTAACCGACCTTGGTGGTTCACACCATTGATGCTATATGGATGGAGTAGTAGAAGTGGCTGACTGAGGCCATCAGTGTCCTGGCCCTCAGAGACATAGTTAGAGGTGAGAATGGAGAGCCACTTCCTATTTGTCCTCGACTGGGAGCCACCATTTTGGACTTCGTCAAGTTGAATGCGGAGAAGTTCTGGGGAGAAGATAAATCTAAAGTGGTTGACAAGGCAGAAGCCTGGTTGCTAGCTGTTGAGAATGGATTCTGTAAGCTTGAAGTGCAGCCCAACAAGAAGGTTCTGTTTGCTACTCACCTCCTAGAAGGAGCTGCCAATATATGGTGCGAGAACCATATCACAGGAAGACACTTAAGCGAGGAACCAATGGCGTGGGTCGACTTCAAGACCATCTTCACCACCAGATTCATCCCCATCTCAGCTATGAAGGAGAAGGAACGAGAGTTCACCAACATGACTCAACATCTCATATGAATGTTGTATAGCAAAGAGTTGTGAGACATGCAATATGCCAACTAAAGGAAAGCGTTAATAACTCATTGTGTTAGCACTGGAGTAGCAGAAACATGTGGGACATATTTGGAGATCACTAAGAATATGATTCCAAAGTGATTGGCTCGCAGTTCAAGTGGGAGTCTGTTGGTATGTATGCCCTGAGACCCAATCATAGGATGATTGGATTGAGATACATTAAGATTGATTTGATAAATATTAAAGGCAAGCTTCCAATTTATTCTGGTTAAATCAGTTATGAGATAATGATAGAACTACAAGAATGTCTAGAGATGACCGTACCCAATGACGTATGTCTTCAGGTTGTGGACCTGAAGAATGAGATCATACAAATGCTAAGAGTTCTTACATTCTTGTTTTGTCCCTAGTCAGATGGCATTGTGGAAGCTTGATAGACAACAATGACACATCAAGACTAGAGTGTGTGTTGTTTGATGACATAGTCTCATTAGTCATGATATGTGATATCAAACCAAGCACATAGGTACATTCTAGACAATAGTGTAGAAGACTGACCCACCGTGAGAGTGACACATGGAACCATGACATGGTAGTCACAGTCAAATTTCACAGTGATGGTGGTGAATGTGATTCATAGACCTGAAATCACTGCACTCATCACACATCGTTGCGTACACTTTGACATCCTCAAACGTGGTCTTGATATATGGATTGTTATAAAGGTGATGATTGGGTGACTTTGACACATGGGATTTTGAATGTGAGTGATATATATGGAATTTGTCCCTCCTGAGTGCGTATGATGTCCATGGCCACTTGATAAGTGAGACTAAGAAAGGCATGCACATGAATGTATGAGTCAATATGTGATATTGATGGCACACATATCTTAGACAGTCTGCTTTGGATCAAGGAACATGAATGAACGTTGAAAGGATGACAACTCCATTGCTTGAGTTCATTCAGGATATCAGAGACAAAGGAATTATACATTCACTGGAATGCCAATCATAGACTGTATGATTGAAAGTTGTTCTCCAACTTTCCTTTTTATTTGGGTAGCACTGATGTGTGACTAGGAACCACACTTTGCTTGTGATGTCATAAGCTAGTTATGGGCATTCACTGCCAACGTGAAATGGGACCCATAGGGTCACACACAAAGGATTTACCTAGAAGAGGAGTTTATCCATGAATGATGTTTTGATTGATTACAAAATGTGTTTAGGAACTCAATCAAACATTCAATCAATTGACTTTACTTAGAATCATCATGTTCAAGTGTTGAACTAAATGATTTGAGTGTCAGATTGATTGAGAACTGCATTGGCTGTGTTCTGCACAATCTTTACCACCAACTGACCGGTTCACTGGGTGAGCCAATTGGCTCATGGTCAGTGAGATGACCAGTTCACTTGGTGAACCAACCGGTTCATGTATCCAAATGAGCAGTGTTGGGTTCTCCTGATTTGTTAGAAACATTTTTCATTTCACTTGTACAATTCGATTGGGACAAGAATTAATCTTTGTATTAATTAGAAATAAATAAGGAAAGTCAATTGGAGGCATGTGTGGGATGCGAACCAATCAGTTCACTAAGTGAACCGACTGACTCACACTCCCAACTGACCAGTTTGTTTGTGAAATGACCGGTTCACCTGTCGCAGTGCAATCAGTTCATGGAAATTTCAGACCCTTCTACTCCCACTTTAATCCCGCAATGCCTGGGGCTGAGAACGCTGAGCCTGACCCCTCCTATATATAGAGGAACACTTGGGGCTTCTCACATAGAACAAATCAGAACATCAGTTGCTCTACAAAGTTGTTGTCCTCTCTGGTTGTGGTAACTGAGAGAGTCCAAGCAAGTTCTACCCGTCCAGGGAGGAACAACGAGGGAAAGACAACTACAGAAAAGCAACTGACTGTAGGAGAGTGTATTGGTGACTAGTACGCTGACAGAAGGGGACGACTCCTTCTAGTGTCCTGTAGGACAATATGACTAGAGTTCTTGGTAGTTCATGTGGACTATCTATAGAGGCAGGAGGTTTCTATCGCTCAGGAGGATGACAGTCCACAGTCTAGGTAGAGAGCAGGAGCTGCACAAACATCGTCGAAGATAGGTGGTTGAAGATCATACTAGCTGGGAGGTATAGTCACTGAGCAAGCCTCAGGACTAGGTATATCTCTCTAAAACCATCCTCCTATTTCATAGTCATTGATGCGATCCGTGGTTATGGTTTAATGGTTAGAGATTTTTTTTGTTTCCGCTGCCTTCTCCCTCACTAAAACCCAACACCTAAAACTCCCCTTGACGTCACCTAGTCTACAACATAATGTTAGATTTTCTCAAGGGAAAGCTAAAATTCTTATTCGGGCTTCCCCGAGTCTAGTAGGTATGAAGGACGAAGCCTCACTAGAGGTTGAGGCTAAACAACTGCCAAGGGTTTCATCTATAGTACCCGAGGAGGTTCTCCTACAGATGGATCTATGACAGTGTCTATGGCAGTGTCACGCTGAGGGGGAGGTCTTGTGCATGGATGAGATGTGAAGAAGGAGTCTGGTTGGGTTGGCCTAGAATGACCAGTCTAGGGTGGGATGAATAGTTGGACTACGTTTCAACTTAACAACATGGCAAAGTGTCACTGTAGCATGGACCAAAAGATGCTCTCTACATGGCCATATGCTTGAAGTATAAAGTATTATTACATTTAAATCATAGAAATATCTAGGAGTACCTGAATATAGTAAAACTACATATTATTTTGATCAAAAAAATAAGAGGAACATAAATAAAGTGAAATGGAGACTTAATTATGCTTCCTATTCCAAGGAAAGGGTAATATATGTATTCAAGTAAGATTAATAAATGGAAACCCAATATTTGATATTAAAATTTTAAAAATATTGAAAGTCTTTTTTAGGCTAGTATATGATCTTGTTGATTGTGATGATAATGAAGATGATAAATATGATAAGTTAATTAGGGATAATCACTAACAAGTGAAGTAGGGTATAATAACCCTAGTTTTTGATGAATAAGTTGCTAATCATGTTAAATAGGTTTCCTTGAGATGTAAATTGTTATTGTGGAATATAATCATGACTTAACATGACTATGACCATAATGATGATAACTAGAGTTGCTAATGTGAATAATGATGCCTGTGATGATTTGGGGTTAAAGGTCATAACTTGCTATATTGTTAATGAACCCAATCAAATCTAAGTAATCATGTTAAAATGATAAGAACGATATAATAAATGGGGTTTCACTTAATGTTTAAATTATGATGGAACTGGGGTTTGTACCCTTATCCTTGTCCTAAACATGGGACAACTCTAAACTATAGAATAGGTCTGAGTAGGGTATAATCTATTGGATGTGATGGTGACACTTTAGGATTTACATACATGTAGATTAATGTGTATTGTTTGATTTTGTTGCTTGATTTGAGAAAATGCTTAACAACTGCATAATATATATGATTTGCTAGCGAGTTACATGCTTATGACTACTCACATTAGTTTGTCGATGTTTGCCAAGGTTTTCATGAGGTTTGAACTACAAAACTATTAAATGTTTATCTACATTATGTTCAATTATAATGCCAATATGATTAAAACATAATGCAATATTATGTGAAGAAAATGACAATTCATATTTGCAAGTAATTGAATGAATATATGTTTTTATATAATTGTACACTTTTGCATGCACAATATAGAAATATACTAAGCCATGTTTTTGTTTCATGACGTTTTAAGTACATACTAATTATGAATAGATCAAAAGATAATGAATCATATGAAATCTACCTGAAGGGGTTAAAGATAAGTAAAATAGGATTAGTAGATACTTATCTCATTTGCATATTTCTAATGTAAAAATTCATGGAACTCCTTCGAGTAGCATCTTGTAACCAATATTTGAATTAATGCAAAATTATTTAATATTATTTACTATTTGTTGTATTTAGATCCCTGGGAATTTTAGGTAACGACTCTCAACTTTTTGGGTCGTTGGGAAGTTTTAGTTACAAATCTCAAGTTTTTGGGTCTTTCCTTAATTGGGGATGATGCAAAATGAGGTCGTTACAAAGGAATTTAGGTATTAATTTTTTTTTGTGCATGTGAGGCATTGTCACCTTCATCAAGTTAAATTAATCATAGGGTTCTTCAATGCAAATAAGAAAATCGATTGTTGATGTTTCAACCTCTTACTTATCAACTATTTCAGTGGCAAACTTTTGAAGAAGAAGAATCCATTGAATCAACCTAGGCTCTGAGTACTTCTTATACGTATAGTAATTAAGTGTATCATGGTCCGTGTAAATAATAACTTTGGTTTGAATCACATATAATAGGAACTTGTCGAGTGCAAATACTTTATCAAGCAATTCCTTCTCTATTTTTGTGTATTTTCTGTGGTCAAATAAGGTCTTTCTTTCATAGTACATGGCATGTGGATCGAGCCATACATTTGGCCCAAAAAAGTCAACCGTGATGTATTGTAAGGATCATAAGAATCTCAAAAAGAAAAGAGAAATTGGGGGTTGCATGATAGGTGAAGAAATGAACCTTTTCTTCAACTCATTGAATGCTTCAACACAATTATTGTCGACCTAGAACTCCACTTCTTTTTCAAGAAGGTGGCATAGCTGCTTAGAAATATTGCTAAAATATTTTATAAATACAATATAGAAACCTACATGTCTCAAGAAATAATGGACATGACTTGTGGAAAAAGCAATTGTCAAGGTGGAAATGAGGCCCACTTTGGCATTGTCAACTTCAATGCCAACTTTTATTATTAAGAGTCCAAGAACAACTCCCTCAAAAATCATGAAGTGGATTTTTTCCCATGATAGAACCAAATTGACATTCACACATATTTCTAACAAAGTGGTGAGGTGAGACAAACAATCATCAAAATACTTCCTAATGACTGAGAAATCATCCATGAACACTATCAAAGTTGAATCAATCATGTCAGTGCAAATTGATGTCACATATCTTTGGAAAGTGGAGTGGTATTGCAAATTGTTTATGCATTCTTATAAAAGCAAATGTCCCTACTGGAGAACTGAGTGTAGAGTTCTCTTAATCATCCAGGTGGATTGCAACTTGGAAGTATCCACAATATCCATCAAGAAAGATATAGAAGCTTTGTCCTTCCAATATCTCTAGAATTAGGTCAATGAATGGTAAAGGGAAGTGATCCTTCCTTTACATGGAATTAAGGAGATTCATGTAATTTACACACATCATCAACATGGGCTTGTCCTCTTATGAAATTGAATTTCCATCTTCTTTAAGTACAATAGTGATCCCAACTCTTTTAGGAACAACTTGAAATGAACTCACCCATGGATAGTTAGAAATGTGATACATGATACCAACATAAAGGAGTATTAAAACTTCTTGGCTCACAACTTCCTTTAGCTTAGTATTCAACCTCCTTTGTAGTTCATGACTTTGCCTTCAATAATCTTCAAGATAGATTCTATGCACAAATTGAGGTGTCAATACCCCTCATATCAGCAACAAACCATCCAGTGGCTTGGATTTTATATTTTAAGATAGAAATAAGAGCATCTTCTTATTCAAAAGAAATAAAAAAAGAAATGATCACTGGGAGGGTTTCACTTGGACCAAAAAATGCATACTTTAAACCTCCAGGAAGTGGTTTCATCCTAAAAATAGGAGGATTCTTATTTTCAAACCACATATGTAGCCTTTCATCTAAAATCTCCTCAAGGAATTCAATAATATAACAATCTTCCTAAGTGGAAACAATTACATTGACTTTGGTGGATGGTTTGAAATTGTTCAACTATATCTTAATGATCCTAGAGATCACATACGTGGTGTTGGTATTCATGTGTTTTACTGCATCAACTTTGTTAGGGAAGGGTCATCCTAAGAATAATATGTACTTTCCCCTTGTCTTTTTCAGTATCAAGCATAATGAAATCACAAGGAAATAAGTCATATGTGTCATCATCAAGTCTTACCAACACATCATCAATTTAGCCTTAAGTCATCTTCAAAGAATGGTTGGTCAATCCCAGGGTGTATTTTTTCTTCTTCAAGTGTCCCAAATTCAACTCAACATGCACATAATAAGGCATCAAATTTATAATAGAACCATTGTCAAGAAGATCATGGTCTATGCGGTCTGTGCTTATGTAACAAGGAATAATAGGGGCACCAGGTTCTTTCATATTCCTAGGATCAACTTGTTGTAAAATAGAGATCACATGCTAATTGAGATTGACTTGTTTTGGCATTCTTTCGGTTGACTTCCTTTTAAAAATACACATCCGTGAGGAACTTTGTATAAAGGGGATTTGTTTAATTGCATCCAACAAACAATATTGATTTTCACTTGCTTGAATGACTCCATGATGTCTTTGGCATTCTTTTTCTTTCATATAAATTAAGTGGTGGGTTCTTAAAGTATGTTAGGCAATAGAGGTAGATGGTTACCTGCCTTGTTAACTTTAATAGAAGCCTCAACCAACAGTATAGGAATCACAATTTCATGTTGATTTCCAATCATAGTATCTATGCCATGCGTCGTGATATCATCTCTTGTTTCACTCATGGAATTACCAAAGGCCTAGTTGTTTGGCCTCTCAAGAGTCTTTCTATGCCCAACGTGGTCACTGTCTAAGATGCAAAACAAGGGTGCTTGGTGGGAGGCAACCCACATATTTTTCCTTATTTTTAACATTTAGCAGACTTAGTTTTGCACTTTCATATTTGTATTTGTTATGGAACATGATGGTTATTTATGAGGGTTCTTAGTGTGCAAGCATAGGAAAACATCATACCACTGACCCTCAAGTCAGTGGCATTACCATGTTTTCATTTGAAAACCCAACTTCAATAGTAAAATGTCAATACCACAACATGACTACCTAGTTGGTGGAACCGAACTAGACTTATAGAGGGTACAACACTTTCAACGAGTCAATAGGAAAAAGTAAGTACCATAGAAACATATTTTTATGTTTACTAACCCCGTTATGTATAATTTATAGTAATTTCTTGATGGAATCAACTCCACATCAGTACCATCGATACTGAGGATAAAGAGTGGCGCATGTCAATCAATAAAACAACTACATGTTCATGAATCCAACATTGATTAAATAACCAATTTGTGGTTCCTTGCAATTTTGGTACCATTATATCAAGTTGGAACCAAAGACATTGCAGATTTACTTTATGAGGAAGAGTTTAATTCATGAGTTGTACAACCATGCCCATTGACATGGCTCACATGTAATTTTCTTGATCAACTTATAATGCAAAAACTTCACTCTCTCCTTATATATATATAAATAGATCATTGGCTTCATTCCACATTTATCTAGTTCATTGAGTTTTAGCTTTCTTCTTACACATGTAATTTCAATGTACATGTCCATGTCCATTTATCTCAAGGCCCATAGTACCTTGTGTTGTTTCTCTACAAACAAGTGGAAACTTTCCCATATATTAGCTTGAAAGGAGTAGTGCCAATTAGGGCATTGATTCCTATAGGCCGATAAAGCCTCATGGAGGTGGAGTGGCCAATCATTATGATCTAGTGTAACTATCTTCCCAACAATGAGATTTATCTCC
Organism: Alisma plantago-aquatica; assembly: GCA_963693085.1. Classification (NCBI taxonomy): domain Eukaryota; kingdom Viridiplantae; phylum Streptophyta; class Magnoliopsida; order Alismatales; family Alismataceae; genus Alisma; species Alisma plantago-aquatica. The sequence goes on from OY856409.1 coordinate 749,308,531, forward strand.
TAGTTGGCTACGTCAACTTGTCCACTCATTTGAGGATGGTAGGGAGTAGCTACATGGTGGTTCACATCATGTCTTCTCATCACAATTTCATGGCTTTGGTCAATGAAGAAGTTTGCCATTCACTAGTTTTAGATTTTGGGAGTCTTAAGTGCATAAAGATGTTACACTTAACAAAAATCACTCACCACCTTGTGATCTTTGGTGCTTGTAGCAGTGGATTCCACTCATTTAAAAAAATTATGTACAACCACCAAGATATACATAAATCCAAAAGAGGGAGGAAATGGGCCCATGAAATCAATGCCCCACACATCAAACACCTCTACCACAATAATAGGGGATAGATACATCATGTCCTGCTTTGAGATTGTTCCCTCTTTTTGTCTCTTCAAACAAACATTATAATTATCATGTAAATCTTTGACCATGGTTGGGCACAAGAAACCACATTGTATAACTTTGATTGCCTTACTTTTTCCTCCAAAATGACCTCCACAGTTGTCAGAGTGGCACATGGAGAGTATGTCTTGCTTCTCATTTTCTCTAATACCCCTCACAAATTTAGTTAGAGCAATACTAAAAAAAATGTGGGTCATCCCAAATGTAGTTCTTCACTAGATCAAAGAATCTCCTTTATTCTTATATGGCCCATATTCTTGGTACTCTCCCACTATCCAAGAAATAGGCTATGTGCTTGTACCATGGTTGTTATATCGTCAATTTTGGTAAAATTGAATTATATAAATATAAGCCATGAATTGACAAGTAAAGTCTGGAATGATGTTATTGATAGAATGATAATTTTACTTATAAGATTATTTGTGATTCAAATATGTCCTTGGAGAACAAGATACATGAATGAGATTTTTTGTTTACTAATCAATGATAATGGTTGCGTGAATTACTAGATAATATATGTATAAGATAATATGCAAATTTCCCAAAGAAAATAAGATGTGTGGTGTTGTAGATATTTCGAAAGCTAATCATCTAGCCAGTTTGGGAACACATATTTTGAGTCGTCAATTTGTATTATTTTTGCATACTTGTACATAATAAGAAATTGAAGGGAATAATGCAAAGTGGGAGAAAAAGAACATTTCATGAGATAATAGTATTGTTTTAATAAGATGTCAAAAGGAACAAGTTTTTTATGGGACAGACATCCCAATAAATCCCAACTACTAAATATAACTTGGGGAAGGTATTAGGGAGTTTCCAATGAAATAAGGATAATTAATTGAAGGAATATTTCAAAGAGAGGTAGAATATTAATCTAGCATTCAAGTGATGTAGTGCTTCCTAATGATTAAAGGATCATATTAACTAATGGGTACCAAATAATTATGTTCTTTCCTATTTTATTTCTAATATACAAAAACCAATGCGTATTATGAAGTTGTGGTTGGTTTTTGTAGCCTTTGAAATAATGGAATAAATCCTAAGAGTTTAGAATCTAATTAAGTGCTTTCTAAAAGTGAAGCCTTGCCAACGTTGTACAAACTTGGGGACCAATCCAGTGTTCCACACCATATTCCTATGCATATAAAAGGGTTGTATACACCCCATACTTTGAAGGTGTGTATGTCTCATTTCTCATCCTAGCTATGTGCCCTCATCCTTTCAGTCTAGGGTTCATGACCGAAGCACTATCCTCAGCCGTGAGTTTGGAGGAAGGTAATCAATTGCGGTAACAATGTCCATAACCATACATTGGGATTGTATTTTGATCACCAACTCCCACTCAGACCGCTAAAATCTTCCTTGAAATCCCCTTGATGTCCCCAGTACATCACATCTTCTTCTTTATAGCCCCGACATAAGTCTAGCCATTCTTGAGAGAAAGTTGTAGTTTCGGCCAGTATTTTCACGAGTCAAGTGGTAACTAGGGAGTGGCAATCAAAGGTCATGGGGGCCACCTTGAAGACAAAAGGTGGCCATCATTGGTGTCATGATGTAGTTTTCTTGCGATTGGCTCATGCGATCACTCTCCATCATAGGAGCATGTGCATGAGGGAGGTGAAGAAAGGTTTGGCATGGGCCAGTAACTGGAAGTGGTGATGGGGGAAGGATCTACAACAAAGGTTGGATGCATAAATTACTGAAAGGGTTTCCTCTACTGCACCCGAGGAGCATGTGGAAAAATCTGTGGCTATTTCTATGACAACATCACACTGAGGGGGTGGCCTCGTGCATTGACGAGATGTGAAGAAGGACTCTGGTTGGGTTGGCCTAAACGAGCCAGTCCAGATTGGGACAAAGAGTTGCACTTCATTTCAACTTAACCACATGGCAATTGGTCATTGTAGTGTGGACCAATGCATGCTCTCCAAGTAGCCATATGCTTGAGGTATAAAGTAGTATTTCATTTAAGTCATATAAATAGCTAGGAATACCTTAATATAGTAACATTATGTATCATTTTGATCGAAAAAACAAGAGTATCCTAAAAAAATGTAATTGAGACTTAATTATTCTTCCTATTCCAAGAATAGGGTAATATATGTATTCAAGTGAATATTAAAAAATGGAAACCCTATATTTGATATTAAAACAATAAAAATATTTTATTTAGGCTAGTATATGATCTTGTTGATTATGATGATAATCAAGATGATAAAGATGACAAGTTAATTATGTATAATCATTAATAATTCAATTAGGGTATAATACACCAAGTTTTTGATGAATAAGTTGTTAATCATGTTAAATAGGTTTCCTTGAGATGTAAAATGTTATTGTGGAATATAATCATGACTTAAAATGACTATGATCATAATGATGATAACTAGAGTTTCTAATTTGAATAATTATTCATATGATTATTTAGGGTTAAAGGTCATAAATTGTTATGTTGTTAATGCATCCAATTGAATCTATGTAATCATGATGAAAGGATAAGATGGATAAAATAATTGGTGTTTCACTTAATGTTTTAAATACAATAATGGAGATAGGGTTTGTACCCTTAATCCTTGTCCTAATCATGGGACAAAAAAATCATAGAATAGGACCAAGTATGGTTTAATCTATTTAATGTGATGATGACACTTTAGGCTTATACATACATGTACATTAATATTGATTGTTTGATTCACTTCCTCTATTGGATAGTATTCTTAACGACTGAATAATATGCATGACTCACCAGTGAGGTACCTGCTTGTGACTACTCACATTAGTTTGCAAGTGTTTGTCGAGGTTTCCTTGAGTATTGAACAACTAAATTGTTAAATGTTTATTTACAATATGTTCAATTATGATGCCAATATGATTACCACATGAAGGAAGATTATGTGGAGAAAATGATAGTTCATATTTGCAAGTAATTGATTAAATATATGTTTTTATGTAATTTCACACTTTTTCATGCACCCCACATACATAGTATATCAATATACTGAGCCATATTTTTGTTTCATGATGTTTTTGGTACATGCTAATTATAAATATTTCAAAAGATGATGAATCATATGAAATCTACCTGAAAGAATTAAAGATAAGTAAAAGATGATTAGATAGATAGTTCTCTAACATGTATAATTCTCATGTAATAATTTCATGTAACTCCATCGAGTAACATCTTGTAACCAATATTTCAATTAATGAAAATTATTTTGTATTATTTGTGATTTGCTAAATCTAGATCCTTGAGAATTTTAGGTATCAACTCTCAACTTTTTGGGTCCTTGTGAATTTTTGATAACAACTCTCAACTTATTGGGTCTATCCTTAATTGGGGATGATGAAGAGTGAGGTCGTAACAATGACCTTTGGGTAGAATAAAAAAAGAGAATATGGATGTGAATTGTCACCTTGATCTTGTTAACTTCATCATAGGGTGCTTCAATGCAAGTGATAAGATACACTTGAATTTCAACCCCTCTTGAAGAAGAAGAATCCACAGAATCAACCTAGGCTTTGATGATTTCTTAGACGTATAGTAATTAAGTGCATCATGGTCTGTGTAAATAATAACTTTGGTTTGAATCACATTTAATAGGAACTTGTCCAAAGCAGATACTTTATCTAGAAATTCCTTCTATGTTCTTGTGTTGTTTCTTTGGTCATATATGGTCTTGATTTTATAGTACATGGCATGTGGATCCACCCATATCTTTGGCCTAGAAAAGTCACCTATGATGTATTGTAAGGATCATCAAAATCCCAAAAAGAAAATAGAAATTGGAGGTTGCATGATAGGTCTAGAAATCAACATTTTCTTCAACTCATTCAATGCTTAACCACGATTATTATTGACCTCAAACTCCACATATGTTTCAAGAAGGTGGAATAGCGGCTTAGAAATCTTGCTAAAATATTTTATAAAATGAATATAGAAATTGACATATCTCATGAAAGAATGGACATGCCTTGTGGTAAAAGAAATGTCAAGGTTGAAATGAGGACCACTTTGGCCTTGTCAACTTGAATACCAACTTTTGTTATTGAGTTTCCAAGAACAACTCTCTCAGAACCAATGAAGTGACTTTTTTCCCATTATAGAACCAAATGGACATTTACACATTTTTTAATCACAGTGGTGAGATGAGACACACAATCATGAAAATACTTCCTAAAGATTGAGAAATCATCCATGAACACTAGAAAAGTTGAATCAAGCATGTGAGCACAAACTAATGTCACATATTTTTGGAAAGTGGAGGGGGTATTGCAAATTTCATATGCATTCTTAAATAAGAACACATACCTAATGGAGAAGTGAGTGTCGATTTCTCTTAATCAGCCAAGTCGATTTCAACTTAAGTATCCACAATATCCACTAAGAAAGAAATAGAAGCTTTATCCTTTTAATCTCCATAGAATTAGGTTAATGAATGGTAAAGGGAAGTGATCCTTCTTTGACTTGGAATTAAGGAGATTCCTATAATTTACAAAAATCATCCACATGGACTGTCCTCTTACAAAATTGACTCTCCATCATTGTTAGGTGCAATAGTGATCCTAGCTCTTTTAGACACAACTTGAATTGGAATCACCCATGGGTAGTTAGAAATGGAATAGACGGTCCCAATGTCAAGGAGCATTATAACTTCTTGACTCACAAATTCCTTTAGCTGAGGATTCAACCTCCTTTGCATTTCATGGCTTTGCCTTCAATAATTTTCAAGATAGATTCTATGTACACAAATTGAGGAGTCAACACCTCTCATATCATCAATGAACCATCCGGTGGCTTGAATATTCTTCTTTTGGACAGAAATAAGAGCTTCTTATTGTTCAAAATAAAGAATAGAATAAATGATCACTAGGAGGTTGTCATTTGGACCAAGAAATGCATACTTTAAAGCTTTAAGAAGTGGTTTCATCTTAAAAGAGGAGGGTCCTTGATTTTAGTCCACATATGTAGCCATTTATCTAAAATCTCATGTAGGCATTCAACAAGATAGCAATCTTTGTAAGTGCAACCTATTAAATCAAATTTGGTGGATGATTTGAAGTTGTTATACTATGACTTAATGCTCCTGATGGTCACATACATGGTTTCAGTCTTCGCGTGTTTTGCTGTATCAACTTTGTTAAGGAAGGGTCATCCTAAGAATAATACATACTTTCCTTGAGTCTTTTTTCAGTATCAAGCACAATGAAATCGGCAAGAGAGAAGTCATATGTGTCATCATAAAGTTTTACCAGCACATCATCAATTTTCTCTTGAGTCATCTTCATAGTATGGTTGGTTAGTAGCAAGGTGCAGTTTGTCGGCTTCAAGTGTCCCAAATTCAGTTCAACATGCACATAATATGGCATCAAATTTACACTAGAACCCATGTCAAGAAGAGCTCGGACTATGCGATGTATGTTTATGTAACAAGGAATAATAGGGGCACCATGCTCTTTTCTATTCTTAGGATCAATGTGTTGTAAAATGGAAATCACTTTTATAAGTGAGATTGGTATGTTTTATCATTCTTTTAGTTGACTTCCTCTTAAAAATAAATATAACCGCAAGGAACTTTGTATAAGAGGGGATTTGTTTTAATTGCATACAACAAACAATATTTATCCGCATTTTCTTAAATGACTCCATGATATCTTTGGCGTTCTTTTTCTTTCATTTAGAAAAAGTGGGGCTTGAAAGTGCTTCGGGGAATAGAGGTAGATGCTTACCTGTCTTGTTAGCTTCAATAGAAGCCTCAACCAATATTATAGTAATCACTATATATCCTTGACTTCCTATCATATTATATATGCCATGTGTCACAATATCATCTCTTGTTTCACTCATAGAATAACCAAAAACCTAGTTCTTTGGTCTCTCAAGAGTCTTTCTATCCTCAACCCAATCACTTCCTAAGATTTAAAACAAGGGCACTTGGTAGGAGGCAACCCACATATTTTCCCTTATTTTTAGGATTTAGTATATTTTTTTTGCACTTTCATATTTGTATTTGTTATGGAACATGATGATTCTTTATGAGGGTGTTTAGTGTACAGTCATAAAAGAACACCATACAACTGACCCTCAAGTCAGTGGCACTACCTTTTTTCATTTGAACACTCAACTTCTATAGTAAAATGTTAATACTACTACATCATGACTACCTAGTTGGTGGCACCGACCTAGACTGAAGGAGGGAACAAGTTTGTTGATGTGTCAATAGGAAAATGTCAGTACTAGAGACACATTTTTTTGTTTACTAACCTTGTTATGTAGAACTTATCGTAAATTCTCATTGGAACCAACTCCACATCAGTACCATCAAGACCATAGATAAAGTGTGGCATGTGGCAATCAATCAAGCAACTACAAGTTCATGAATCCAACATTGAGTAAACAACCAATTTGTGGTTCCTTGCAATTCTGGTACCATTGTATCAAGTTGCAACCAAAGACATTGTAGATTTGCAAGTCAGTATTTCTAGTGATTACAATTTTTGTTATCAATGGTTGATACTGGGAGAAGAATGTTAAGGTTGCATGATGATACTATCAACCTTTTAATTTATCTAATAAAAATTTTTAATTTTTTCATAGTATATCAATATATTGAGCCATTTTTTTGTTTCATGACATTTTTGATACATGTTAAATATGAACAGTTCAAAAGATGATAAATCAGATGAAATCTACCTGAAAAAATTAAAGATAAATAAAAGATGATTAGATAGATAGTTTTCTTATATGTATATTTCTCATGTAATAATTTCATGTAACTCCTTCGAGTATCATCTTGTAACCAATATTTGAATTAATGAAAATTATTTGTTAGTATTTATGATTTGCAAAATCTGGATCCTTGGGAATTTTAGGTAAAACTCTCAAATTTTTGGGTCCTTGGGAATTTTCGGTAAAAACTCTCAACTTTTTGAATCTATCCTTAATTGGAGATGTTGAAAAGTGGGTTCATTACAATGACCTTTGTGTAGAATAAAAAAAGAGAATATGCATGTGAGGCATTGTCACCTTGATCTTGTTAACTTCATTATAGGGTGCTTCAATGTGAGTGATAAGATAGACTACTGAATTTCAACTCCTTCCTTGTCAACAATTTTAGTGGCAAACTCTTGAAGAAGAAGAATCCATTGAATCAACCTAGGCTTTGAGTATTTCTTACATGTATAGTAATTAACTGCATCATGGTCTATGTAAATGATAACTTTGGTTTGAATCACATATAATAGGAACTTGTCGAGTGGAAACTCTTTATCAAGGAATTCCTTCTATGTTCTTGTGTAGTTTCTTTGGTTATATATGGTCTTTCTTTCATAGTACATGGCATGAGGATCCAACCATACCATTGTCCTAGCTAATTCAGCAATGATGTATTGTAAGGATCATCGGAATCTAAAAAAGAAAAGAGAAATTGTGGGTGCATAATAGGTCCAGAAATCAGCCTTTTCTTCAACCCATTCAATGCTTGACCACATTTATTATTGACCTCAAACTCCACATATTTTTCAAAAAGATGGAATAGAGGCTTAGAAATCTTTCCAAAATATTTTATAAAATGAATATAGAAATCAACATGTCTCAAGAAAGAATGGACATGTCTCATGGTAAAGGAAATGTCAAGGTGGAAATGAGGCCCACTTTGGCCTTGTCAACTTCAATACCAACTTTTGTTACTAAGTTTCCAAGAACAACTCTCTCAGAAACCATGAAGTGACTTTTTTCCCATGACACAACCAAATGGACATTCATACATCTTGCAACCATAATTGTGAGATGAGGCAAACAATCATCAAAATACTTCCTAAAGATTGAGAAATCATCAATGAACACTATTAAAGTTGAATCAAGCATGTCAGCTCAAATTAATGTCACATATATTTAGAAAGTGGAGGGATATTCCAAATTGCATATGCATTCTTATATAAGGACACGACCCTACTAGAGAAGTGAGTGTAGAGTTCTCTTAATCAGCCATGTGGATTTCCACTAAAGTATCCACAATAGCCATCAAGATAGAAATAGAAGCTTTTTCTTCCAATCTGTATAGAATTAGGTCAATGAATAGTAAAGGGAAGAGATCCTTCTTTGACTTGGAATTAAGCATATTCATATAATTTACACACATCATCCACATAGACTATCCTCTTACAAAATCAAATCTCCATCTTTGTTAGGTACAATAGTGATCCCATCTCTTTTAGGCACAACTTGAATTGGACTCACCCATGGGTAGTTAGAAATGGGATAGATGATCCCAATGTCATGGAGCGTTAAAACTTCTTGACTCACAAATTCCTTTAGCTGAGTATTCAACCTCCATTGCATTTCATGGTCTTGCCTTCAATAATTTTCAAGATTGATTCTATGGACACAAATCAAGGAGTTAACACCACTAATATCATCAACGAACCATCCAATGGCGTGAATATTCTTCTTTAGGATAGAAATAAGAGCTTCTTCTTGTTCAAAATAAAGAATAGAATAAATGATCATTGGGAGGGTGTCATTTGGACAAAGAAATACATACATTAAACCTTGAGGAAGTGGTTTCATCTTAAAAATAGGAGGGTCCTTATTTTCTTCTGTCCACATAGGTAGCCATTTATCTAAAATCTCATCTAGGAATTCAACAAGATAAGAATCTTCATAAGTGGAACCTATTACATCGAAATTGGTGGATGCTTTGAATTTGTTATACTATCTCTTAATTCTCCTAAAGGTCACATACATAGTGTCATGCTGCATCAACTTTGTTAAGGAAGGGTCATTGTAAGAATAATACGTACTTTCCTTGAGTCTTTTTTAGTATCAAGCACAATGAAATCAACAGATAAAAAGGCATATGTGTCATCATCAAGTCTTACCAACACATCATCAATTTGCCCTTGAGTCATCTTCATAGTATGGTTGGCTAGTCGCAAGCTATAGTTTACCGGCTTCAAGTGTCCCAAATTCAGTTCAGCGTGCACATAATAAGGCATCAAATTACACTAGAACCCATGTCAAGAAGATCTTGGTCTATGTGATGTGTGCTTATGTAATAAGGAATAATAGGAACACCATGTTCTTTCCTATTCTTAGGATCAACATGTTGTAAAATGGATATCACTTGCTAAGTGAGATTGGTTTGTTTCAGCATTCTTTTAGTTGACTTCCTCTTAAAAATAAACATATTCATAAGGAACTTTGTATAAGAGGGGATTCATTTTAATTGCATCCAATAAACAATATTTATCCGCACTTGCTTGAATGACTCCATGATATCTTTGTCTTTCTTTTGCTTTCATTTAGAAAAAGTAGGTTTTTAAAGTGCATCGGGGAACATAGGTAGATGCTTACCTACCTTGTTAACTTCAATATAAGCCTCAGCCAAGAATATGGGAATCATTTTATCACCTTGACTTCCTATCATATTATATATGCCATGTGTCACATTGTAAACTCTTATTTCACTCATAGAATCACCAAAATCCTAGTTCTTTGACCTCTCAAGAGTCTTTCTATTCCTCAAACTGGTCACTTCCTAAGATGTAAAACAAGGGCGCTTGGTGGGAGGCAACCCACATATTTTCCCTTATTTTTAGGATTTAGTATATTTTAGTTTTACACTTTCATATTTGTATTTGTTATGGAATATGATGATTCTTGATGAGGGTGTTTAGTGTGCAGGCAAAGGAAAACATCATACAGCTGACCCTCAAGTCAGTGGCACTACCTTTTTTTCATTTGAAAACTCAACTTAAATAGTAAAATGTTAATACTACATCATGACTACCTAGTTGGTGGAACCGACTTAGAGTTAAGGAGGGAACAGGATTGTTGATGAGTCAACAGGAAAATGTTAGTATAGAGACACACATGTTTCTATTTACTAACCTTGTTATGTGGAACTTATAGTAAATTCTCAATGGAACCAACTCCACATCAGTACCATCAAGACCTTAGATAAAGTGTGGCATGTGGTAATCAATCAAGCATTTATAAGTTCATGAATCCAATGTTGAATAAACAACCAATTTGTGGTTCCTTGCAATTCTGAAACCATTCTATCAAGTTGGAACCAAAGACATTGTAGATTTGCATGTTAGTATTTCCAATGATTACAACTTTTGTTTCCAATAGTTGATACCGAGAGCAGACATATAAGGATGCATGATGATACCATGTACTTTTTAATTTATAGAACAGTTGGTTTTCTACTCGACCCCTCTTCTCCAATATAAGGAGGAGGATTTATTTGAATTTCTCACAACTCATGAATTCCATCCTTAAGAATTCTTCTATGAGATTCCGTGAGCACTTCTTCTCAGAGAAACCTCTACACCGAGCTTTGAACTTCCTTTGTCTCTCTTGATGGTGAGCAAGCCACCTTGAAAACAAGGATATTCCTCTATAGTATCTTCCTTTCAACTTATCCCCAAGACATGTATGATGTTGAGGAATGATGCGTAGAAGAAATAATATGTCGATCTTGCTAAACTTGACTTTTAGGACACATGTTACGATGATTAAGTCTTCATTGATCATCTTGGCTTCACTGAGAACTTGTTTAGGGTGTGAACATGCCAAGGGATGGCTTCCACTAACCCCTTTGTGGTGGTTAGAAAACGTACACAAAGATTATTTTTGAGTTCCTAGAATCTTCTATAGGTGGGATTATTAGCACAAAATACTAGGAGCAATGATTGGGAGGTCATTTGGGTGAAGTTCAAGATCTACAATGCCATCACCATCATACACTAGAGGAATTTAATATCATCTTTGGGGGACAACAATGAAGTCGAGTGCAACTCTAATGATTTCCACCACTCCAGGGCATGGAGAAGGCTTATGGGAATGTAGGCATGTGCCAAGATAAGTTGGAACCACTCTAGCATCACTGGCATCGAGCACTCATTTTCCCACCTTCTTTACTAAGTGTTAACAAACACCTTATTCTCCAAGTCCATTAAGGGTCAAGGTAAGGTCCAAGAAACAAAAGTGTTCATGATATGGACATTCCTCTCACAAGGGAGCGATAAGGTCAACTGGGGTGCGTTGTTCCTTGGACATGCATACTGAGTGGCCAAGAGTGAGAAAAGGAAGTTTCCATTCACTTCAAATGTATCATCACGAGGACCACCATGTACTTCAACCTCAATCTTACTCAGATCTGGATAGTAGAGTCAAAGGGGAACTTGGATTTCTAGTTTTTTTATGCCGAGCACTTTTCCATGTATGGAGGTACCATTCATTCCAACTCCAAGATGGGTGAGCGTGAGGTTACAAATCCCATATTCAACATCACTGACCTTGATCAACTACATTGGTCAAATAACAATGTGAGAGACACTAACTAGGGTGAGGAGGATGTCAGAGAGAAAGCTCATGATGACGATGTTGAAGAAATCATGGGGGTAATTCTTACACTAGTAGGGACTCAGAAGAGGCCACACCACAAATTGTATGCCCATAGAGCTTCCTCTTCTACACTGACCCAGTCATAGGGGGTCATATTCATGTTAGGACATGTATAACATGCTTAACACATGTAACATGTGTTTGAATCAACAACAGGAGACAATTACTCATCTTTCCTTCCATCAAGATAGAATTTTCCACAACTAGGAGCAAATTTCACACATCACCATGTAACGTTTACCAATGAGCACCTTCTCCTAAGCAATCAAGAGAACTTCCACTGAGACATATAATGTGTGGAGTATACATAGAAGCCTCTCTATTGCCACTACTAGAATCCATGAATTTTCCCACACTATCCACTACCACCACTCATGTCATCTGACCCTCCCCAGTTCATTGGCACATTCTGCCCAACTGATCCAAATATGCCAGTGTGAACATTCGAATCACCTACAACTTGATCATCCATTATACCCATTCCATGTATGAATTTATTTTTGATAATGAGGGAATTATCCAATTCAATCTTAGGGGGGTATGGAAAGAGATTTATTTTGAATTCATATTATATTGAATCCATTTGTTTTATCTTTGTGTGTATCTTAGATTTCCTTTTCATCTTTGTTAGTTCATGATTTCTTTGATTCATTTTTCATTTTTGTATGTAATCCACATCTATCTAGTATGGAAGTAGATTTAGAAGTTGATGAAGTCCTATTTTAGAATTTCATCTTGTGTCTTCTTGCATTTTAATCACATCTACACATGATAGATTGCAAGATATTTCACCAAATAAATGATTTTCTATCAAGTACAATTATGGAAACGCTTTGCACATTTTTCAGGCACTAGGACCATGCCTTGGATGGACAAGATAGACAGAAGGAGTTTAGGATTTGTCCACCCATGAAGGATTCTAAAGTGTCTAAAGATCCCCCAACCTACCCCTATTGTCTGGGTGTCGAGCTAAAGCAAAGGTGTCCATGGATCTGAAATATTGAAGCTCTATGTGCATGAGAAGACCTGATCACAGCTGTGCGGACATGGAATAGCCATGCTGCAAACCTCAAAATCATAGGTCGATTCAATAATTTCACAAGCTATAGCAATCTCAACACCATGACTGTGTCAGCCAGCATGGCCATGCCAAGAAGACACTAGCACGGCTACGCCAACCAGAAGGGTAATGCTGGACAGAGGCAGAATGGGCATGCTCAAGAGAACGACCAAGTCAGAACTCATTCTGCACGACCATGCTACCCAATATGGTCGTTCTACCTAGCCCCCACCACATTCGTGCTACCCAACATGACCTTTCTACCAACCTTCATTTTCCTCAATCACCCTAATGTTTTCCATTCCAGTAGCATAGTCATTTCCTACTAGAACAATAATGCCATCTTCTGCCCACCATGGCGCGCTGCTCATGAAAGAATATTCATTTCAATTTAATTGCATTTTTCAACCAATTTTGCATCCTAATGTAGAATTTTATCCAATAAATTACTTCATGCAACCTTGGACTCCCATAATTATTAATATTTTGAGTTTCCCATCTTTTTAGCCAATTTATGGACTATTATAATTAAATTCTAATTCTACCTAAGTAGAATGATTTTGATAATGGAATTACTTTTATCTTGTACATGGAGTGCTCCAATGTCAAATATTTACTTATAACCAATCCCAATTTAACCAAAGAAAATTTGTTATTTTGACAAAGCACCAAGTTTTCCTTTTGTCCAAATTTATTATCGGCAACAAAGCGTCAATATATGCATGGAGTTTCCTTTTTGATCAATAAGAATTAATGCAATTGTAACAACCACATGAACTGAGAATTATTGGGCAACTAATTAGTCACAACTAAGACTCTATCCATTGCTTAGACGACAAGGCATTGGAAATCAAAAGCCATCGTGGCCTTTTGATTACTGTTGATCGTGACCAAAAAGGACATCAAACACAGAAATTTGAATAAGGTGTTGAGGATTTGACAACATGGGAAAAGTCATCAATTACATCATGGTCTACCTACCTAAGTCGTTCCTTATCTATCAAGGAAATTAATTGAGTGCTATTATCACACAACAATCAAGCCCGACTACTTCAACATCATTGAGGCACAAAATGAATTAAATTGCGGCATTGATCCTTTTACTTAATCTATTGACCAGATTACCAAATGACAATAAAATATTTGGAATAGAATTAATCCATTTAGCAAATGATCCATCGACCAAACTTTCACTTGCATGAGTATGCCACATCAGCAAATGACCATGCAATTAAACAAGGAACGGTCCGGCCCTAATGTTTCTATCAAGCACTCAGGAAATTGAAAAATCTATCAACCATGAGGAAATTAAATTCAAAGCAATTGCAAGACTATCAACCAATTCCATCAACTAACTTTGTACAAATCAACAAATAGCCACAACCACGGTGGTCAACAAGGCAATGATCAACATTAGTAAATTGATCAATGTCGACACCAAGTTAGCCGTCGACCTTCTAATAGATTGACAATAAGAGTTGACATTCATCAATTGGTAGCCACAAATGGACACAACCATGGACCAATTACATCATCCATCGATCTACAACTGATAGACCCATCTAGCATCTAATATCATCGACCCATTCGAATGGTCGTCTATCCATGGACTCTTAATATTGATGACCGAAAGCCTAAGATTTGCATCCATTGGTCTATAGACAAAGACAAGTGATCTACGACCACTAACCTATAAATAGGACCCTAGTGCATTAGTTCAAGGGATCGCTCCTCTCCATTCGTCAGGATGATGTTGCACCACTTTACCAAGGCCCGACTTCCTTACTCGATAGAGGAAAGTTGATGACATATCAATTTACCTTCTCTACCTTACTCACAGACCAGATCCAAACATGGAGGATGACGAAGAAGAAGGGTCACCTGACGATAGTCCTAGGAGACTCTATTGCTACGTCTCTTCTACAAAGTTGATGGCATCTCAATTTACCTTATCTACCTTATTCACGAACCAGATCCAAACAAGGAGGATGACGAAGAAGAAGGGTCACCCGACGACAGTCCTAGGAGACTCTATTGCTACATCTCTTCTACCCATTGAGATGATAGCTATCTCCTTTCTTTTTCTTACTGTTTGCTCTAATATCCCTATGAGTTGTGAGTAATTCTGTATGCTAGGATGAGGGAAGTAGACCCACTACTTGATTTGTTCTTTTATTGTATACATATACATATGAACCTTATCACATATTAAATCAATCATTTTATTGCTTGTGTCCTTGTTCGGCCAGCAAGTTTACATATTTGTCATGATCTTGGGTATAGAGAATTTCAAACCCAAAATCAAGGATATGGATTGTTTTTTGTTAGACTCTTAATGAGATATCATATAGTTGTTTTCCAAGGCGATGGATACAAGATCTCAAGGTAACATGAAGGCAAACCTAGAAGGATATCTTTCCAGACTTATTGCTATCACCAAAAGGGGGATTCACCTATCCTCCATGATATTATTTATGTGTGCTTGTGATGTGGTGAGAGAATAAATGTAAGTAGTGGTGGTGAAACCTACTCACCCTAGTGTATCCATCCATATGATAATCTTAGATCTGATTTCAGTCTTTATTTCTTGCACATTAGTTGTAATCAACCAAAATCCATCTTGTGTGTTAAAAACTATTCCTAGTTAATTTAAATTGATCAATCAATTCTTTAAAATGTTTTCCTTTAGGATTCGATCTTTAACTATACTATGATAATACATGTCCAATTGCTTGTGGTAATTATTTAACTTTGTGTTGGTAAACTCTAGGAATTACATTCCTAGTGAATTTGCGTGTGTGATAAAATCCACATCAATTTTTGCACTATTGCTGAAGACAACAAATTATTTTCTGATTTAAATTTGTGAGGACTGTTTAGGATTTTTGTTCTTTTTCTTTTGAAAATAATATAAATATTCTTGAACAAGATTTTAATGAATATCCTCTTGAACTATATTATCTACCAACCTGATAAACAAAATCCTTAGTTTTCAGACATCATTTAGAATGGAGTGGTCAACACCACAATGTGGATAATATCAAATGTGTGGTTATTATGGCCATACATCACTACATTGTTACTACACCTCTTCGTAATTTAAAAGAACACTCAAAAGGATTAGCATCGAACACTAAGTCAGGATTTACGAATGTGGGTAGAACACCAATCCACAATTTTCATAAGGCTACAACAAGGAACCCTGCTATACGAGCCAATTTTATAATGAAGGAGGCCTCATTCAACAATATTTAGGAGAATACTAGGATCCTCCATGTTATGCTGATCAATACGCTTATGTGGCAAACTACGATCAACAACATTATGGGATCTACAATAATGAGTAATACTATGAAGACCAACCTTCACATGATATGAGTGGCAAACTAGATGCTCTTAAGAAAATGCTCATTGAAGAAGATGCTTGAAGGAAAAGGTCACTTGGACAAATGGATGAGCTCGTGTAGTTATCCATATCATCTAAGGAACTAGAGAGTCAGAAAGAAAGTTACCAAGGACAACTAGAGAAACTAAAGATGATGACTTTTGACGAAGATGAAGATAATACCATCTTAGTGTCAACAATGCCAGATTCATCAATAACTACAATGGTTGATGAAATGCAATCCAGATGTTATATGTGCACTTGTACTCCATCCTTGTCTATGCTTGAGACTTTATTACATTAGTATGTAAAGTCACATCAAGAAGATGACCCCTTAATGGTTGTAGAACTTGATACTTCACTATCCCTCCCTATTATAGACCTTGATTTAGATGTTACCAATGATCAACAAACCTTGGTTGACCATATTCTGGAACAAGAACAACCAACATCAGTTTCATATCTAGTTGTCTTAGAAGAAGGGTCATTTCAGCAAGAGTTCTACACTCCACCTTAGCTACCTTTTATCTCATATTAGGTTTATCCAGATAAGGAGATTCCACCTACACAAGAAGTTTATATATCTCCACCATTATTTGATAATAGTGATTATTTTCCTACTCTGAGTCCATTTATGAGTTGGGAACATTCTAACATATTTAAAGATCATGTCGATCCTATCACCCCTGATGTTCCCTAAATGATATTTTAGGAGAACACACGACCACATTAAGAATTTTGTTGGCCTTAATTTATTGATGAAATAGTCCCTCCCATGTTGGCACCACATATCTTACATGCATATGCTGGTGATGAGTAGAAATTGGAGCAAAATCCTCCACCCGATCTTGCACAACTAGCATTACATGAGGTGGATTTTTTAGCCACTACCTTGGCCTCCAAAAAAGGTAGTCCACCACTAGTCTTCTTGGATGAACCACTCCCGAAGACCTTCGATAGGCACCAATCATTATGTGCCTCTTCTACAAACTGATACCACATTTCTTCTATTAATGGATGAAGATTTGTGGATCCTTTTGGATGGGTTGCAAGGTGAAAAACAAAATTATTTTACTAATCTGGAAAGTCCCTTTGATTTTCCAAGACCACCCAATCACTGGGTGCTTCATGAGACTCCTCTTCTTATGGTTCCACCCCTTGTCAATATTCCCTTTAGTTAGACCTTCTTTGAGATTCCAAGACCGCCTGGTTGAGCTTTGAAAATCTCTCCCCCTCCATTTCTAATTTTATGTTTGCTCGTGGACGAGTAAATATTAAAGTTTGGGATGTAGGGTGGGTGGTACATACTTTACTTCATGCACACCATTCTATCTTCAATTTCTACACTATAATTTTAGGAACATATCTTTGCATACATGCATTGCATTTAGCTAAAAAAATTCAAAATTTTTTTTCTTAGAATAAATAAAGCCATCATCTATTCATCTTAGTTCAAAATTTCTTGTTTTCATACATATTCACATTATTCAACTCTACTTATTTAAAGAAAATCCTCAAAAGACTACTTTTTTTAAACTAACCACCAATGGCTAGAAATTATTCTATGTGACCTAAGAATCTAAATATTATGTTTACATAGAAAAGATGCAATTAGAAATAAAATGAGAGGGACCAAATACATAGTGCTTCCAACTGACTAGTGGATCAATTGCATGAAATTTGCATTTAATCTCCCATCTTGTCATTATTTGAGTGCAGTGTGATAAGGAGAACAACCTGGTGGAATGAATTGTAAATTAAGTTGCACGGCAATTTGAACTCTCTTTTACACTTCTTCCTCCATCTTCTTACCTTACATTCCACAAAAAACAAAATAAAAGCAAACAAAAATTTGTCAAACCCTAAGTTTAGGGTGGCATATCTGCTTCCCCCCTCTACTACTTCGTCCATACCCCTTATAAATTTAATAGGGGTGTACCGCCAAGAAAAGATGCCAAAGCACATAACCAAAAAAAATGTTCCATCCAAAACCTAGCTTTTTCTGCACTATTTTTCCCAAACTTCCCCCACATAACCTAATGCTTACCTACCATCTATGTATAGATAGGTGGAAGCTATATCATGAGGTTACACTCCCTTAGCATTCATTTCCACCTACATAGTGCATTTAAGGATCTTATACCTACTCCCACCTACCTCCATCTCGTTTCCACCTTCCCTCACCTCAAAACCCTTGTTTTCTAGGGTTTTGACCATTTCCATCCACCTTTCCATGCTTTCCATCCTCTTTGGAGGAAAAAGGAGCTTCACCTGATGATGGAGGTGAAGAAGGGGTCTTCCATGAGCTCCATGTCTACTTCTTCTTATTCTTCTTTTGTTATTTTGTTTTTCAATGAGTATATAATCCCCCTTAGGTGGGTTGTTTGGGGACAAAATGCAACTTTGATTCAATGTTGGGGTAAATAAGTTGTAAAAATGATAATTTCATTTTATAGTGATTGTCTTATACTTTGATTTTCTTTCCCATATATTTTCTTGTGGTTGGTGGTTAAAACATGGATTGCATGTTAATTGATTCTTGAAACCACCTATGTTCTAGGAGAAAATGGCTTGTATGTTGCTATCATAGGAATGGCTCCTAGGTTCACCTAGAGGATCCATAGATAGCACCCTAAGTTCCCACATACACATCCCCTCTCCTATTCCTAAATGAGAAATCTAAGTATCTAGTGTAGCCGTACGTAGCGCAATTGCCTTGGAGTTTCCACAAATCTATACGGTGAGTGATGTGAGGTGAAACATCCTCACCTCCACTCTCCATTCCTACCTTTGGATCGCAATTTCCCTAAGGATGCCAATTCTAGAAGCCTAGACTTACTAAATCCTATTGGAATTTCAACTAAGTCCTAGTTCTATTGAGCCTCATAAGATTAGATAGGGTGTGCAAGAGTCTAGTTCCCCTTCACACACTTATACCACCCTTGGCCAACTAGTAGCTTACAGTAGTTCAATAGAATTTTCTTTGTTGTTTGGTTTAATAATTTATAATGAATGAATAATATTTGCATGTTATGACCCCCAACTTGTATCCTAGTTACATTCCCCCAAATGGCCCACAACTCTATAACTTACTTCTTTCTAGATCATTCTTGCATAGTTATTTGCTTTAATTTCTTGTTATTTAATTATGTGTTCTTGGTAGTTAAATCTTGCTAGTGTAGTCAGTGTCCCTTTGTGCTTTCTTTTCTTAGAAAATCATATTTTTTCTCTTTGTTTTCCCTATTTTTCTAATTTTTATTCTATTGTAGTTTCTTGCTTACCATAGTTAGTTGTCACTTCTAGGTTTCTAGTTATATCATCCTTAGTTCATCTTAGTATAATTACACCCTTTCTTACTTAGTTGTCTTTTTTGATAATTATAACTTAACTACTCTAGGGGAAGCTTATATTTTGGTTTATTGTTTCCTTTAGTTACTTGTTTGTCCAATATAGTATAACAAACAAACTCCCAATAAACCCCTTGAACATTAGACTTCTCTTTAGGAACCTAGTCATTCTAACCAAGCTCTAGTTCCCGCTCTCTCCTTGTGGATCGGCCCTATTCTGGCCGCTTGCCTATACTAGAACACAATAATGTTCTCTTACACATTTGTGTGTTATTCTAAGTTGGTGTGTTAGTTTTGATCCTTATAAATATTGAATGATCTCAATATGTTGTGTGGCTAGGGTCACCTCCATTCAAACTAAATTGGTTAGTTGTACACCAAGCTATAAAAGACATATCAAGCTTTCTTGCACCATTTTCAGGGAGAGTGGCGCTCGGCCTAGATAGTTAGTATAGCTTTTTTTTTCCTACTGCCCTCACCATTGCTATTATTTATTCTTTGTTTACTTTTACAAACTTGTCTATAAAATTAGCTCGTGTTTCTTGTTTGTTCCTTATGACAATGACAAATGTACATGTTTGGTCGTCACTGAGTCATTACGAACTGGGATCCAGTTGATCCTGAAATAGAGAGAAGGCAATGCCAACACTGACATAGGAAACATCTAGAGTGCCCCAATTCCTCCATGTACTCCACTTCTACATCCCAAGTCTCTTAATGACTACTTCATTCATGGAAACTACACTTCACTAATTATCACAAGGGTAGATCAAATACCATGCGATCAGTTCTTCATTCCTCCCACTCCTCTTGGGCTCCTGTTCACCTTCTAAAGGCTTGAGAATGAGAATCCCTACCACCATATCTATGTGTTCTTGGAGATATGCTCCACCTTCCATACCCCAACTAATACCGTTGAATCGATTAGACATATATTACTTCTATTCTCACTAAAGAAAAAAGCAAAATAGTGGTACCTATCAAAGCCGAATATGGTGACATGGGAGGTTGTGAAAAATGACTTCTTGAAGAAGTTCTAACCCATAGATAAGCTGACCCAAATGAGAAGGCACATCAACTCATTCAGCCAAAGGAAGAACAAATATTTTCATGATACTTGGGTGTGTTTCCATAAACTATTGTGGGACTTCCCTCATCATGAAGTACCCATATGGTAGTTGATGTAATCCTTCTGAACCAGTCTCTCCAAAATGGGTAAAATAGTTGTTGACTTTTCTTGTAGTGGAGCATTTATGGTGAAGCCCTCGGAGGAGTCTTGGCCCCTCTTTGATTAATTGGTGGACAAATCCCATCACTGTGCTTCTAGTGTGGATGTTCATTGTAATAGAAACTGAAGGGCTTCTTCTTTATAAGCCAAAGATGAATCCAATCCACAAAGCATGAAGACACTAGCAGATTTCATGAAAACTCAAACATGGGTTCTTCTAGACATTCCACAAACTCAGTGGACGCTCTTTTTGAGGTGTTTCAAGCTCTCCAATCTTATGGCAACCAGAATAAACAAGGAACAATGTCTAAATCATAAACTCCTGAATGGAGAAACCACTCAAACTTATGTTGGAAGAAATAAGAACACCAAGGCCAAAGAAATATGGCTAGATTTGAAGAAGAAGTCTTGGGAGGTTAAGAAGCCTTGGTTAAGTGAAGAGAGAGGTGTATTTCAATGGAAAAACTATTGTTCAACTTGAGAAAAGGTTGGACCAAATTTCCTTATCACTTACCCATCATGAGGAGGGGAAACTACCTTCCCAAAGCATGACCAACTCAAACAATGCAAATTGTTCTACGAGTGCCCATCAAGGAATCTATGCTCCACCAAGAGGATAAGTATCCACCTTGCAACAATATTCAAGGTCCCCCTAACCCTTACACTCCACCACATCCTCAACCTTCATACAACTTCCAACACACTTCACAACCAGCACCACAATATCAACCACAACAACCACCCCGGTACCAACACTACCACAAAAAACTCCACAACAACCACCCTACATCCTTCAAAATCCTAACCCACCACACCAAAGGCCACCTCCACCACCAATACCATCACATGCTCCCCCTCTGCTCCATAAGAAAGTGAACATGATTTCAGTCTTGAGGTGTGACAAGGTTGTTAAGAAGCCCAAAAATTGAGAGAAGCAATTTGATATAGATCAAGATACAATACCCTTGCTGAAAAGTCCTTATGAGAGTGCCAAGAGAACTAAAAATTCTACATTCCAACAATTTTTTAAGGTGCACTAACAAATATTCTATTCAACTTACTTTTTAGGAAATGATATCAAGTGTCCCACCAATGTTTGAAGGTGCCAAGAGAACTAAAAATTCTACAGTCCCACCAGCTTTTGAGAAAATAATATCATGTGTCTCTCTATATTCTTTGAGATGAAACAACCAATATCCCCAACCGCTGATCCTAGAGATCCCACTGTGACATTTCAAGTTTCTTAACTTACCAATATGATTGAGACTCTTCTCTTTGATGCCTAATAAGATCCATTCCTCAAGGGAAGGAAAAACTATGATGTGAAAATTCTCAAGGTTTTAAGGCATAAGGTAAATTACTCACTGCTTGACATTATCAAGAAAACCCAACTTATGTGAAGTTCCATAATCTTGTGTTTTCCTTCAAGAACAAGATAACATATAAGCTAGCAAAGAGGGTCATGTTGAATGAGATGAAACATTTCACTGATGAGTTCCATTGTTGTGAGATATGTGATGATGATCCTAAAGGAATGAGGACCATGCAGGAAAATCTTTTGAGGAAACTACTGATCATGAAGATGGGATCACTTCACTTGTTGTTACTTGATGAATAAAGAAAAAAAAATCCTAGGTAAAGGAAATAAAATTACTGCTACTGGGAGACAGCCTGCCTCATTTTTATATTTTAACCTCAAAACCAATATATGATACACTTTGTGCTTTTTACTTCCAAAAAATACATGCACATACATTATTTTATGGTTTTTCTATTTTTGAATCATGATAGAGTAGGTACAACAGAGGAATGATGATGCATGGAGAATCCAACCAAGGAGAATATCATGTTTGAAAAGAAAAGTTGGAAATAGTGAAAACAATGTAGGATAAGAAAGAAATCATCACGACCGTTCCACATAGTAGGGTCATGATGCTAGCAAGCCAAAATGGTCATTTTGCACATAGACCTTGTTGGCCCCACCCTACTCACCTAAAGCTATGTTGATCTCTCTCCACTTGTGGCATTCATCTACCACAAAACCATACCATAGATCCTACTATTATAATCTTATATTTCATGTTGAGGGCAATTGGGTTTAAAAGTATGGGGTGGTAGGTCGGTAAGCCCTTCCTTTTCTGCATTTTCCTCTATGTTCCATGTTTTAAACTTTTTCCCAGATGATCAAACATTCTAACTAACTCTTACGTTTTTCCATTCATAATTTGTGTGATTGTTTTACATGCTTATGCAACACTTAGTTTATTTCATGCATTTTTGTGATTTTTTTCAAAACTTTTGCTCTTTTTGTCATTTCATGCCATACATTGCATTTCATGTATATTTTTCCTAATGTTTATGTGTTTTAGCAAGGATTTTTTTTCATTATGCTTTTTATTTCCGAGATATATATTTATATTTCATGGGTGCAAGTTGGCACAATTTTGACCAATTATTCAAAAATTTGGAAATTCTTGCCTAAAAGCATGTTTTAACCCACTCTCTACTTATTGAATTGAAAATGTTTAAATTTTGATAAATGAATGATACATTCCCATGTTTACTGCTTGATGGTATCAAATCTTGACTTTTTACATGTGAATCACCTCTTTCATGTTTGTGCAATGTTTTGGTTGAATTGTGATCTAAGCAACCTACAAACGCTTAGACCTTGAACAATCTCATGATAAAAATGTGGTTTTCATATTTCTCATTCATGTGGAATGTCATTGTTTGATGAACTTGTTGCAATAATTTTTATGTAGGAGATCTCATGTTGAAACCCATGTTATTGACCCCTCTTTGGTTCACTTTTCTTTTACCATTTCTTACCCCTTAGTCTCATGAAAAGATACCAAAGAGCCATTATCAGCCTTGGTCAACTCCATAATATTGGGGGGCATATCTATATCTCCTCCCTTCACTCTCAACACCATGTGACCTACCTATACCAAGTGTAAAGAAAAAGAAAAAGAAAAGAGGAAATCCAAAAAGAAAATAAAAGATGCTACTTTGTCATAACATCTACATCAAGAAAAGATGAGAGACCCTATATCATTGCACTCCATCATCTTAGGACAAATCGTTTGTTCTATTTTCATGCCAATTGATCTATGAAACACCAAACCTATGTCATTTCACCTTTTTTCGCATCCATGTGGGTTACTTAATGTGGTTTGACATATGAGATTGATTCCAAGAAGGTAAAATAGCAACCCTAGTTATCTTTTATTATTTCCACCATGAAATGGTTTACACAAAGGTATATGACAACCATATGGATTTATTGTGTATTTTATGTCCTATATTTGAAGTTTGTGTGCTCAATGTTTTAGTCAGGATTGGTTTGTGAAAGAGGGGAGGAGAGAGGTCAATTACTTGTACATAGTCTAAATTGAGCTCATTTAGACAATATGCATCGGTCGTAATGCATTTTTCATTCTTATTTGTTGAAAATTGCAAAGAGATTGAGTTGGAACATACTTAAGGACAAGTATGTTTCAAGTTTGGGGTAGTGGTGAAGCCCTATTTAAGGACTTCATCTTGTGTCTTGTTGCATTTGAATTACATCTAGACATGATAAATTGCAAGTTATTTCCCTTAATAAAGGGATTTCTACCAAATGCACTGATGGACCCTCTTTGCAAGTTTTTTTGGAACTTCAACAACACCTTGGATTGAGGGGAGAGAAGGAAGGAGTTATAGTATTCATCCACCCATGGAGGAGTCCAACGAAAGCCCTAAAGCTGCTTCAACCTACCCCTAGTCACAAAGAGTCAAGATAAAGAAAAGGTGTCCATGGATCTCAAATATTAAAGCTCAAAGTGCATGAAAAGATCCCACCACATCCATGGTGACACATAACATTGTGCTGCAAACATCAAAATCACATGTTGATTCAATAATTTGACAAGCTACAACTGCCTCAACACCATGGTCGTGCTATCTAGTAGGGTTGTGCAAAGAAAACTCTAGCACCAACTAGAATGGTTGTGTTGGCCAGAGGTAGAACGGGCATGCTTAGACTGTCAAATGGGTATGTGGTTTGGATTTTGGCTGGGTCACTATAGATTTGGGTCTCGCAGGGTGAGGGTCAACAAGATGCACTTCTAAATGGGTCGATGAATGAAAAATCCAAACATGACATAGTGGGTTGTGAGTCACATGTGGCTGCCCATATAATATGTGTTCAATAAAATATATTTTACAAGTTGCTACTATAATGGATAAAGAAGACCGTATTATAGGATTTTAACATGAAATATAGCAAAAAGACAACCACTACTATACATTGTCACTATCAAACAAAAAATATGTTGCTTAATTTTGTTACACCCGTTCAACCACATATCTTTTTTAGGTAATATTCTCTATGGTGTAATTAGAATCCTCTATTATATGTTTGTGTTTAATAAATTAGAGTTAGTAACATGTACTACAAGTTGATATTATGTTTGATAACAATTTGATAATGTAGTATATGCAGATATATTTTTCCTCCAATATCTCTCTGATATCAAATCTCATTGGACATGTTTTATTTTGGACTCAAACTCCTTAACAACTAATGGGTAGTAGTAGACCATCCATTTAAGAAGTAGTAGATCATTATATTTATTTGTATGTAATAATTTAGTTAAGAGGGCCACCTACGCACCCCAGTGGGCCACCCGTGAAACTCGCTAAATAAACATGTGGGTATGGGTTAAGGTAATTTTCAACAGATGGCAAATTTCATCACCTAAACTTGACTTAAATATGTCGACCCATGGGTGCTCACGAATTTTGACCTAGTTTGATAGATACGCATGCTCAAGAGGAAGACCAAGTTCACAACTCACCGACCATGATCATGCTACCCATATTGGATGTTCTACCTAGCTCCCACTATGGTCATGCTACCCAATACGACTGTGCTACCATCCTTCATTTTCCCAAATCAATCTGACATTTTCCAATCCACAAGCACAATCTTTACCTTATAAAACATTTGTGTTATCTTCTACCCACGACAACCATGTTGCCACCCAAAACCTAGCTTTTTTGCATTTTTTACGGTACTGCCTCCACCTAAGCTAATGTTTCCCTACCACCTATATAACACTCCCCTAGCATTCATTTTTACCTACTAAGTGCATTCAAGGAGCTCCTACATACTCCCACATACATTCACCTCATTTCCACCTTTCCTCACATCAAAACCCTTATTTTCAAGGGTTTTGACTATTTTCGTCCGCCTTTCTATGTTTTCAATCCACTTTGGAGGGAGAAGGAGATTCACTTGTTGGTGGAGGTGTAGATGAAAGGATCTTCCATGTTCTCCAATGCTACTTATTATTCTACTTTTTTTTCTATGAGTGGCTAGTTCCCCATAGATGGGTTGTTTGGGTATAAAATGTGACATTGATACCATGTTGGGGGGAAATAACTTGTGAATGTTTGAATTTAGTTTAATGATGATTGTCTTCTACTTATTTTTCATTTCCAATATATTTTCTTGTGGTTTGTTCTTAAAAACATGGATTGCTGATTGCTTTAGAGTTGAAACCACCTATGCTCCAGGAGAAAATGGCTTGTATCTGACTATCTTAGTAATCACTTCTAGGTCCAACTATTAGATCCCTAAATAGCATCCTGACTTCCAATATACAAAACCTCTCTCCTACTTCTAGGAGTGAAACTTGAGTATCTTGTTTAGGAGCGGTTAGTGTAATTGCCTACATTTCCTAAACTGTAGATGGTGAGTGATGTGATATTGTTATGCATTGAAGATCACACCAATTCACTAAGATTATTATCCTTTCTTACATTCCAGTTATGTCTGGTATAGAAAAGTCAATCCCATAGGAAAACATTTTTAAGATTGTTCTCTTTTAATCTCGATTGATTGTTAAAATTATTTCTTTTTGGTATTTTTGAATAAGGAACAGAAAGTAAATTCCAATTGGTGGTTGGTCGATTACTATAGAACAAGAGATTAAAGTGCAAAGAAAGTAAAAGTTTACACTAGAGCAAGGAAATGAAAAGATAAAACTAAAGCAAGAAAAGTAAAGGAAGAAGATAGTTAGCACAAACTAAAAGATTATCCAAGGACAGGACTAAAATTGCAAAAGTTAAAAGAAAGCGATTGGAACAAGCATCGGAAGAAATAGTTAAAATTAGAAGGGAAGACATCAAGGCTTTGGAGTTTCACCACCTTAGCCAACGTGAAAATAAGATCAAGCAATACATGAAAAATAAGATAGAAGTAGGTATGTGAATTTATTCATAAATAAAATGCAAAAAATGAACTCCACGTGAACCCATTGGTCCTAGTTTTCACACATCCTAGTTCTTCATCCTAAAGAGTATTTTTCGTGGTCACATACAAATCCTCATGAAATTAGTTTAGGTGTTCTAAATCCCGGGTTCCACGGTCGCATCCCCCGAGATTAACTCACGATAAAAATGATTAATGACTTCATTTAAATAGACAATTTCTAAATTGAAAACCATCCATCTAAAATAGTCATGTAAAACCTAATCTAATCAACACATGGCTAAGGGTCTACTCCCCTCGCCTTGATAAGGAAACTACTTACTAGTAATAGCAAGGAATGGAGAAATAAGGGGAAGCAGATAGGAAGCCATAAACTACAAGTCTAGAATCTATGAAGAGACCAAAGGTGATGACAATTAAACGACTTGTTTTCTTAATACCCTACTCCAAGATAAATAATGATAAGAAAGAACAAGAATAAAGGCCAAATCCAAATGTAGAAGAAAGAAATAAACTTTATTGCTAAATGTAAAGATTACACTAAGAAATTAAATTAATAGAATTTCAACAAAAATGCAAGTACCGAAAATTGAAGACCCTTTTCTTAGTGGAGTCCCCCCTCCTTTTTTATATGGTAAGGAGGGGTGAAAATCCTAAAAAGGAGGGAAACAAGGGAGTGGAGGTTGCTGAAAGACACTGATTGCTCGTTGCAAAATGGTTGTCTCACCAGGAGAGACAGTCGTTTGGCGATGATGTGGCATGGATCTAGAAGGATTGGATCAAAACCCTAAAAAGCATGGTGACGGTGCCATTTCGTTGAAAGCTTGGGCTCAAAGAAATGTTCAAGATAGTTTTCTGGATGTTGTGGGGCACACGTCTCGCCTCATTGTGTGTGTGATCAAAGTTTTGGAAGCCTAATAAAGTGGCAGAGCCCTTGAGAGTTGATTCGATCCTATGTCAAGTCATCAAGCCATCTGGGCTCGCTTGGATGTTCGTTTGGGTCCATGCACTACTACAGAAATGGCTTATAACGTCACTTTTAAAGGTGTCAGTTATATAAATACACCAACACATAAAACCTACAACGTCGGTTCAACTAAAAAACTAACATCTATCTGTGAAGGGTGACCAGACACGAGTATCACATTTATTCAGTGTCGGTTCCCTAATAATAAATCGACACCTAAAATTAACTGCCAAATCCAAAATTTCCTATGAAAAAAATTACCTCCAAAATTTAACATATAGTGTCGGTTATTAACTATTAAACCGACGACGAAAGGTTATTCGTGAGACAAAAATTGGGCACATTTTGGTCGTCGGTTTTACTACAATAACCGACGCTTATGGGTTTTCCCGTGTTGTTCCCGAGAATTTTTTCACACCCTTTGAGCGTCGGTTTTAGAAAGCAACCGACGACTATGGTCATAAATCAAGAACAATTTTTTTAATCGACATATGTAGACACTGACGACTATGATTGAGAATAGGTGTCAGTGTGCTTTTAGAACCGACACCTTTAGTTTTGTGTGTCAGATTTTTTGACTAACCGACGCCTATGGTGCAGTTAATAGCCCCGCGAAACAGAGAAGTTTTCCCCATTGTCTCTGATTCATTGCGAACCTGCTAGGTCTAGCGATTGTTGTTGGTGCTCCCTGCCGCCGTTGCTCCCGCCGTCGTTGCTGCCGCCGCTGTTGCTCCCCCACGCCACCACCGCCGACACTCCTCTCCTGGTCACCCGCTCACTACCGATACTCCTCTCCTCACCATTGCTGGTCTCACCTCATCGACCGACGATCTGCTCCTGGTCGCCCACTCACCACCTCCGGCTTGGTCACCCACTCATCGTCCCCGCCAGCTCGCCACCACCGTCCTTTCTCCGGCTTGTAGCTCCGGCCACCAGATCGCTGCACATGTTACCCTTCTTCCTCCTCTTCCTCCTTAGACAATAGGGTTTCTCCGGCTTGCTCCTTACTCCTGGCCCCCTACCCCTCTTCCTGCTTCATCCTCCTCTTCTCATTTTTAATTGAGTTGTACATGCATCAAAATCATTCCTACTTGATATAAGCTTTTTATGTATGTACCATTGCACCCATTTACATCTTTATGTATGAACTGCTACACCTACATTACATATTTATCATTTGTACATACATTGCTGCTCTGCTATGAACTCAACAACTAATATTTACTGATACATTATACTTGTACCTATACATACATTCATACCTTATTTTTTCTTGTATTGTTATGCGTTCAACTCATGTATTATCTATGTAGATGTACTTTGTACCTCTAAAGCATGTACCTCTAAAGCATAATGTGTTACATATACCATGTACTGCCTGCTACTATATATATTCATATACTATGTAGTATGTACCACTAGTGTATATATATCATCTATGGGCTACTTCTCTATATTACTTTATTTATCAATTGATCTGTATTTATTTATCTACTGTTTGTATTTATTTATCTACTGTTTCAGGAATTAATTGATCATCTACTGCTGCCCGCTGTCTCCCTGCCCGTCGCCTGCTCACCTACCTACTTGCCTTCCTACTCGCTTACCCTCCATCTCGCCCTCTCTCCCTACTGACGCCTGACTGGGCTCAAACAGAGGTAATTAACATCCCCAAAAACCCTATTTTATTACACTGCTTGATCTTTAATCACATAGACTTAATCAACATTGTTACTTGTATGATCCCAGTGATTAAAAACACTCTTTCCTGGTCCCCTCAGTAACTAATGTTCCCTTGAGATGAGTGTTAATTGATCTAGCTTGCTTACTTTCCTTGTAATGCCATCTTTTATGTGCTATGACCCACTAGTCACCTTTAGAGTATTAAAATGATGCAACTTGTACACTTGTTAAATTTGAATCTAAAAATCCTATGAAATGATATCACCCCACAAAATCAGTAGTCACTATTATGTCTTGTAAACTCTAGAATCAAGATCTAATACTCTTATTCTATTTTAACACCATGAGACCTTTTTTTCTCATTCTAGTGGATTATTATGACCTATGATGACCTAACATGAAACCTTGCTCTTAATGATATGATTTTGTTGGCCTAGAAACCCGTCCAAGATTTAGTCATTAGGAGTAAATCTTGGATAGTCTCCGGTTTTGGGCTGTTCTTGAACACCTAATCTCACTTAGGATGTAAGTGTATAATGTGCATTGGGTTTTCAAGGAAATTTCGGTAGCATTTCCCCGTTTATTCTCTAAGTACATATGTACTTGGAGAACAGCGGGGAAATGTTGCCGAAATTTTCTTGAAAACCCAATGCACATTATACACATATTAGTGAGATTAGGTGTTCAAGAATGGGATAGGTGGTACACATTTATTATATATAAGAATGACATCACATGTATTAAACCCTAAAGTTTTAACCATGCATAAACTCTAATCTGTTAACCCTAGACCCTAATCTTGTTGTAATATATACTTATTTTCTCTTTGATCATAGAATGGATAGATCATGGATGTCCATTCGCAATCGCTGCACCCCAGAGTTTATATCTGGTCTTAACCATTTTATTAGATTTTCCGAGGAACATAGGAAACAACCTGGAGATAGGTTCTACTATCCATGTAGGCATTGTGGTAACAACTTGAAAGTCAGCATTGGTGACGAAATCAGAACTCATGTCATGCGCAACGGGATTGTACAAGGCTATATAGAATGGCACTGGCATGGAGAGATTTCAAACCCGAAACCAGTGGATATCGATAGTAGTGCTTGTGTGCAAGAAGAAATTGCCTTCGATGACGTAGATGTGAATGAATCAGTTCCAGTAGACATCGTTGATGCGATGCTGGATAGTTGTGGGGTAGAGCACACCAAAACTGATCCACCTCCCATGTTTAGAAACATTGTGCATGATGATGAGATACCGTTATACACGGGTTGTAAGTTTACGAAACTTAGCGATGTGCTGAGATTGTATAAACTGAAAGCTAACAATCGATGGAGCGACAAAAGCTTCACGTCATTGTTGTCTTTGTTGAAAGAAATTCTTCTTGAAGGAAATGAGCTTCCGATCTCAATATACCAGTTAAAGAAATTGTTGTGCCCAATGGAAATGGAGGCCAAGAAGATACACACATGCAAGAATGATTGTGTATTATTTCAAAAGGACTATGTAGATTTGAAAGATTGTCCGAAATGTGGTGCGTCAAGGTATAAATTGACGACTTTGGGGGAGTCCAAAACTGGTTCTCCCACCAAGGTGATGTGGTATCTACCTATAATACCACGGTTTCAACGCTTTTTTGCCAATCCTAAAGATGTGAAGAATTTGAGGTGGCATGCATATGTTATGAAAAATAATGATGGGATCCTACGACATGCGTCTGATTCCCCACATGGAAGAAGATTGATTTATGATACCCTGAATTCAGTGAAGAGGACATGAATCTAAGACTTGGGATTTGTACATATGGGATGAATCTGTACAGGACATTGAGCTGCCAACATAGCACTTGGCCAGTTATGCTTGTTATATACAAACTTCCTCCCTGGTTGTGTGTGAAAAATAGTATGTTATGCTGTCGTCTTTGATATCGGGCCATAAACAACCTAGAAATGATATCGACGTTTATCTTGAACCTATGATTAATGACTTGAAGAAGATCTGTGGTGAAGGTGTGATGACCTATGATGCATCACGAAGAGAGACATTTTGTTTGCACGCTATGTTATTTTGCACTGTGAATGACTTTCCAGCATATGGGAGTTTGTCTGGATATAATGTCAAAGGATCTAAAGTGTGTCTTATATGTGAAGAGAACACTGATTCAATACGACTAAAACACGGTGGCAAGACTGTATATCTTGCTCATCGAAGGTTTCTTCCAAAATTTCATCCGTATCGTAGGTTGCACAAAGCATTCAATGGACGGAATGATGAACGTAGTGCACCTAAACATGTATCAGGGGAGGAAGCTTATGAAAGAGTGAAAGACATCGCCAATGAATTTGGTAAGAGATCATAATGTATGATGGCCACAAGGAGTGACAAGCCTTTATTCAAGAAGAAGTCGATATTTTGGGATCTTCCTTATTGGAGTTCTTTGACAGTCAGGCATTGTATCGATGTCATGCACATTGAGAAAAATGTATGTGATAGCATCATCGGTACTCTGTTGAATATACCAGGTAAGACTAAAGATGGGATAAAATCCAGAATGGACCTACGTGAAATGGGAATAAGGACAAAATTAATAGAAGTAGTTAGTAGTGATCAGAGAACATACTTACCTCCCGCTTGTTACACGTTGTCTAGAAAGGAGAAGAAAGCATTTTGTGAATGCTTGGTAAATGTTAAGGCGCCACATGGTTACTCATCCAACATCTGTACATTGGTATCAATGAAAGATCTGAAGTTGATAGGTCTTAAATCTCATGATTGTCACACTCTAATGCAACAAATATTGCCTGTGGCAATTATAGCTATATTGCCGAAGCATGTAAGGTTTGCAATCACTAGACTTTGTTTCTTTTTCAACAGTCTGTGCAGCGATGTTATTGACCCTGATACTCTCGATAATTTTCAAAGAGAAGTGGTTGTTACCCTATGTCAGCTTGAGATGTATTTTGCACCATCGTTATTTGATATCATGGTACATCTTGTTGTCCACTTGACTAGGGAAGTGAAAATGTTGGGACCCATTTTATTGCATTGGATGTATCCCTTTGAACGATACATGAGCGTTTTTAAAGGTGATGTTCGAAACCGTTATCGGCCTGAAGGGAGTATTATTGAGGGTTATGTGTCGAGAGAGGTTACGGATTTTTGCAGACTTTCTGAGTGGTAATGACGCTCTCGTGAATGACAAGAATATTGAGGAGCATTCTGGCAAAGGAGTTTTGGGATCACGGGTGAAAGTAATCAGTCGTGAGCAGTTGGAGAAAGGTCACTTGTATATTTTACACAACATGGATGAAGTGAGTGTTTATATCGAGGAACATACCAATTGTATCAAGAGACAATATCCTCGAGCCAATACAATGTGGCTTGCTAGAGAGCATAACAAGACATTTATTAAGTGGTTTGAAGATAAAGTCTTACATCAACTATCTCAAACACCAGATAATCTTACTGAAACCATCAAATGGCTCGCCTTTAAACCAAAATAGAATGTTATGTCATATGAAGGGTTTGACATAAATGGTTTCTCATATTACACAAAGCATCAAGATGATAAGAGTGTCATCCAAAACAACGGGGTCACCCTTCAAGTGTCTTCATTGTTTTTTGCAAGTGCAAAGGATAAAAGTCCACATGAAGCTAAAATGTCATATTACGGTGTCATTGAAGACATATGGGAGTTGGACTATGTAGATTTCATAATTCTGCTCTTTAAATGTAATTGGGTTGACAACAACAAAGGAGTTATATTGGATGAATTGGTTTCCCGTTAGTGATCTTTGAAAAGATTGGCGAGAAGGGTGAACCATTCATATTGGCATCACAGGCGAAACAAGTATTTTACATCGATGATCCTGCAAATGATAAATGGCCGGTTGTTCTTCATGGTAAAAGACAGTTCATTGAAGATCCTATAGATGAAGAAGAGTACTATGATAAGTATGATGACTCCAGTCCATTCTCAGTTGGGTTGCCAACACCACCAAACATTGAAGGTGGGGATCACAATGAGTTGTATGTTCGCGGGGATCATAATGAAGGATTGTTAATTGATAAAAGATCACAATATTAGAGGCATGGATGTTTATATTTTTATTATGTTTTATTTTTTTGAATGTGAACTTTACAATGTGAATGTGGACTTTACAATGCGAATTACTTTACAATGTGAATGTGAACTTTACAATGTGAATGTGTAATTTACAATGTGAACTTTACAATTAGTGTTACTTTACAATGTGAAATTTATAATTTGAATGTGAACTTTTAGATGGATGAGCATTCCCATGATGACTGTGTTGATGATCACAGTGAGGGTGAGGACGTGCTTGCACCGCCTGACAATGTAAGTTTTAAGAATATATCCATGAGGTTTCTATCTATATGTTCATTTATAATTATATTATGTAAGTGTGTTTTTTATCAAATTTTAGGTTGGTGATGCACCCCCTGAAGAAATTACAGCACTTGATGAGTAGTAAAAGAAAATTGAGAAAGTGAGGG
This sequence comes from Alisma plantago-aquatica, assembly GCA_963693085.1. Lineage (NCBI taxonomy): Eukaryota > Viridiplantae > Streptophyta > Magnoliopsida > Alismatales > Alismataceae > Alisma > Alisma plantago-aquatica. The sequence continues at coordinate 749,342,799 of OY856409.1, forward strand.
GCATCACAATGATGAACAAGTTAATACAACAAAGGGGCAATGGACCCAAATTGGTTGTGGATTTCTATCAGGCAGGAAATCCATATGGAGTGAACCACAACTCATTTGTTTCATATCTTGGAGTTCTTACTCACAACCATTGCAGTCCTATCCTAGAATCATGGCATAAAGTTCCTAAGGGGAAGAAAGACCACATATGAAAGGAACTATGCGTGAGTTATTATTATTTGTAATTATATTTGTGTAGATTAGTAATTTTTAGGATACTAGTTAATTACAATTCTATTTAATTTGCAGAGCATATTTGATCTGGATGAAAAGCTGCATCGTAAATGTGTGATGCAACGTTGTGGAAGGGTCCTAAGGAACAATAGGACTAATCTCACCCGAGATTACATACGCGATGCTGAGAATAGGTTCTTGATTGATTCCAATTCTAGACTTTGATGAATATTTCACCAACTCTGCACTAATAATTTTTGTTTGTATTCTCTTTGAAAAATAAATATAGGAAGAAGGAAGCCACACAACAATGGAACTACTTGGACCCCAAAGAATCGGAGGATTTTATTACCCAAAGAAAAATAGATGAATTCAAGGTCTTAAGCGGCACTCCCAATTTAATTAATATACGTTTTTATGTATTCACCTATTCAAGATTAACCTTTAGTGTTACTAACCAAATCAATGTGCTAGATAACTAGGCTATCAGCGATGCTCAATGAGAAAGGCGTGCACTGAATGTGCACGACCACACAATGGGTCCAAGAGGATATGCATGCGTTCGCCAAAGACTACATGATGAGTCTACTCAGCATACTGCTACTCAGGAGACTGCAGAGTCCTCTACTGCTTCTCCTGCACCTCTTCCTCATCATGTTATGTGGATATTTGGGTGGAAAAACAAGAAGGGAGAGACACTGAAGCCTGCAACCACTGAGGCGGCTACAAAAATTATAAAAATCAACTCTTAGAGCAATCTATCGATATTGATTATTGTTATGTTTACTTACGAAATTTTGTTGATGGTGATTAGCGGGAGATGCACGAGCAAAGGAAGGAAGGCATGTTCATCCCTCAGGGCATAAGGGATGAACTGACAGTTGCTCTGGGTAACCCAGAGCATCCTGGACGTGTAAGGGGTGCAGGCGTTGGTGTGGGCATCAAAGCGTTCTTTGGGCCATCCCAGGACAAACCTGTCCCAAAAGTGGGACTTTCACAAGCTGAGGTAACTTATTCTTATTTTAGAACATTATTGCGAAAGGGAATTCAATAATCCGAAACTAGCATTTCTTTTATCCATGTATAGGTAGATTCCTTAATTGATAGGAGAGTCGAGGAAGTACTTGATAAAATACTCCATGAAGTAATTAACAAGTGGCAGGCGTCTCAGACTGCCACTCAGACAGTACCTGCGGCGAACCTCTCTTCTCCTATTGCTCGTATTGCAGAGGTTGGGAGTAATCCTATAGACCCACAACCTAGCACGTCCTCTGTAAGTATTTTTATGGCATATATAATAGCTAGTCTATTAAAGATGATATGTTTGTGTATATCTGCATATAACATTCTTTACGTAAATTTGTAGGGGTTGAAGCCATGCCGACTACAAAGTGAAGGATATATCATTGCAGAGGCATCGGCTTACCCACCCCTTAAAGGGTGCATGTTTCATGGGAGTCCAGTACCATATGGCATGGTACGTGTGAGCCCGATACATATACTAACTGGCTGGACATATCTTGCACTGCCTCATGCACACCCAGATGCTGAAACACTTGGTTAGGTAGTAGGCGGAGTGATACTGTGGCCCGAAGCGGATGTCCTCTATACTGATATTGTATGATAAATTTTCATTACTTTAATTTGTTAGTGTGTATATATATGAGTCAATTGATATGAAATTATATATACAGGTCAAAAAGACGAGACCCGCTATATCTCAGCCTCCACCTCCTTGACTACCAAGTTGGCTTCTAGGGGACCTACACACCTCGATAGGTCCTAATTGTAGGAGTGTGGCAGTATGGACTGGGAAACATAATCTAAATTTCCCTATAAATGTTACTATTCTGGAGAATGCTACAGGTAAATCATACAATAACAATCTATTTATATAAGTTTAACATACGTATTAATGCATACGTAGTAGAAGTTCTAGATACGTATTAATGCAGGTCAAACATTCAGAAACAACATATTTATACAAGATATTTTGGAGTTGTTTAGTTATGAATGGCTGAACACATCTATGATAATGTTGTGGATATGGTGAGATTAATGCATACAATAATCTGGTTTATACATCCATATACCTTATTTTATGTACGGCAATCTGGTTTCTTATATAATAATGCATACGTAATACATGTTTTGCAACCACTTACACAAGACATGTATAGATTTTGGGTTTTCCCATGTGGGATTTTTGGTTCCATCTTTGATTAGTCTTATAGATACATACTGGTATTCAATTACTTCATACTGCTATGATGCTTTTGAATATTTTGGTAAAAATAATAAGATGGTGATAATAGCTCCATTCAATGTCGAGTAAGTTTACTTTTCTTGTAATTTGGACTTAAGAAAAATACATTTTTATTGCGGATATTGAGTTATTAATTTTCTACTTTCTTACCTGTAGTGCTAAGCATTGGGAGTTATTAGTTATTGTCCCCAAGACATTCACCATCTATTATCTAGATCCTGCGGGAAGTGAGTTGGACGTATTATATGGACATGCAATTAAAAGGCCATTATTCTCATGAGAAATATTTTATGTTTTTATATCTATTAACATCTGTTACTGCATTACTATTTAATTATGCAATTTAATGTGTTACATTAACATATATAGGGCTTTACAAGAGTATAAAAAAGATGGAGGAAAGGTCCCCAGGAAAAAAAATCTGACACTCATTTGGGAGAATGTGAAAGTAATTTCCTGGCTCCAATGTATATATTATTTATGTGAATTGTGCTTATTTGTATTTTTGAATAGTTTGTATGTTTCAATTTATAGTGTGCTACACAAGACAACGACTGGGCATGTGCCTACTATGTGATGTGATTTATGGACCTAATCATCAAAAATGTCGTATTGGAAATCGATAACATACAACAAGTATTATACATAGTCTCATTAGATAATATGAAATATATGAATCTTATTATATATTATTATAATTATGTATATACGTCATTCTCTTTGTAGGTCTTTAAAACTAAGGACTTCAACATAGGTGCAAAGTGTTTCGATGTACATGCTCCCTATACGAGAGATGAATTAGATGTTGTAAGAGAAGATTGGGAAAAATCCCTACAAAGAGTGGGCATTTTTCAGTATGATTTTGCTGACAATGATGACAATGATGACAATGACAATGAATAAATAATAATTGTGTTCTCATAATTAATTTTGTGTGAATGTGAATGAATTTTTATGAATTGTCATATGTGTGTGAAAATCATCAATACATGAATGATTCTACATGTGTCTGAATGTGAAAAGAGATGAAATCAATGGAACTATAGGTTGCTACTGGTTTCTACATGCATGTGATGAAAAAATAATATGAATTAAATGTTCTTATACATGAGTGTGAATCACATATATATAATATTATCCATCATGTTAATTTTTCAGGTTTGTGGCCTGTTGTTGGATGATATCAATGGATGTCATAAAACCTACAGTTTATAACTCAACTGTAGGTTTCTCATCCTACGACCAGCCACAGTAGGTCTGCAGACTGATAGAAAAAAAAAATCAAAACATAGGCGTCGGTTATTTGAACAAAATTGATACCTATGTTGTACGACGGCGGTTTTTCACCTAAAACCGACGTCTATGTGACTAGGTACGACGGTCGTACTGGGAAGCACGACCGTGGTGGCAGGCAGGTGATATGACATTGGTTATTAACACAAAAATGACGTCAGTTCAGATGATGTGGTGTTGCTTTCTTGTAGCAAACCGACGCCTATTATCCCTTTGCTGGCGTGTTTTTGGTGGCGGGAAGAGTTTTGGCGGCGGTTGTTTAGTAAACAATTGATGCCTATAGTCCCTTTTCTGGCATGTTTTCGGTGGCGGGAAGAGTTTGGGCGTCGGTTTTTACTTAACAACCGACGCATATAGTCCCTTTATTGGCGCGTTTTTGGTGGCGAAAAATGTTTTGGCATCGGTGGGGATCCGACGCCGAAGGTGTCCCCCTTTAGCGGCGCCCACTTGGGTGTCACTTTGAAACCGACACTAAAGAGCTTAAATAACCGATGCTAAAAGGCTTTTATGTAGTAGTGATGAGATGACCGTCTCACTGAGTCGATATGCTTGTCTGGCATGTTGAAGTAGCTAGGTTAGATGAGGCCAGGGTGGTAGTTTCCTCTGAATGTGGGGATCTATGGGGGTGAGCCGATCGTCTAGGCTTGGTGAGACGGCCATCTCACAGGCAAAGTGGGACAAAAATTTGCTTTCGAGAAAAAACTCCACAAAAAATGAGAAAATGGATAAGTTTTTGCAAAATAAATCAATAAGCAAGTAAATTATAATTTGGTCCTAGAAATTATTGAAAAAGAGATAGTTTCTAATAAAAAGGATTATAAAAAATATGAAAAAGATAGATGTACATGCATTCATCGGATGTGAAACACTATCACAGAACTGTTTGTTACCCTAAGTTCACACTCCTAATGGCTAAAACACCAAAAGTGAGTGGACTTAGGCTCTCGTCGGTATAATGGCACACTTATTTCATAAAAGTAGTATATAAGTAAAAGTAGTAACAACAAGATATAATAAGATACTAAAAGATATTGAGAAGCATGTACCAATTTCTACTTCTAGCATCCCATTGGTGTTTCATTTCATAGAGTAGAGCCTGGGGTGCAGAAGATCACTTCGCAATGAAAAATTCAATAAACAAAACATATTAATGCTAAAGCATTAAGTACACTATGAAAGGGCATGTAAACAGTTTAAAAATAATACAAAAAACTATCTTGTTTAGAAAGATGATCATAGTCAAGAGGAAGAAACAAAGTGAGAACACTTAACGACATCGTTTTATACAAAGCATGTTTTATGTCATTTATCCATCATGTCAATATTAGGTTGCACAATGGATTTCTATATATTATATAAAAGGTTTGACAATGTAGAATACTCAAACATTGAAGTAGTAATCATAGGAACTAGATCTCAACCAAGTAAGTAAGTATCCAAGCATTCATACGAGCATACATACAAGCAAGCCAATATTATAATAGGGTTAACAGGAAAATGTACCTTGCACGTAGCATACAAGTTATGATCCATGAGTAGATTCTAGAATTGGTGTAGACCCAAGGGGATATAAGATATAAGAAAACATAATAGGGTCTTAGATCAGAAGGGTATTGATAATTTAAACATCATATTAGTCATGTGGATGCTTTCCTAAGTTCCAAACATGCATGCATTGGTTCTACATAGCATAAGTATCAATATCAAGTCTTAGATCTAAGAGAACCATCCACATTAGATTACAAAGGTCATATCATTTCTGATTTAGAGCTAGGGAAACATGAAAATGTGATGTTCATGATGGTTTAATCATGCAAGATCACATCTAATCATACTAGGTTAAAATCATGCAATAGGGTCATACATCAAAGTCATAGAAGCATAAAAGAGCATAGGATAGATCAGGTTGGTGTTAGAGCTACATGTGCAATGATTCTACTGATTTGTTATAGGTAGAGAAAGATGTTTTCCATATAGTTCATATTTCATCACATAGAAACTAACTAGGTGAACCAAATCATATCAAAGCACAAAGGGTGTATTTGAGGTCCCATTAGTTAAACATGGACCACTTATCATGCTATATTGGCTTCACATGTAATACAATAGCACATAGTTGACTAATTTTGAGATTAACAGATTAGTAATGACAAATTAAGCCAAGCACTCAAACTTGGTCAAGTCATTTCATGAATGCACATGAATGGACAATTTTAAGGAAAGGATAGCCAGAGGAGGTCAACATTAGCATTGGAGTACATTAGGTAGCCCAAGACATTAAGAATAGTAAATGTGAACTAATAATTACTAATTTAGGGGATTAGAGTAGGTAGGGTTCATAAGGGATATAAGATAAAGCATGATTTAGGTTTATTAACAAGCATAACATCATAAAGGTATCATCTTTACTAAATTCGGGATGGAATATACAAAACTAGGAAGTGAAATTGGAATCATAAAAAAGGTGACAATTTTCTGATCAAAATGATATACAAAACTTTAGTATTTGGTTAAGAGATGCAAACGTTACATGAATTAAGTTATAGGACCAAGGTTAGGATTTTAAGATGATTTTTGGGAAAGATTTACCCAATTGGGTAGCAAAGGTGTAACGACGCTGCCTCCTAGTAACCCCCAATTAAGGGAGACCAAGAGGTCAGAGCTGTTATCCCAATAAACCAGATCAAAGGTTCAACAAATAATCCGTAATAATTATAAAATTCTACCAAACTATACTGAAAGCTGGTATAAAATAAAACTTTGCATACCTTTTAAATACTTGGATTTCTAACTTCTATCCACAACTGGAAACTATTCTAACTAATCCTCCTTGCAATTTAATTCTTATTTTCACAATGTATCACTTTACGGTTTGTCCTTTTCAATGTAGTACCTAAAACACCGACAAACAAAACGTTGATCAACATATATGAATATTTCTTTATGTGGGGACAATCAAAATTTCACACATAGGGCTAACAACCTAATTATTACAATCAAGTTAATTAACAATTCAATTTACATTTTCAATGTGTCAACCTCCACTGCTTTTGCCCTAACTCTGTAATACCCTCTTTAGGGTTTCTCATTGACTTAAGGCCACCTTCTCCATCCTAATCATCTAGCGCGGGGTCACCTCTCATGGTGCCCATTAGTCACACAATATATGCCACCATCTTTATCCTGAGCTTGGTGCCTGGGGTCACCTCTCATAGTGCCCATGGGTCTTCCCTCTTGGGCTTGACCTCATTGCATCTTACATCAGGTTGTCATGTAGGTGCGATATTACACACTATATCATAATTGTGATAATTATAGTGTCTTTATAATTTGCACATATGAACATCCAAACAGATAGGTTTCATTCAATGTGATCAAACATATGGAAAACCTTTGTGAAACCGGAGCGGTTAACCATAAATAACCACATACCTATTTTGTAGATCATTGAGATAGAATCAACCAATAAGAAAAGAAATCCAATACAAGCAAGCAATCAAGCAAGATTCCTAAAATAACATACAATCTCCTTTTTATTAATATTTAACCAAACCTTCTTACTTCTTAGGGTTTCTATCCCTTTTTAGGTTTTCTACCTCTTTTAGGGTTTCATATGCGATTAGGGTTTTGTCATACTTTTAACACCCTTAAACCCTAATTATACAAAATTACTCACAAACCCAAATTTTCTCATCTACTTTTCATAAAATATCCTAAGATCATCTTTTGACAACATACAACCCTAATTTCAGATTAAATACACTTTTCTTTCCTTTTTCCCTATTTAGGGTTTCTAAGTGTATTAACCATCATATTAGGTTTAAAAACCCTAAACCATGCAATTAACCATCTAAAACATGTTAAGATTTAACATTATCACATAATAGGTTAACAATACTCAAATTAACCTATTTCTACTCATAGATTTATCCATTATCATCAATTAGGGTTTCTAACCTAATTTTAATACCTTTTCCATCAAAATTATATACTTTTGCAAAAATATAAGGATTCAGGCCATCAAACTATTTTTATCTTATTCCATGCATTTTTCTAATCAACTTTCATGTATAAAGTTTCTTCATCTATGTTTTCTATTTATTTCTATGATTTTAATAAGAAAAACTCTATTTCTGAATTAATTGGGCAAAGATAGTAATTACCTGAAAATCATCATCTGCGAGATCAGTGGACCGGTGATCCACTCCTGGATCAGATTGTCCCTGTCGCGTGTGTGTAAAACAGCCGCTCTCTCTCTCACTAATTAAATCCGCACTCCGGATCATGGTGGACCGCGATCGAACGGTTGTTGATCGTCATCTACCTCTGATTGCTCAACGGGCTACGGTCAACTCTCCGGTTAACTTTGAGCTCCAGTCCACCAGCAGAGAATTGAAGGTGCTAGGAAGTTCTACCGTCATTTCCTGAACTTGATGCGCCACCCAGTTTCCCAATCTAACCTGACCTTCACCATGAACGAGTCTACGGAGCTCCGTCGTGGCTTGCAGGTTGCAGAGGGGTGTAGGTTAGGATGAATCTCGTAATTGACGTCGTCGCTCAACTTGTCATCGCACTCCGCGGCGATTGGGATCATTTCTAAGATTTTTGGTATCCCCGAGTACCCTCCCTTATATAGGGAAAGGTTTGGGTGTATGTCGATTTGGGAACTTTTTCCCTTGTCGTCGAAAACACGCAATTTTAGGGTCTAGATTCTTCAGAACAGTCTCCCTAAACCAAAGGATTCATTCGATCTTCAAATTCTCATCTTAGTTGATGGGAAATTGGATACCTGATTCCCCTCCCAATCCTATTGTGATTTGAGGTAGACGATGAGCAGCTACCATTGGATCTGTGGTCCCTTGGACCACGCGGGTCATCCAACGGCCATCATTTCTCCTCGAAACCCTATTATCTAAAAAATCAATTAAAAATGTGTTTTAACATGATAACTTGTAAAAGTCGTTTCTCTCTCCTCGATTAACATTTTCCTCTAAAATTTTAGGGAAAACTCCATCTTGGCATTATCTAACTGTATATTAAATTTGAGAGTCAAAATCCAACAGATGAGAAGGTTTCCTTCACATACAAGTTATCCATTAATTAAACCAATTTTAGTTAATATTTCTTTTTCCTTTATTCTTTGCCTTCTAGAGGTTTCCACCTGCCTCTCTTTATTCTCTTTTTCTTTGTCATTTGATTATCGTTTGTATTTTCCTTTATCCTTTATTATTATTGGGCCCAATAGCCAATAAGGTCCATTTATCAATCAACAAGGATATTTGCACATGAAATCCTTTTTGTTCAAACAATAAAGCAAGCATGTATTCCATTTATTATGAAAAGGAGAATTATATGTTTATTACATAATTAGGGAAAAATGGAGGTTATAACATCCTTTCCTCCTTATAGGAATTTTGCCCTCAAAATTCAACATTCAAACAAACAAGTCAAGATATGCTTTCTCCATGTCCATCTTCAGCTCCCATGTGGCCTCATCCTCTCCATGGTGCTTCCAAAGAACCTTTACCATCTCTATATTCTTACGTATGAGCTCTTTCACCTTGGTATATGGAATCCGCAAAGGTGACTCAGGACAGTTCAACTTCCCTTGAAGCTCAATAGGCTCAATGCTCAGCACATGGCTCAGATATTGCAAATATCGCTTTAGATTGGACATGTAAAACACATCATGCATCATACTATACTGAGGGTGGTAATGCCAAACGATATGCAACTTCACCAATCTGTTCTAATACCTCAAACAGACCCATGTATCGGGGATTCATCTTTCCTCTATTCTTGGCTATAGCTTGGAGTAGAAAGATTTTTAGAAACACATGCTCTCCTGTAGTGAAATGCACATCAGTACTCTTTGCATCAGCATATGATTCTGTCGATCTTGGGCTCTCTTCAGCCTTTGCTTGATCAAAGCGACTTTATCAACATACACTTGGAGTTCATCTGACCACAACATGATCTTCTCACCAACATCATCCCAGTGAAGTGATGACCAACATGGTCTCCCGTAAAGAGCTTCATACAGAGGCATCCTGATACTGGCTTGGTAGTTGTTGTTGTAGGCAAACTCAGCTAAAGGTAAGTACTGCTCCCATGAGTCGCCCCAATTGAGCACACAAGCTCTTAACAAATCTTCTAATGTCTGGATCATCCTTTCTAACTGACCGTCCATCAAGGGGTGATAAGCGGTACTAAACTTCAACCTCATTCCAAGTTCGTCTTGAACTTTCTTCCACAACTTGGAAGTAAATTTTGGGTCTCTATCAGAGATGATGGAATCAGGTATGCCATGCAAATGCACTATCTCTATAATATAAAGCTCATCTAGGTCTGACACCTTGGCAGTGGTCTTTAAGGCAAGGAAGTGCACTGACTTGGTAAAACAATCTACCACAACCCATATCACATCATGAACCTTCCTAGTCTGGGGTAGACCCACCACAAAATCCTTGGTGTTATGCTCCCATTTCCATTTTGGAATCTCTATTGATTGTAAGAGTCCACTGGGTCATTGGTGTTCAACCTTCACCATCTGGCACATAAGACAGCTTGCCACACATGTCGCAATGTCTCTTTTCATTCCTAGCCACCAGAAAAACCTCTGCAGGTCCTTAAACATCTTGGTAGTTCCCGGGTGCACCATGTACATGGAACCATGAGCCTCTTACAAGATACACTCCCTTATCGACGAGTCCACAAGAACCCATATGTGATTCTCAAATCTAATTCCTCAATCTACTCCCATTGAGAGACAAGTGTGTGACTTCATCATCAAACCCTTCATCTTGTCGAGCTCTCCACTGACCAACTGTGTTGCCACGATCTCACCTAATAACTCAGATTGGATCTGAATATTAGCCAATCAAACTCGATCTTTGAGTGGTTGTGGAGTCCACTCCACCAGCTCCTCCAAGCTCTTCCACTGACTGGACAAAACAGTCGCACACCTGTGTTGTTTCTGACTCAAAGCATCTACTACAACATTTGCCTTACCAGGATGATAGGCGATGGTGAAGTCATAATCCTTCATATACTCCATCCATCATTGTTTTCGTAGGTTCAGGTCTCTCTGGGTCAGCAGGTACTTTAGGCTCTTATGGTCGGTGAGCATCTCGAAGGTAGCACCACACATGTAATGTCACCATATCTTCAAGGCATGGATGATAGCAGCTAACTCTAGGTCATGTGTTGGGTAATTCACCTCATTGGGCTTGAGCTGTCGGGAAGCTTATGCAACCACATGTCGATTCTATTCCAACACATAACCAAGTCCCATCTTGGAAGCATCGATAAATATCATGAAACCCTCATTTCCGGAAGGCAGAGTCAACATTGGGGCGGTGGTCAGCTTCTCCTTCAGCTCCTGGAAGCAAGCTTTACACACATCGGACCACACAAACTTCACATCCTTCTGGGATAACATCGTCAGCAGCAAAGCAATTTTTGAGAAATCCTTGATGAAGTGATGGTAGTATATGGCCAACCCCAAGAAGATGTGAATCTCGGAGGGGTTCTTCAGTGTAGGCCAGTCTTGAACTATAGATACTTTGGTTGGATCTACAACAATCATTCATCCTAATATGATGTGTCCGAGAAACATGACTTGGTCTATCCAAAACTCACATTTTGAGAAATTTCAGTAAAACTTCTGCTTTCTTAGGATATCAAGGACTCTACCTAGGTGGTCATCGTGTTGGGCTAAGTCATCGGAGTACACCAAGATGTCATCTATGAACACTATCACAAAATAGTTAAGGAAAGGATGGAACACATTGTTCATAAGGTTCATAAAGACACTAGGTGCATTGGATAGTCCAAAGGGCATGACCACAAACTCATAGTGGCCATATCGGGTTCAGAAAGCTGTTTTAGGTAAATCCTCACTTTTTACTCTCACCTGGTGGTATCCTAACCTCAAATCAATCTTGGAAAAGATTCGAACCGATTTGATATGGTCAAACAGGTCATCTATTCTCTGTAAGGGATACTTGTTCTTAATGGTTGCTTGGTTGATCATCTGATAGTCAATACACATTCAAAGAAACCCATCCTTCTTCTTCACAAAGAGGACTGGTGCTCCCTATGGTGATGTACTGGGTGGGATAAAGCCTTTATCTAACAACTCTTGCAACTGGGTTTTCAACTCAAGCAACTCGGCAGGGGCCATTCTATAGGGTGCCTTAGATATAGGATTAGTCTCGGGAGATAACTCGATGGAGAAATCTACCTCCCACTCGGGGGGAAATCCCTGGTAGATCATCCAGAAACACATCTGCATACTCCTAAACCACCTCTATCTCCTCTAAGGATCACCCCTTAACTTCATGTTTGGTAACTACGGCTAGGTAGGCTCGACAACCCTTGGATATCATCCACTTGGCTTTCAAGGCCGACACATAAAGGTTGGTCATCGCATTCTTCCCTCCTCGAATGGTGAAGTGTGGATGGTCGGGTTTCCTAATAAGAATTTTTTTCTCTCCACGGTCAATCTAGGACCTATAGGTGTAAAGCCAATTCATACTAATGATCACATCAAAATCATTAATATCGAGGAGGATGAAGTCAGTGGGAAGCTCATGGTTCAGATACTTAACTGCCAAGATAGGGATTTTCAAGTGAGATGTATAGATACAACCACTTAGGGTTGTGACATCCAAAACATAACCTAAATCCTTGATATCCAAATAAAGCATAGTTTCCAGATTTCTCGAAATAAAAGTATTAGTAGAACCAGAATAAAAAAGTGCTTTTACATTTTGTCCCATGACTTCCAGCAATCCTACATAGTTCATAACGTATCATAAAGTTATTACATGTTCTACTAACTAAAAAGAAAACTCTATGGGTTATTACCCTCGATTAGCCTATTAGCATTCACCTAATCTTCTTCATTGTCGATGGCGAACTGTGGCGTACAAATCACAAAATGAGATTAACTAATGCGGAAGCATTTCGTTAGTAACGGATTACTGAAAATCACTAAAAATTAAAAACATTTTATAAAAGATCCATTACAAGAAAATTATGTAAACAAGAACCACAATATTATATTTACATACTGGTCCACATTGTACATTTCATGTACCATCTCTCCTCGAGGAATATATATGCCTCATTACTTTGCTACACAGCACAAGTAACAAAATCCTCAAGCATCAAACCAAAATCTCATATCGATATAAAACAATATCTACTGACTCCTAGGACCTTAGAGTACAAACATGACACATAGGACTCTATTGGCATATGTACAAAGACTTACAACTAGTATCCCCACCTAGGATATCATTGTTGTCCCTGTTGTTGTTGCTGCTGCTCTTCCCCTACTACAAAGGTTCTGCCTCTTTGTCTGCGTCTACCTAAAAACGTTGAATCCCACGGGGGTGAGACAATTATACAATTGCCCCAGCTAGAGATATACTCTCTGACGTAAACATTATTATAGCAGTTTAATGGAAATAAATTGAGCAGTGGGATAATATATTTAATTAGTAGGAAAATTAGTATCTAAGCAGATTAGAGCAACATTCCTATTCAAGTATTTCAGCTATAACTTGATAAGGCAACATGTCTCTTATTCAATATGGAATTGAAGAACATAAGTAACATTTATGTATCAAGGATATGCTAAGCAAGATAACATCAAGCAGTGGTTCTCGTATTTCAATCTTACACAAATATGCTACACGGATAATTATATTTTTCAAACATAATTAAGCTCTGCGGAGATGAGGTATACCGCTCATACTCCAACCGACCACTGCGAAGTCAAAATCGGTACCATACAAAGTCAGTGGAAGAGCCGACTTCCATGACTTCCCACATCTCGGTCAGTGTGAGATCACATGCAGGACATCTTGTGTCTCTGCTACATAGCTTGCCAGGGTATAGGGGCATCTTCTCTATAGAGCTACAACGGCGGCTGCACTCTCTTTGCAATCGAGAGAATTCATGTTTACCTCCATCGATCCGGCATTAACATCATCCGGAGAATAGTGTTACATCCATCCTGGAACATACAATGAAGGAATGAGAGGTATAATGTTTACCTTCCATCAATTCCCCCATTAGGACGTAAGTATATTTTCACCCATCGACCCCCGCATATTCAAAATATACGAACTCCAGGAGATCTCGTAAGAAAACCTATTTCTCCATCACCAACTACTGACGATGATGGATCTATGGTCAGAGAACTACATGAATAGCTTTCTCTTGATTAATTAAGTACATTATCATATTCTTTTAGCATCAGTCAAGTTTTCAAACATAATTTATTAAGACAAATGCTATAAAGAAACATGCATTGTTTTCATAAGTTATTTCTCAATTCTTAAAGGACGTTGGGATCTCAGTCCCTCATTTCAAATTCACTGTCATAAACATATGGTTCTGGGTATTCAAACCCTTAGTTCATCACTGAGCATTGCTACCACTACTTTAGGTAACCATCACCTTCAGGTCATCTGACCAAGGTACACATGACACTTGCTACACAAGCATCTCATCTGGCACTTGAGGCCCATTAACTCTCTTGTTACCTCTTACTAGGCAACAAGGCATATTATGGCACACAAGGCCCAATAAATAATTTCAATAAATAAAGCATCATAGCTCATACCTAGCTATGTTCATCATCTCAGGATACCTGCATGGTTAGCACATATCATAACAGATATATCAATCATGTTTCAGTTTCATGCTATTCCGGGAGAACACCACTATTTTCTTACTAGGGTTAGGGTTTCTCATTTCATTTCAAACAGGGTACTCATCCCCTTTGATCAATTAGGACCAACGATTCATCGTTTCATTATTCAAGGTTAGAATTTCACACTATATAGTATAATCCAGAATTAGGGTTTCACACACCTTCACCCTATTTAGAATTAGGGTTCACTATTCACATCACATCACCCTAGATTAGGGTTTATATTCAATAACCCACACTTAGGGTTTACTATTCATCCTAATTAGGGTTTTACATTAAAATACCCTGAATTAGGGTTACTCATGTCATTACTCTGAATTCATATCACATTATCCTCCTAGATTAGGGTTTCACTCAGAATTGCCCTAATTTAGGGTTTGAGTTCATCAATTAACTCAATTAGGCTTTTATGATCTCTTCCTCAATGATCATACAATAATTGTATACCTCACTCATTTTGAATGTGCTAGGTTTGATTGCTACATGATTATTTTTCAGGTATGAATCTCTCTCTCTCAACCTCTTCTAGGATGTCCAGAAGATTTGATCAATTGAACCTTCAATTACATGAGGTATCCAATTGAATTGACCAATTAAATCTTCAATTACATTAGATAGCCAAATGGATTAACCATGGTGAACGTCAAAGAGTCTTGGTTACTTAGACCTTAAATGGTCTTGGATTCTTAGGGTTCAAACGGTTTGAAACCATTTGGGCATATTGCCATTGAAACCATTTAAGCAAGAGAGATGTTGAAACTGAATGGGCTTGGGTCTCCAAACAGTTTGAGACCGTTTGGACCCAAATGTTCTTGAGACTGTTTGGACTCAAGTGGTCTTAAGACCGTTTGGTCCAAACCCTCTCAAAACCGAATGGACCAAAAAGTCTTTCAACACTTAACCAATCTAAGGTTTCCATCAATGAATTGCCTATCAATTGACTCCTTGATTTTTTCATCAATTGATCTATTGAACCATCCTTCAATTGGACCATCAATTAGGGTTTTGAACCCAATTGAACAAGGATTTATAATCAAGAACCCATCAATTAGGGTTTTGAAATCGAGAAACCATCAATGGTTATCATTGTGGAACTAATCCAACTGAAAACAATGAATCATCATCAAGTTATGATATGACTTGACCTCAAACGGTCTTGAGGTCATTTGGATGACCTCCACGCGGTCTTGAGGTCATTTAGATGATCTCTAAATGGTCTTGAGACCGTTTTCCTCATCATTCATTTAAAATTTATGAAATCCAATTAGGGTTTGCATCATTGGATTGATCATTAAATTAACTATTGATTGCACTTCAATTTGATATCTTTAACTCTTCAATTATTCAACCATACTCAACCCTAGACCTCCAAACAGTCTTGTTTGACCTCCAAACGGTCTTGAGACCGTTTGGGTTGACCTCCAAATGGTCTTGAGACCATTTGGGAAAATCTACCCAAACTTTTAAATTAAACAATTGCAATTTCAACACTTAACCGATTAGGGTTTCTAATTGAAAGATTATCCATATATTGAATTAACGAATTGGATCAAATTGATCATCATCCAACATGTTCTAGGAACCTGACCTCAAATGGTCAACCCATCCAAATGGTCAACCCATCTAAACGGTTTGGGGACCAATCCTCTAAACGGTTTGCAAACTATTTGGTCTCCAAACGGTTTGGTGAAACCATATGGACCAAACTCTTGAAACTGTTTGCAATGCAAACTTGTTGGAATGTTTTCCTAAGATGATGTTATCATCATAAAGCCTTAGTCCATCGAAAAATACTCCCATTATCATGGTAATTGCATCAATTAATCAAAGGAATTACAAGAAGAGTAATTCAACACAATTGATTGAGAAATCGAATTCAATAACAATGAATAGGGGTTCTAGTTATATAACCCACCTAAAATAGAGATTTAAAGCTTGTAGATTCATGTCAACAATGGTGGAAGGAGCTTTTACACACCACAAGGTTCGTTCCTCAAGCTTTTGAGTGAAATGGAATGGTTAGAAGTGAAGATGGGATCAAGATAAGAATAATTCATGCATTGATTTGTGATTTCCACCATGAAATCAAGATGAACAAAGGTCAAGAAGCTTACCAACAGGTTGGGGGTCTTCTTCCTTCTGTCCCTAGATTCATTGATCATTTTTGCAAGCAAAGAGAAGAAGTGGATTCGAAAAAGTCCTTGATTTGAGTTGTAAAGGGTGTTTTTATAAGAAAATCAATGAGAGAGAAAATGCCTCATGCAAATCCTTTAAAATCCGAAATTGTTGCCACCTCCTCCCCCTTTGTTACTTGAATGAAAAGGTATCTTTATCTCCACCAAACTCCCTTCCATTATCCATGAATTAAGGGAAAAGAAATTAAGCACCTTAACCTTTATAATAATAATTATCCATAAGCGAGTGGATAATTCTTTTTAGTTTCTTATTGTGAGTGGGTTCTCCACTCACGTTGATCTTTCCTTTGCCTTTGCAAGGCACAAGGACGTCCATATGTGTGGATTTCAACCAACACAATTTTGGTTGAAGGGCAATCCATTTAATATAATTATTTTTGCATTATTTCAATTATGCTTAAATCTTGATTATTTTAATATCAAGATTCTCTCTCCTTCAAAGTAGCTCAAATGAGATGCCCCTCTCATTTTCTTGCCTCTAAAAGATTCCAAGAATATTAAGGACCTTATTGAAGTGGTAACTTGCACATTGAACCCTGGGTTTGGGGTAAATTGCACATTACCCCAAAACTAGGTTTTAATGCACAAACATTGCTTTGTTAGCTCTTTCTTGGTACTCAGGCTTCCACTAGCCATACTTCTGCATCATCTTCATTCCCATGATGCTTCAACACATGAGGAACATATTATTATGTACAATTTGCAATTTAACCCCTTAACTTGGGTAATTTGCACTTTAGTCCAAACAAGTAAAACATTACTTTCCACATTATTCAAAATGGACTAAAATTGAAATATAAGTTCCTCTTGAGCCTTAATTACCTTTCAAAAGATAACATAAAGCATATAATTATCTTTATTAATCAAAACACCTAGGGTTAAAGCATAACCCAGGTCAGGGATGTTACAGAACACTCTAGGTTGCCTCCTTTCTCTAGTAGGGTGTCCTCCGGATGGTGCTCCACCTCCCGCTGGGGGTGCTACTGTCAACAATTGTGTTTCTACTGGTCCTCTCAGATCAGGATGAGGACATTTGGTGATTATGTGGCCCTCTTGCTAGAAACGGTAGCACACCCTCTTCTCAAAGCTGCACTTTCCAGAATGTGACCATCCACAGGTGCGACATTTCAGAAAATGATTCTCACCACGTGGCTTGCCTTTGTGTCCATGCTTTCCTTTGTTGTGGTTGTGCCCTTGTCCCTTCTTGTGCTCATTCTTATGCCCCTGAGCTCTTTTAGTGAAACCCAGGTAACCTTTGGAGGGGTTATGAGAAGGCATCACCATGCTTTCCATGTCCAAGGTGATGTTGTAGGCTTCGGAGAAGGTCTTTGACTTACTGGCCACCACATGAGACTTGATGGCAGGGTGCAGACGCTCTATGAAATGGTCCACCCTCCTCTCGTCATCCATCATATGTCTGTAGTGCTCTAAGATGTGGAACTTGTGACCAAATTCTACAACTGACAAGTTTCCTTGGGTCATGTTGGTGAACTCTCGTTCCTTCTCCTTCTTGGCTGGGATGGGGATGAATCTGGCAGGGAAGACAGTCTTGAAGTCGGTCCATGCCATTGGTTCTTCACTCAAGTCTCTCCCCATGTTATGGTTCTCCCACCATATCTTGTCTGCTCCTTCCAAAAGGTGAGCAGCAAAAAGAACCTTCTTATTTAGATGTACTTCAAGCATACGGAATCCATTCTCGATTGCTAACAGCTAGGCTTCTGCCTTATCGACCACTTCAGACTTATCTTCTCCCCATAACTTCTAAGTGTTCATCTTGACAAAGTCCAGGATGGTAGCTCCCACATGAGCATGAATGGGAAATAGTTCACTATTCTGATCTCAGGCTATGTCTTTGAGGGCCAAGGCACTGGTGGCCTCATTCAGCTACTTCTGCTGCTCCATCCATACAACATCCGTAGTGTGAACCATGGTCAGTTCTGAACCACCAGACTGGTCCACCTCCATCTGGGCTTCTTCCTCGTACACAGGTTCCTCTTCTTATTCCATCTCCAGGTCTTCATAAGGCATCAGATCAGGGTTGGGGATCTCTCCTCCAACTTCTTCTGGTCTCTTCCACTTCTTCGAGGATTTGCTACAATGATTCCTCCTCCTCTTCTCAAAAGACCCCTTCACCTTGCTGGAAGGCCCACCACCATTGGAAGCATCCAGGATAGCAACAGTCTTCACATGCGCCATCTACATAAGCATACAAACAGACATTTAGTCTATATGTAACTAATTATACTTATGTCGATGGCATCTTATTTACATATCTTTTATTAATTTGGTGGAGGATTCCTTAAACCTTATCAGCCTTACTCATACTTCAAGAGGGTGAGGAAGAGAGAGAAAATCCTAATCCTTAAAATCCTTAACAAAATTTGAGTTGAGAAGGGATGAACAATATGAGAGAGTCCAAAAGGTATCTTATTTGGAGTCAGATCCTAAGACATTGGCCAGACAGTCACACAGATCTGGGAGTCCTTATATTCTGACTAGTGGTGCGGAGGAAAATATTGTCAGCCCCCATACGTGATCCTTTTCTAGACACCTCTGCCTTTTGGAAAATCCTCTAATAACTCCCTCAGTTCTATGGAATTTGTAAAATTTAATAATCACTAAAGATTAAATGAGGAATCGATGCTCTGATACCAAATGTAACGACCCCGCCTCCCAGTAACCCCCACATAAGGGAGACCAACAGGTCAGAGTCGTTATCCAAATAAACCGGATCAAATGTTCGATAAATAATCAATAATAATTATAGAATTCTACCAAACATACTAAAAGCTAGTATAAAATAAAACTTTGCATACCTTTTAAAAACATAGATTTCTAACTTCTATCCACAGTTAGAAACAATTCTAACTAATCCTCCTTGCACTTTAATTCTTATTTTCATAATGTGTCACTTTATTGTTTGTCCTTTTCAATGTAGTACCTACAATGCTGACAAACAAAATATCAGTCATCATATATGAATATACCGATATGTGGGGACAATCAAAATTTTACACATAGGGCTAACAACCTAATTATCACAATCAAGTTAATTAACAATTCAATTTACATTTTCAATGTTTCAACCTCCACCACTTTTGCCCTAACTCTGGAATACCCTCTTTAGGGTTTCTCATTGACTTAAGGCCACCTTATGCATCCTGAGCTTGGTTCCTGGGGTCACCTGTCATGGTGCCCATTAGTCACGAAATATAGGCTACCTTCTCTATCCTGAGCTTGGTGCCTGACGTCACCTCTCATCACTAGTACATAACCGACCTTTAGTGTCAGTTATTGAAGGCCTTTAGTGTCGGTTTCTAAGCGACACCTATGTGGGCGACGCTAAAAGCCCAGCAGTTACGCGTCGGTTCAAAAACCAATGCCATAACCCTTCGCACGCCACCGAAAACGCACCAGCATGGCACTATAGGCGTCGATTATTAGATAAGAAACCGACGCCATATACCTTCACGCCACAGAAAGGGCGCCATCTTGGGCACTATCAGCGTCGGTTATTAGATACGAAACCGACGCCATATGCCTGAAATAGGCGTCGGTTATTTATATAAAACTGACACTGTAACTATGTAGCGTCGGTTTTATACAAATGACCGACACGTATATTTCATATCACTCCCAACACGGTCGTGCTGGCCAGCATGGCCGTGGTGTCTGGTCCGCTGCCACGGCTGTGCTGGCCAGCACGGCCGTGGTGTTAAGTAAATAGACGACGGTTACGAGTAGAAACTGACACTGTAACTATGTGGCATCGGTTTTATACAAATAATCGACGCCTATTTTTTTTTTCTGTCAGTCTACAGACCTGCTGTATGGCTGGTCGCAGGATGAGAAACCTACAGTTCAACTATGAACTGTAGGTTTTATGACATCCATTGATATCAGCCAACAACAAGCCACAAACCTGCAAAATTAACAACAAAAATATTCACACATTTAGAAATGCAACCTGCAGTTCCATTTGATTTTCACATTTAGAAACATTCATGTAGCTAGCAATTTGTAGTTCCATTCATTTTCACATTCACACATATAGAAACATTCATGTAGCAACCAACAGATTCATTCATTTTCACTCAGACACATGTAGAAACATCCAAACATGTAGAAACATTCACACGTATATTATAATTCAGAAATTCATTTACAAAATATCATTCTTTAGTCATTATTCTCTATCAACATCCCAATTATATCTTAAATACCCCACTACTTGTATGGTTGTTGCCCATTCTTCTCTTACTTCATTTAATTCTCCTGTCATATAGGGAGCATGTACATCTGGTAAGGTCGTTCATGTAGTGTGGTCAGTTTTAAACACCTGTAAAGATAATGATGTATATATATAATTAATGAGCTATAAATAATATTGATATATTTCATATTATCTAATGAGACTATATAATACCTCAGCAATACAATCGATGTCCATTGCGGCATATTTGATAATCATGTGCATGAATAGCATCAAATAGTATCCACATGCCCATCCGTTGTCTTGTGTAGCACACTATAAATTCAAACATACAAAATATTAAAAAATACAACTAATTAAGAATTGTTCACATAAATATTATATACATATATTACAGTCGGGAACTTACTTTCACGTTTTTCCAAATTATTGGCTGGTTCTTTTTTGTGGGGACCTTTCCTCCAGCCTTTTTGAACTCATCAAAACCCCTACATGTTAATGTTAACACAGTACATTGCATAATTAAATAGTAATGTAATAACATATGTTAACGTATATGAAAATAAAATATTTATCACCGGAATAATGCCATTTTCATTATGTGCCAATATGAATGGTTCATCCTTCTCGCCAATCTTTTCAACGTTCACTAAAGTGAAACCCAATTCATCCACTATAACTCCTTTGGTGTTATCAACCCAATTACATTTGAAGAGCAGAATTCTGAAATCTATGTAGTCAAACTCCCAAATGTCTTCAATTACACCGTAATATGACATTTTAGCTTCACATTGACTCTTATCCTTTGCACTTGCAAAAAGCATAGTCGATGCTTGAAGGGTGACCCCACTGTTTTGGACGACACTCTTATCATCTTGGCGCTTTGTGTAATATTTGAATCCATTAATGTCATACCCTTCATAAGACATAACAGTCAATTTTGGTTTAAAGGAGAGGCATTTGATAGTTTCAGTAATATCATCTGGTGTTGGAGATAGTTGATGTAAGACTTTATTTTCAAACCACTTAAAAAATGTCTTGTTATGCTCTCTAGCAAGCCACATTGTATTGGCTCGAGGATATCGTCTCTTGATGAAATTGGTATGTTCCTCGATATAAACGTTCACTTCATCCATGTTGTGTAAAATATACAAGTGACCTTGTTCCAACTGCTCACGGCTGATTACTTTCACACATGATCCCAAAATTCCTTTGCCAAATTGCTCGTCAATATTCTTATCATTATCAGGAGTGTCATTACCACTGAGAAAGTCATTGCAAAAATCCATAACCTCTCTCACCACATAACCCTCGATAATACTCCCTTCAGGCCGATAACGGTTTCGAACATCACTTTTAAAAATGCTCATGTATCGTTCAAAGGGATACATCCAATGCAAGAAAATTGGTCCCAACATTTTCACTTCCCTAGTCAAGTGGACAACAAGATGTACCATGATATCAAAGAACGATGGAGGAAAATACATCTCAAGCTGACATAGGGTAACAACCACTTCTCTTTGCAATTTATCGCGAGTATCAGGGTCAATAACTTTGCTGCACAGACTGTTGAAAAAGAAACAAAGTCTGATGATTACAAACCTTACATGCTTCGACAATATAGATCTAATTGCCACAGGCAATATTTGTTGCATTAGAGTGTGACAATCATGAGATTTAAGACCTATTAACATCAGATCTTTCATTGATACCAATCTACGGATGTTGGATGAGTAACCCTGTGGCACCTTAACATTTACCAAACATTCACAAAAAGCTTTCTTCTCCTTTCTAGACAATGTGTAACAAGCGGGAGGTAAGTGTTCTCCGATTTCCCATTTCACAAAATTCTGTTAATTCTGACCTTATTCCCATTTCACGTAGGTCCAGTCTGGATTTTATCCCATCTTTAGTCTTACCTGGTATATTCAACAAAGTACCAATGACACTATCACAGACATTTTTCTCAACGTGCATGACATCGATACAATGCCTGAGTGTCAAAGAACTCCAATAAGGAAGATCCCAAAATATTGACTTCTTCTTGAATAAAGATTTGTCACTCCGTGTGGCCATAGTACATTGTCATCTCTTACCAAATTCATTGACAAAGTCTTTTACTCTTTCATAAACAACCTCCCCTGGTATAGGTTTAGGTGCACTCCGTTCCTCATTCAATCCATTGAATGCTTTGCGCTTCCTACGATACGGATGGAATTTTGGAAGAAACCTTCGATGACCGAGATATACAGTCTTACCGCCATGTTTTAGTCTTGTTGAATCAGTGTTCTCTTCACATATAGGACACACTTTAGCTCCTTTGACACTATATCCAGACAAATTCCCATATGCTGGAAAGTCATTAATAGTGCAAAACAACATAGCATGCAAACGAAATGTCTCTCTTAGTGAAGCATCATAGGTCATCACACCTTCAACCTAGAGTTTCTTTAAGTCATTAATCAGAGGTTCAAGATAAACATTGATGTCATTTCCAGGTTGTTTAGGGCCCAATATCAACAACGACATCATTACATACTTATTTTTCATACACATCCAGGGAGGAAGATTGTATATAACAAGCGTGACTGGCCAAGTGCTATGTTGGCTGCTCAATGTCCCATACGGATTCATCTCGTCTTTACAAAGCCCAAGTCTTAGATTCCTAACTTCTTCACCAAATTCAGGGTATAATAGATCAATCTTCTTCCACTGTGGGGAATCAGACGCATGTCGTAGGATCCCATC
Source organism: Alisma plantago-aquatica (assembly GCA_963693085.1). Taxonomy (NCBI): domain Eukaryota; kingdom Viridiplantae; phylum Streptophyta; class Magnoliopsida; order Alismatales; family Alismataceae; genus Alisma; species Alisma plantago-aquatica. Next base: position 749,366,465 of record OY856409.1, read on the forward strand.
ATTATTTTTCTTCACATCTGCATGCCACCTCAAATTCTTCGCATCTATCGGATTGGCAAACAAGCGTTGAAACCGTGATATTATAGGTAGATACCACATCACCTTGGCAGGCGAACCAGTTTTGGACTCCCTCCAAGTCATCAATTTATACCGTGACGCACCACATTTTGGACAATCTTTCAAATCCGCATAGTTCTTTTGAAATAATACACAATCATTCGGGCATGCGTGTATCTTCTTGGCATCCATTCCCATTGGGCACAACAATTTCTTTACCTGGTATGTTGAGATTGGCAGCTCGTTTCCTTCAGGAAGCATTTCTTTCAACAAAGACAATAATGACGTGAAGCTTTTGTTGCTCCATCTATTGTTAGCTTTTAGCTTATACAATCTCAACACAGCTCTAAGCTTCGTAAACTTAGTACAACCTGTGTATAACGGTATCTCAGCATCATGCACAATGTTTCTAAAAATGGGAGGTGGATCGGTGTGCTCTACCCCACAACTATCCCGCATCGCATCAACGATGTCTACTGGAACTGGTTCATTCACATCTACGTCATCGTAGGCAATTTCTTCTTCCACACAAGCACTGCTATCGACATCCACTAGTTTCGGATTTGAAATCTCTCCATGCCAGTGCCATTCTGTATAGCCTTGTATAATCCCGTTGCACATGACATGACTTTTGATTTCGTCACCAGTGTTGACTTTCAAGTTATTACCGCAATGCCTACATGGATAGTAGAACCTATCTCCAGGTTGTTTCCTATGTTCCTTGTCAAATCTAATAAACTGGTCAAGACCAGAAATAAACTCTGGGGTGCAGCGATTGCGAATGGACACCCATGATCTATCCATTCTATGATCAAAGAGAAATCAAATATACATTACAACAAGATTAGGGTCTAGGGTTAACAGATTAGAGTTTTTGCATGGTTAAAACTTTAGGCCAACAAATGTGTACCACCTATCCCATTCTTGAACACCTAATCTCACTAGTAAGTGTATAATGTGTATTGGGTTTTCAAGAAAATTTCGGTAGCATTTCCCCGCTGTTCTCTAAGTACATATGTACTTAGAGAACAAACGGGGAAATGTTGTCGAAATTTTCTTGAAAACCAAATACACATTATACACTTACATCCTAAGTGAGATTAGGTGTTCAAGAATAGTCCCAAACCGGGGACTATCCAAGATTTACTCCTAATGAGTATATCTTGGATGGGTTTCTAGGCCAACAAATACATGTGATGTCATTCTTATATATAATAAATGTGTACCACCTATCCCATTCCTGAACACCTAATCTCACTAGTAAGTGTATAATGTGTATTGGGTTTTTGAGAAAATTTCAGCAGCATTTCCCTGATGTTCTCTAAGTACATATGTACTTAGAGAACAAACAGGGAAATGCTACTGAAATTTTCTCGAAAACCCAATACACATTATACACTTACATCCTAAGTGAGATTAGGTGTTCAAGAACAGTCCCAAATTAGGGACTATCCAAGATTTACTCCTAATGAGTAAATCTTGGATGGGTTTCTAGGCTAATGAGTTCATATCCACTACATGTATTTTCTCACTTACATTGCATCACTCACAATTAGAGAATTATTAAATAATAAATCAAGAATTCAATAGTTTCAAACATGCAATAATTCACAATTAGAGCGATAAGATTCACTTTGTACAAACATACATAGCATAATTCTGGCATAATAGCAGGTGTGATCATTGATCCGATTCAACAATATAAGAATAATTTTAGAAGATTAATGTAGCACAACATTATAGGCTATCCGATTATAATTGAGTAATATAGCATAAAATCAACCAACATGGCCATGCTAGCACGGACGTGCTGTCCAGCATGACCGTGCCAACCTGTGATATCACACACCTTGGCAGAGGAAGAAGAGCAGAGCAGGTACCTTCGACGGCGTTGGTGGGGAGAGTAGCAGTAGCAAGCAGCAGGAGTAGGAGAGCAGGCCGTCGGAGCAAGATAGAAGGTCACCGAAGAAGGAGAGAAGGCTGCCGGAGTTGGGGAAGAGGGCAAGCGGCGGTGGAGGTGGGCAGAGGACCACCCAAGCGAGTGGAGCAGTGCGCGGCCAGAGTAAACGGCGGTAGAGGTGGGGGCAGAGGAGAAATCACCAGAAATCGCCAAACCCTAGAGTAGCAGCTGTGCGAGACAATGAATGAAACAGAGAAAGGGGAAGAGTCGGTCTCGCGGGTGTTGTTAAGTTATCAATCGGCGTTGGTTATTAAAAACAACTGACACGTAAACCTAAAGGTGTCGGTTCTACAAACCAACCGACACCTATTATTAATGATAGACGTATTATTTTACTAGAAAAAAAATCGGCATCTATCTACATACACTGATTAAAAAAATGTTCTCGATTAATGACCATAGTCGTCGGTTTCTTTCTAAAACCGACACTCAAAAGGGTGTGAAAATTTTCTCGGGAAAACGTGCAAAAACCCATAAGCGTCGGTTCTTGTAGTATAACCGACGACGAAAATGTTCCCAATTGTTGTATCACGAATAACCTTTCGTCGTCGGTTTTTTAGTAAATAACCGATGCCATATGTCAAATTTTGGAGGTAATTTTTTTCACATGAAATTTGGGATTTGGCGGTTAATTTTAGGCGTCGGTTGTTTATTCTACAACCGACGCTAAATAGAAAGTGATACCCGTGTCTGGCCACTCCTCTCCTATATATGTCGGTTTGTGTTTTAAACCGACGCGGTAGGTTTTAGGCGTCGGTTCTTAGTTAATAACCGACGACTGGAAAGTGACTTCATAAGCCGTTTCTGTAGTAGTGCATGGTGCCCATGGGACTTCCCTCTTGGGCTTGAGCTCATTGCATCTTACATCAGGGTGGCTTGTAGGTGTGAGATTACACACTATATCATAATTGTGATAATTATAGTGTCTTTATAATTTGTAGTTATGAACATCGAAACAGATAAGTTGAATTTAATGCGATCAAACATCCAAAAAACCTTCGTGAAACTAGAGAGGTTAACCGTAAATAACCACATACATATTTGACGGATCTTTGAGATAGAATCAACCAATAAGAAAAGAAATCCAATCCAAGCAAGCAAGATTTCTGAAATAACATACAATCTCCATTTTATTAATATTTACCCAAACCTGCTTGTTGCTTAGGGTTTCTATCCCTTTTTAGGTTTTCTACCTCTTTTAGGGTTTCATATGCAATTAAGGTTTTGTCGTACTTTTAACACCCATAAACCCTAATTATACGAAATTACTCACAAACCCAAATTTTCTCATCTACTTTTCATAAAAGATCCTAAGATCATCTTTTGACAACATACAACCCTAATTTTGGATTAAATACACTTTTCTTTCCGTTTTCCCTATTTAGGATTTCCAAGTGTATTAACCATCATATTAGGTTTAAAAACCCTAAACCATGCAATTAACCATCTAAAATAGATTAATATTTAACATTAGCACATAACAGGTTAACAATACTTGAATTAACCTATTTCTACTCATAGATTTATCCATTATCATCAATTAGGGTTTCTAACCTAATTTTAATACTTTTTCGATCAAAATAATATACTTTTGCAAAAAGATATGGATTTAGGCCTTCAAATCATTTTTATCTTATTCCTTGCATTTTTCTTATCAACTTTCATGTATAAATTTTCTTTATTCAAGTTTTATTTTTATTTCTACAATTTTAGTAAGAAAAACTCTTTTTCTGAATTAATTGGGAAGATATAGTAATTACCCAAAAATCGTCATCCGCGAGATCAGTGGACCGCTAATCAGCTCCTAGATCGGACGGTCCCTTTTGTGCGCACCTAAAATAGTCGCTCCCACTCTCGCTCATTGGATCTGCACTCGGGATCATAGTGGACCACGATCGGACGGATGTTGATCATTGTCTACCTCCTACTACTCGACGGGTTGTGGTCAACTCTCTGATTGACTTCGAGCTCGATGCCACCAGAACAGAATTGAAGGTGCTAGGATGTTCCTCCATTATTTCGTGAACTCGATGCGCCTCTCAATTGCCCAATCTAACCTGACCTTCACTGGAAATGAGTCGTGGAGCTCTGTCGTGGCTCGCAGGTTGTAGAGTGGTGTAGGTTAGGGTGAATCTCGCAATTGACATCGTCGCTCAACTGGTCGTCACACTCCGCATTGTTTGGGATCATTTCTAAGTTTGATGGTATCCCCGAGTACCCTTCCTTATATAAGGCTAGGTTTGGGAGTCTGATGAATTGGGAACTTCTTCCCTCGTCGTCGACAACACGCAATATTAGGGTCTAGACGTTTCAGAACAATCTCCTGAAACCAAAGGATTGATTCGATCTTCGAATTATCATCTCAGTTGATGGGAAATTGGATTCCCGATTCCCCTCCCAGTCCTACTATGTTTCGAGGTAGACGATGAGTGGCTACCATTGGATCTGTGGTCCCCTGGACCACATGGGTCATCCAACGGTCGTCATTTCTCCGCAAAACCGTATTATCTCAAAAATCAATTAAAAAGGTGTTTTAACATGATAACTTGGAAAAATCATTTCTCTCTCCTCGATTAACATTTTCTTCTCAAATTTTTGGGAAAACTCCATCTTGGCAATATCTAATTGTATATAAAATCCAACGGATGAGAAGCTTTCTATCACATCCAAGTTATCCATTAATTAAACCAATTTTAATTAATATTTATTTTCCCATCGCCATTATCTTATTATCTCAAATTCCTTGGTCCTCAAGGAACCCTAAAGGTATGAAATCTCCCACTTGGAGGTTATTTTTTGCCTTCTAGAGGTTTCCACCTCCCTCTCTTTATTCTCCTTTTCTTTGTTATTTAATTATCATTTGTATTTTCCTTTATCCTTTATTATTATTGGGCCCAATAGCCAATAAGGCTCATATATCAATCAACAAAGCTATTTGCAAATGAAATCCTTTTAGTTCAAACAATAAACCAAGCATGTATTCCATTTATTATGAAAAGGAGAATTACATGTTTATTACATAATTAGGGAAAAAGGGAGGTTATAACAAAAGGGGCCAGGAGTTGGTGTTGATCCATTCCAGTCACGAGGGTGCACTCCCTCCCGTGCATGGTGCAACTAGCTTGTTGTTTCCATAGGTATTTGGGTGCAACTGACTCCGCCTTGATTGTGGTGATGATCATGGCATGGGAGTGGTCCGGTGTGATTCTAAGTGATAGGTAGTCAGCTGGAGAGACTTCTCATGGGTGGAGGTGGCTTGGAGCATCCCTAGTCGACTCGCTTCCATGTGAGCTGGGGAACATAGTGGGGCTCTACGAACATGTGGTTGTAGATCTTGTGTGGAGGAGATGGGGTGTGACTGGGTGAGGGAAGGTGGAGTGATGGCATACTTGTGCTGGCTTGGCATGCTGGAATTGGCCACTTGGCACCCCTGTGGTGGAGAAAGGGACCTTGATATAGGCCATTGGTTATCGATCGAATATCCGGTGGGTCATCCCCTTCAATGTGTTAGGGTTCCCCACAACCCACATAGGTGGTGTCGGTCCTGATTGCGCAAGCTAGAGGTTAGGTCATGCTCCCAAAATGGAAGATGAAAAGGGAGGCCAAGTGGATTTAGGGGTAGCATTTATAGGAGACAAGGGGAGGGGAGGTGGGAATTAGGGCTTCAAAATGGTGGGTGTCCATTGGAGGGGAAAAGGGGGGTTTCCAACACCTTCCCCCGCCCTACCCAGGGGTTAAAAGCACCCTGTTGGTGTCAGGAAAGTGGGCCTGGTATGAGCTATAGGTATGGGAAGCATTGTAAAGATTTTCCTCACGTACCGCACCTACTACAGTGTAGGGCGGGAGGTAGGAGGAGGATCCCTATCGTAGGATTGCACTCTTGATCCATGGCACCCCCAATCCAATCACCATTGAGGGTCTCAGGCTGGAGAGGATAAGAGAAAAACAAAAAGGAGAATACGAGAGCTGAAGAGGCATGTGGGCCAGTGCCAGGTCTTGGGCCCAATAGGCTTGTCTAAGGCCCAAAAGGATAGGAGAATATTGGGAAGAGAGTTAGAAATTAGGGGTGTTTAAAAGGTCATAAAAGTTACATATGAGCCCCAATTTGGATGAAACGACATGCGTTGGAATTGTGAGAAAAACATGTACCACATGGGAGTAATTACATGACATAGTGAGATACATAGTGGATATCAAATGGGGATGAGAAATGATAAGATTTTAAATAAGTGCATACTTGATTTTTGATCAAATTGAGTTACTACTTGTAATGTAAAATCAAGATAAGCCCAAAAAGAATCAAAACATGTCAAATCATAAATTTGATGTATAAAATAAGAAAATAGAGAAAATCTAAAGTTCATGGGACATATGAGGAGAGGGAAAGTTCTAGTCTATCACATCCTCCCCACCATAAATTTTTTTTGTCCCCACAATTAAATCAATCCATAACTTGAGAATTAGATTTCACAACCCGTGTTATGATACACTCAGTACTTCCATAACATCACCACTATTTCAAGATTGAGCAGACAAGCATCATAATTTTCTCATAGTCACATATATCATCAGATTTGGAAGATATTTACATGAGTCACAAGAAGGAAAAAAATCTTATAGATCACAGATTTGGAGAGATTACATTTTAAGTAAATCAGATAGAGTTCAAGAGTAAGGCATGACTTTCCTTCCAATCCTTTAGGGCTCTAGCTTCTACAATTGCCTAGGTGGGGTTATACATCCATGATTGAGATGTCATATTTCAACAACCTGAGACAAACTTCATATTTCAACATCATGATTTCGTTCTCAAAGACGATGGAAGGTCCCACCCTAGTCCACATGGAGCTTTATCGTATGTCATAAATTGAGTGAGTTAACATTGTCATCATTCAAATTTCGTTGAAATTTGGGGACATAAAAGTCATCAATCATATATTGAGGGTGATCTCAAGATTCAAATAGGGTGATCATAGGATTCAGATTAATATCATGACCAAAAATCATGAGTGAAGATTTCATTATTCAATATTAAGAGTCAAGTTTTCACATCAAATTCATAGGTTAAAACATTTATAATGTAGGGTTTAGTTTTCCTATTTAGACTCTAGGCTGACTTATGGATGTACCCCTCATATGGTTTTGATTGAGATTCCCTACACAATGTTCTTGAGGTTTCTCTATGACATTCGAGCACATTAATTTAGGTGTAATTATTTAAAACTAATTTTCTCCATCTCTTAGGGTGCACATCGTTTGCTTTATGTCCCAACATTGGACTTAGGGTGACGTTCCCTCTTAGGCTTGGTCTTCTCTGTGACCTTCCCTCCTAGGTTTGGTCTTCATGTTGGCCTTCTCTCCTGACGTGATATTTTTGAACGCACTAACAAACTCACTCGGGGTTGAAATCCTCGAGCTTTTACCAAACCAAAGTGCAATAATACCACCCGCAAGCGGACGAGTCTTATCACAGTATAGTTAAGGATCAAACCCAAACGACAACCTTTTTAAGAATCCTTGTCAGTTGAATCTAGCTCAAGTAAAACTCATATTTAGAATGATTGGTTGATTTGAGGTTATTTAAACTAATGGCAAGAAAGTAAAGGCTGAATATAGTTGGGTTTAGATCAATGATATGGATTCGCTGGGATGGTACCGAGTTTCACCGCCGCTACACGTGCAAACACATTCAATTGCAAACAAACCAGGCAAGATATATTAATCCAAATAGAGCTGCTGTAGAACCCCCCGTGAGGACGTTAGGTTCGCGTAAGAATCACCTTAGGCATCAGATGTATCGTCACCATCCAGATCACTTACTTACAGCTCTGAAGAAATCCTATTCTATTTCTAGTTTGGGAGTCAACCGCATTAATCGACAAGCGAGCAGGAAATTTAATATACGAGCAAACATCGATGTTAACAAGAAGATAAAAAAATCCAACTAAGGTTGTGAACCCCCTGTAAAGGCGTTAGGCACACAGAAGCATCACCGGAGGCTAGATGGCTTGTCCCCTCGCGGATCATACACTTACGACCTCAAGGAATCCTTTTAGAAGTTCTTGTCAAGGAGTCAGCTTGTAAAATGACATGCTATCCTACATATAGATGTTCTCGCAATATAGGTAGAATAGAGATGAAAGAAAGCAATTAATCAAACTACAAGCATAACGGTTAACCACGAGATGAAGAGTTATATATATTTCCATGGAAAGTTTAACAAAATAACATGGTTTGCATGGGCAGCGGGGCTAGTCCCTGCACCCCAGTGAAAAGGTACTACTCGCTCATGATGCGAGAAACAAGAAGAATGAGAAAGAGAGAGAAATCCGCCATGAAATCGGTGCAGAAGGTAGTCGCAACTCGGTGAAGAAGATACAGCCTCCTACGTCATGTCGGGGCAGATCTAGACGTGAATGGGAGTTGCCAAGACAGATTGGACAGTCTCGCTCGCTCCGTCTTCCTTCTCTCCTCCGCCTCCCTGATTGCAACACGGGCAGGAGGTGAAATGGAACTTGCGTAAACTGGACTGGATTTGGATCGGAACTGTGTTCGGGCAGCCTGGCGGCGTCCAGATCCGATGTCCAACTAAGGACCCTTGGGGTCCTATTTATAGGCATAGGACTGTCCCCAAATGGTTTCTGATTAAAAGGAGCCAAACAGTCTGCTGCTATTATGGGCAAACGATATGTAAAAAATCTTCTCCAAACAGTCTAGAGACCGTTTGCCACCAAATGGTCTGGAGACCGTTTTCCACCAAACGGTCTCTGGAGACCGTTTGCCACCAAACGGTCTGGAGACCATTTGAGTGCAAATGATCTGGAGACCGTTTGAGAGCAAATGGTTTCGGACAGAAAAGGGGCAAACGATCTTAGAAGCAGATGCCTTAAATGGTCTGTAAACCATTTGAAAGCAAACATTTGTTGCTTTGGTCAATGCTCCCAAACGATCTCAGATCAACAACAGCAAACGATCTTCAACTCTTGCCAAACGTGTTGAAACCGCAAAGGGGGCTGAACGATCTTGGATCGACATCGAGTTGATCAGTCCTGCTTCCTTCGAGCAGTAGAGGGTCTGCTCGGTAAATCAATTTAGCAGCTCTCTGAAATATCAAACGGTCTTGGACCTTCTTCTGTAGGTGCGGCGGCCTTGGGGCGACCCCATTTGGCCCGTGAATCACCCCTGAACAATCTCGTACAGGAGCTGCAAATAAGTGCTGGTCGGAGGTTGAAGACGACGTGCCACGATCGTGGTTGGGTACCACGGTCGTGGTGGAGCTTCTGTCCCACGGCCGTGCTGTCGCACACGGGCGTGGCAAAAGAGAGCGGGTTGATGCAGGAAGTGTGCCACGGTCGTGGCTCGTTGACCACAGTCGTGGCTTGCTGACCACAGTCGTGGCTTGCTGACCACAGTCGTGGCTTGTAGACCACGGTCGTGGCGATAGCAGAAAACCACGGCCGTTTTGGACTGCCACGGCCGTGGTTAGGACTCTGCTTTGCGGCCATGAGTTTATGCTCTGCTCGATCATTTGCGGATGAGTGATGGCTTCAAACGGTTTATGTTGCTCAAACGGTCTTGGGACCGCATGAACTCAAACAGTCTTGGGACCGCATGGACCCAAACGGTCTTGGGACCACATGGACCCAAACGGTCTTGGCACCGTATGAACTAAATTACTTGGTTAGATTTCTTGACCCGAGCCAAGGATGAAGGCGGACCCTGCCTGTTTTTTAAGCTTTGTCAAAACCTGCATTAAATGAATAATATTTAGTTAAAACCCTGATAATCGAATCAATTAAGTTGATTTGATCATTATGATTCACATTGGATTTAATGAGTGAGAAAGTATATATATAGAGTTGATTTTATTTCAAAGTGATAGTTGAATTCCATGATAAATATGTATTCATCAAAACACCCCGAACTTAAACGTTGCTCGTCCTCGAGTAACACAAAATCTGAAATGGTTACCAGATGAATACTTTCAATATATGTGATTGCTTCATCTTCACATCACGAATGTTTTCTTTCTTCTCAATATGACTCAGTATTTCAACCTCCTGAGACCACTAAACACATCTTACCATATCTTCGTTCCTGAGTTCACTTTCCAATATCACTTCCTCCTCACTTTTTTCAACAACAAGCATGTCAAAGAGCTTTGTAAGAGTCCAGAGATACCCACAGAATAACAAGTGTGCATCCGATCTGACACTGGTGTTTTTCAGGATAGTGGGGGCATGCATTTTGCCATTAGGTAGAAAATGGAGTGAAAGGTGGTATGGAAGGAAGAAGTAAATCTCTCCTCTATTCGACTCGAGATTTTTATTTGCTATGCAATTTCATTTATTGTGTTTTTTTGTGTGAATCTCTCCTCTATTCGACTCGAGATTGCATTTCTTTTTGTGTGCACTTTGGCATCTTTTGTTTGCAAATCTCTCCTCTATTCGACTCGAGATTGCATTTTTGGTGGTACGCCCCTATTTATTTGCGAGGGGTATGGAAGAAGCAGATAAAGAGGGAAGTGGTGTGCCACCCCGAACTTAGGGTTTGGCACATATTCGGCTATTTTTGTTTCTTTTTGATGAATGGAGGGATACGAAGATGATAGAATAGGTGTAGAAGAGAGTTCAGAACAGAATGCAACTTGATTTACAATTCAATGTACCGGGTTGTTCTTTTTGTCGTACTCTACTCAAATAATGACTTGATGAGGATCCAGTGGAGATTCCATGTTATTGTTCCACTAGTCAGTTAGGAAGCACGACATGTTTGATCCCTATTAGTTTGATAGATACTTTTCATTTTTGCAAAAGTATTATGATGTTAGGAGTCATAAGCTTCACAAGATGATTTCAAACAAAAGGCTTGTTTCAAAAATTGGTCCTTTTGAGGATTTACTTCGAATAAGGAGGATATGATGATTAAAAATGCATACCAAATTAGTTAGTGACTTCACCAAGTGTCAAAAAGTGTCAAAAATTCATCAAGTATATGTTCAATATCTTAGAAAAACATTAAAGAATTTTTAAAATTTAAAAAAAAAATTATCAAGAATGTGATAGTGAAAACTTAAGTATGAAAAGGATGGGTGTAAGTGGAAAGTGAGGTATGTACCACCCACCCTCCACCCCAAACTTAGATATTTGCTCGTCCCGAGCAAACCCTAAATCCAAGATGAAGGGGAAAAATCATGCCAGAATGACCACCGGGTGTGGTTGCATTCCGATCAGCGCGCTTCCTCTTATCTGAATATCTCAAGGGTAAAGGGCAGTTAGATCTTTAAAATAGCATCTCGCAATGCGAATTTTATCTAAAGAAAAATTAACTAGAAGGTAAAAACAAAATTGAAGAAACATTCTAATTTGAAAAGGGGAGTAAAACAAATTTATTGATCGGGTTGCCTCCCGACAAGCGCCTTTGCTTTATGTCGATGGCTCGACTGGATCCTTCAGCTTCGCGGTGGATCTTTTGGATTGGTGAGTTCCAACATTTCTTTAGTGCCTCTGTCAGTTGAGATGAAATATCTCTTTAAGAGGTGACCATTTGTTACAAATTCACCTGACTTTTCACTCCATAATGAGAAGGCACCATGTGGAGAGATGCTCTTGACGATGTATGGTCCAGACCAGTGTGAGAGGAGTTTTCCTGGGAATAACTTCAATCTTGAGTTGAATACCAGAACTTGATCTCCCACTTGTATGTCTTTTCTTTTCAGATGTCCATCATGCCAAAGTTTTGTACGTTCTTTGTAGATTCGTGCATTCTCATAAGATGTCATCTTGAGTTCATCCAGCTCTTGGAGTTGTAGAATCCTGGCTTGGCCAGCTTCTTTCATATCAAGGTTTAATTGTTTAATTTCCCACCATGCCTTGTGTTCCAGTTCAACTGGCAGGTGGTAAGCTTTTCCATATATTAATCGAAAAGGTGTAGTCCCAATGGGAGTTTTATAAGCAGTACGATAGGCCCATAAGGCATCATTGATTTTCATTGCCCAATCCTTTCGATTGCGTCCTACAGTTTTTTCCAGAATAGTCTTTAGCTGACGCTTAGAAACCTCTACCTGTCCACTTGTTTGTGGATGCTAAGGCGAGGCTACCTTATGTGTTACACCATATTTTCTTAGTAAAGCTTCAAAGCTTCTTTCAAGGAAGTGGGACCCTCCATCAGATATCACGGTATGTGGCACTCCAAAACGGGGGAAGATAATATCTTTAAATAATTTGATCACGGGTTTGGAATCACTAGTGACGGTTGGTATAGCTTCAACCCATTTCAAGACGTAGTCTACCGCCACTAGGATGTACAAAAATCCATGAGAAGTTGGGAATGGACCCATGTAGTGAACCCCCAAACATCAAATATCTCAACTTCTTGCCATAAATCACTACTACAGAAATAGCGTTCAATGTCTCTTTTCTGGGCGTCGGTTATTAAGCAAAACCGACGCCTATAATATCAGGCGTCGGTTATTTAGGCAAACCGACGTCTATATTCGAAGACCAGCCAGACACGGGTACCGCTTTGTATTCAGCGTCGACTTACTATAACCAACCGACACCTAAAAGCACCCATGAAATCCAATTTTCGACTGAAAAAAATTTGGGCCACATACAGCGTCGGGCTTTTTACTATTCTACGATGCCTATTTAAAATGAAATTCTGCGTGAAAAGTTCCACTTTAGGTGTCGGTTATCCTTGGATAACCGACGCTGATAATAGTTCCCGCCAACTAATATGGGGTCGGTTTTTTACTATCAACCGACGCTGAAGATAATAGGTGTCGGTTGTTTGAAACAACCGACGCTATTTGGGAACTTAATAGCCCCACGAAACAGAGAACTCTTCCCCATTTCTCTGTTTCATTGCGAACCTCCTGCTAGGTCTGGCGATTCTTACCGCTGGTGCTCCCCGCCGTCGTTGCCCCCCTCCCTCGCGCCTCCACCGCTGTTGCTCCCCTGCGCCGCTGCTCCTCTCCTCGCCGTCGTGCCACTCCTCTCCTCAGCTTTCCTCGCCGCCACGTCGCTGCTCTCCTCGCCGCTGGTGGCTTCTTTGGTGTTGTCCTTGCCGACGTCGGCTGCCTGTAGGTCTCTGCTCAGGCCGCTGCTCTCCAGGCCAGGCATTCTTCCTCTTCCCTCAAGGTACTGCCTTCTTCCTCCTTCGTTCCTCCGCCTAGGCGGCTGCTTGGGCGGTGCAAGGCTGCTGCTAGGCTTTTTTTTGTTTTTTATTTAAGTTATTTACTTATTGGTAACTTGATAAGTAACTCATATCCATTGATGTTGAAGTAAGTTAGGAAGCCAGTTTGTTGACAGTGATATCTGATTATCCATCTGACTTTTGGTTTTTCATCCTATTCATCATGGTGGAATTGCCTCATACTGTGGTCAACTAGGGGAAGTAACATTTGTCTGCAATGTAACTTATCAAAACATGTAGAATAAGTAACTGAAGAACTGGGAGTAGGAACATGTATAATGGGTACATCACAATGGTGAAAATTTAGCTCAAACGAGTGAATTGCTTGATTTTTTTGAAAGCTCTAGTTATACTTCTTATATTTTAATGTGATGTTACTCTATGCATGTTTCATGTTTGGTACACGACTGAAGCAGCAATATATTAATAAAAAAAAAATGATTGTCTTTGTTTCAATATTGTTGAGTATATTGAGAATCCTAATCACCCTTCTTGCTTAATGATGAACTGTAATGCACACATGTGACATGCTTGGAATGTAAATAATGAAATTTTCCCTAAATTGTCAATCATGCTTTTAAAGACATTAATAATCACCCTAACTTGAAGAACTAGGATTGTAGGTATAAGAATGACAACACATGTATTTGTTGGCCTAGAAACCCGTCCAAGATTTACTCATTAGGAGTAAATCTTGGATAGTCCCCGGTTTGGGACTGTTCTTGAACACCTAATCTCACTTAGGATGTAAGTGTATAATGTGTATTGGGTTTTCGAGAAAATTTCAGTAGCATTTCCCCGTTTGTTCTCTAAGTACATATGTACTTAGAGAACAGCGGGGAAATGTTGCCGAAATTTTCTTGAAAACCCAATACACATTATACACTTACTAGTGAGATTAGGTGTTCAAGGATGGGATAGGTGGTACACATTTATTATATATAAGAATGACATCAAATGCGTTTGTTGGCCTAGAAACCCGTCCAAGATTGACTCATTAGGAGTAAATCTTAGATAGTCCCCGGTTTGGGACTGTTCTTGAACACCTAATCTCACTTAGGATGTAAGTGTATAATGTGTATTGGGTTTTCGAGAAAATTTCGGTAGCATTTCCCCATTTGTTCTCTATGTACATATGTACTTAGAGAACAACAGGGAAATGTTGTCGAAATTTTCTTGAAAACCCAATACACATTATACACTTACTAGTGAGATTAGGTGTTCAAGGATGGGATAGGTGGTACACATTTATTATATATAAGAATGACATCACATTATACACTTAGGATGTAAGTGTATACCCTAATCTTTCCCTAATATATACTTGTTTCCTAATATATACTTGTTTTCTCTGATCATAGAATGGATAGATCATGGATGTCCATTCGTAATCGTTGCACCCCAGAGTTTATATCTGGTCTTGATCAGTTTATTAGATTTGCCGAGGAACATAGGAAAAAACCTACAGATAGGTTCTACTGTCCATGTAGGCATTGCGGTAACAACTTGAAAGTCAACACTGGTGAGGAAATCAAAAATCATGTCATGTGCAACGGGATTGTACATTGCGGTTGCAGGCATCTCAGGCTTCCAATCAGCCTATGGTGACCCACTCTTCTTCTGATGCACAGACTGCGAGTAATCCTGGAGACCCATCGACTAACACGTATGCTGTAAGTATTGTTTATGACATTGTATCTAGTCTTTTCAAGATGATATGTTTTCAAGATGATATGTATATATGTATAACATTCTTTACGTAAATTTATAGGCATTGAAGCCATTCCGCTTAAGAATACAAGACTATGTTGTTGCAGAGGCGCAGGCTTACCCATCCCTTCCTGGGGAAAGGTTTCACGGGACTCCAATGCCACAGGGCTACATTCGTGTGGGCCCGATTGGAGGGAAGCTACATTGCCATATCCCCACCCGGATATTGATACACTTGCAGAGGCAGAAGGCGGGGTCATATTGTGGCCTAAAGCAGATGTCGTCTACACTACTGAAATTGTAAGATAAATTTACATTGATTTAGACTGTTAATGTGTATATATGATGTCAACTGATCTGAAATTATATATACAGGTTAAAAAGAAGACACCAGGAGCACCTAGGCCTCCACCTCCACTTCCCGCATTACCAACTTGGGTTCCAACTGACCTAACATACCCGTTAGGTCCTGCTTGTAGGGGAATGGCATGTTGGCTACGGGCACATAATATACATTGCCCGATAATTGTTTCTTTAGATGCAGATTATGCAGGTCAATAATACGATAGCTCTTTATTTATACAAGATATTATTGAGTTGTTTATGTATGATTGGCTGAATACATCAATGATAGAGACATGGATAAGGTGAGATCTTGTTTATACATCCATATACCTTGTGTAAGATCCGGTGATCTGGTTTCTTATATATTAATGCATACGTAATACATGTTTTGCAACTACTTAGTCGAAGATCATTGCAAACAATTTGCATTTGATCATGTGGGATTTTTGATTCCATCATTGATTAGTATGGTAGCTAAAGACCCTGATAATGTTCAACAATACTATATAGATGCTTTTACAATTTTTGGTCAGCAAAAGAAGATGATAATAATAGCTCCATTCAATGTCAAGTAAGTTTACTTTATTTATAATTTGGACTTAAGAAAATTCCATTTTTATTGTGCATTTTGAGTTATTAATTGTTAACTTTTTACCTCTAGCGGTAGACATTGGGAGTTACTAGTTATTGTCCACGAGACGTTCACTTTTTATTATCTAGATCCCGCGGGAAGTACATTAAACACTAAAATTAGACACGTAATGAGAATGCCATTATTCTGGTGAGAAATATTTCATTTTTGTATTTGTTAACATCTGTTATTACATTACTATTTACTTATGTAATTTACTGTGTTATATTAACATGTAGGGGTTTAGATGCATTCAAAACGGCTGGAGGAACGGTCCCAAGGAAAAAGAACCAGCCAATAAATTGGCAGAACGTACAAGTAAGTTCCTGACTCCAATGTATATATTATTGATGTGAATTGTGCTTAGTTGTATTATTTTGTATGTTTCAATTTATAGTGTGATACACAAGACAATGGTTGGGCATGCACATACTATGTGATGTGATTTATGCAGATGATTATCAAACATGCCGCATTGGACATCGATACCATACATGAGGTATTATATATAGTCTCATTAGTTAGTATGAAATATATCAATCTTATTTTTATATTATTACTTATATATATACATCATTCTCTTTGCAGGTGTTTAAAACTGACAACACTATAGGTAAACGCTTAAAAAATATACATGCTCCATATACGATGGAAGCATTAAATGAAATAAGAGAAGAATGGGCAAAAGCCATACAAGCAGTGGCAATTGTAAGATATAATTGGGATGTTGATAGCGATAATGAATGATACTTTGTAAATGAATATTTCTGAATGTTAATACATGTAATTGAATGTTTCTATATGTGTGAATGTGAGAATTGAATTGATGTCTGAATGTATCTACTTGTGTGAAATTTTCCTTGGGACTTTTGCAGGTTTGTGGCCTGTTTGTAGGCTGATATCAATGGATGTCGTAAACCTGCAGTTCAGAAAACTGAACTGCAGGTTCTCATCCTGCTGACCAGCCACAGTAGGCCTGCAAACTGATATGAAAAAAAAATAGATATAGGCGTCGGTTATTTACAAAAAACCGTCAGCAAAGACCTACAACGTCGGGTTTCTGACCAAAACCGACGCCTAATGTGGCAACAACCGTACTGGAAATGGCGTCGGCTGTTCGTGTCAAACCGACGCCTATTTAACATATAGGCGTCAGTCTTTTAGTAGATAACCGACGCCAAACTGGTTCGCGCCACAGAAAACAGCATCATCTAGGACACTTTCTGCGTCGGTTACCAAGTAAACACTGACGCTATAGTCCATATAGGCGTCGGTCTTTTAGTAGATAACCGACGCAGAATGTGTCCTAGATGATGCCATTTTCTGTGGCGTGAACCCTTTTGGCGTCGGTTATCTACTAAAAGACCGACGCCTATATGTTAAATAGGCGTCGGTTAAAAAACCAACGCCGAAGTGTTCGACCTTTAGCGGCGCCCACATATGCGTCGCTCAGAAATCGACGCCAAAGGGGGTTAAACAACCGACGCCAAAGGCTGTTTCTGTAGTAGTGGATTCAGCGGCATTTCCTCTCTCTTTGTTATATTACTTGTTCTTTGACATTTGTCGCATGATAGGACAAAGTCATAGGAATCTTTGGATATGGTTGGCCAAAAGAATCCACATTGCAAAACCTTTAAAGCAGTCTTTTTAGAGCTCATATGTCCTCCCACTGGTCCTGAGTGACATTGTTCCAAAATAAGTTGAGCTTCTTCTTCGGCGATACAACGTCTATACAGACCAACAACACATAGTTTGAAAAGATATGGCTCATCCCAATGATATTGATTTACATCATGCATGAACTTCTTCAGTGCATTCCCAATGCATTGAGGATGGATAATCCCAGCAGCAAGGTAGTTCAAAAAATCCGAGTACCACAGTATAACTTCTAAGACCTTCAGTAGTTGATCATCCAGAAGAGAATTGTTAATCAGAATCTTCTCGATATCCAGAGTGTGGATGCGACTGAGGTGGTCTGCTACCACATTCTCTGTACCTTTTTTATCTCTTATCTCTAAATCGAATTCTTGTAGTAGGAGGATCCATCTAATCAACCTGGGTTTTGCATCTTTCTTTGCAAGAAGGTAACGGATGGCAGTGTGGTCTGTGTAGACAATGACCTTCAAACCAATTAGGTAGGATCTGAATTTGTCAAAGGCATACATGACTGCTAGAAGTTCTTTCTCAATAGTTGCATAATTCCTCTGGGCTTCATCGAGAGTTTTCGATGCATAATAGATCACACAGTGTTTATTCTCTATATATTGCCCTAAAACAGCGCCCACAGCATAATCACTGGCATCACACATAATTTCAAAAGGATGGTCCCAGTCGGGAGCTCTAATGATGGGGGTGGTTGTAAGGGCCTACTTCAGTATGTTGAAACTTTTGACACATTCTTCATTGAAATTGAAGTCAATATCCTTTAGTAATAGGTTCGTCATTGGCTTCGTTATCTTGGAAAAATCCTTTATGAATCTTCTATAAAATCATGCATGGCCTAGGAAAGCACGAACTCCTTTTACATTTGTGGGTGTAGCCAGTTTAGAAATCACTTCAATCTTGGCTTTATCTACTTCAATTCCTCTATTGCTGACTCTATGACCCAGGACAATGCCTTCTCTTACCATAAAATGGCATTTTTCCCAATTTAGCACAAGATGTGCTTCTTCACAACGTTTGAGGACCATGGAGAGGTGTTTAAGACATGAATCAAATGAATCTCCATACATAGAAAAATCATCCATAAAAACCTCCATAATAGTTTTAGTAAGACCCGCGAAAATGGCATCCATGCAACGTTGAAAAGTTGTCGGTGCATTACAGAGGCCAAACGACATTCTTTTAAATGTGTATGTTCCGAATGGCCAGGTAAAAGTAGTTTTTTCTTGGTCATCTGGATGTATGTGTATTTGATAGAATCCAGAGTACCCGTCAAGATAACAAAAATATTCTTGGTGAGCCAACCTTTCTAGGACTTGATCAAGGAAGGGCATAGGAAAATGATCTTTTCGAGTTGCCTTGTTTAATTTTCTATAATCAATGCACATCCTCCACCCTGTGACTGTTCGAGTGGGGATGAGTTTGTTGTTTTCATTCCGTATAATAGTTGTTCCACCTTTCTTCGGGACTACATGTACTGGGCTCACCCATGGAGAATCTGATATCGGATAGATTATTCCAGTTGTGAGCAGTTTAATGACCTCACGGCGGACCACTTCCTTCATATTAGGATTCAACTTACGTTGATGCTCAATAGTCGGCTTATGATCTTCCATCATAGGGATCTTATGCATACACAATGCTTGACTGACCCCAGTGAGGTCACTCATTTTATAGCCGATGGCTTTCTTTCTTTCCCTTAATTCCTTCAGGAGTTTATTTTCTTATTCAACTGTTAGATCGGCATTTATAATAACTAGGCAAACCTTGATATCATCTAAAAACACATACTTAAGTCCTTCGGGTAGGGGCTTCATTTCGGGAGCTTCTTGTTTTTCGCTTGTTTCTTCTGTAGTTTTGATAACTTTGAGTTCTTCACTAGTGGCTTCGACATCTTCTTTAGTAGAGTCGAGGGATTTGATGCAATCCTTTACTCATCCGTCGATTGGTTCATCCACTGATGGGTTTTTAGAGCAATTTCCAAGGGATCGTTTGATTCATGATGTTCTTGAGTCAGAAGTGACATTTGTTCAATGGAGTCAATCAAATAAACTTCTTCCTGCATACTTGGTATTCTCATGCTTTCAAAAACTTTGAATTTGAGTGTTTCTTTGCCTAATCTGAGCAATAAGGTACCAGCCTCAACATCAATCAGGGCTCTTGCAGTGGCGAGGAATGGACGACCAAAGATGAGATGATATCTAGCATCTTCCTTTATGTCCATAATGACAAAGTCGCATGGAACATATGTGTCCTTTCCTACCTTGACCGGGACATCTTCGAGGATTCCTAACGGATGTTTTATCGAATTGTCTGCAAGCTGTATAGTCATCCCAGTAGGAAGCAATTTTGCAAACCCTAGTCTTTTGCATAGGCTAAGTGGAATAATAGAGATACTTGCACCGAGATCTTCCAATCCTTTCTTGCATGATGAATCACCAATATGACATGAGATTCCAAAGGATCCTGGGTCTTTTTGTTTCTTGGGCATTTTGCTTAGTATGATATCAGATGTAGTTGTTGCCAGTTTTACTGTCTCATACTCTTCAGTTATATACTTCTTGGTGAGGAGTGACTTTAGGTACTTAGTCCAGGCTGGTATCTCAGCCAGAGCATCCAAAAAGGGTATATCAAGATGAAGTTTCTTCATAGCCTCTTTAAACTTATTGAATCTAGTATCGAGCTTGGTTTGCCTTAGATGGGCTGGGAAGGGTATACGAGGCTTATATACAGAAATATCAGGTTCTGGTGTTTTAGTTTCTTCATCAGTAGTTTTCTCAGGACTTCCTTTATTTGTCTTATCATCTTTTGGTTCAGACTCTAGTGTTGTTGAGTTTTGGTCAATCACAGTTTCATCTTCATCTGTAATAACCACAGGTGTCTTTATTGGGGGATCTGAATAGTCTTTTCCTAACCTGGTGGTAACTGCCTTCAACTGTTCATGATGCTTAGGATTGTTCTCGGGTTGGCCAGCAAAGACTCTAGCGGGTGGCTTTATGCTAGCTGCAAGTTGAGCCAGTTGAGATTCAATAGCCTTCTGCTGAGCTTGTTGGTTGGCTATCATAGTTTACTGAGTTTGCAACATCTTCTCAAAGGCTGATAGCTTGTCATCAGAAGATACGTGTCTTGCTTGTTGTCCTTGCTGTTGATTAAGATTATGATACTGAGAGTTGTTTTGATAATTGTTGTAGTTCCTATTCTGAAAGTTCCCCTTGAAGTTTCCTTAATTCCCAAAATTCTGTTGTTGATTATACTGGAATCCCGGTGGGCCTCTTGATTGATTGTTTGAACCAAATTGATGCGAGTTTACTGCTCCAGAGGGGTTTCCATATTGAAAACCTGGGTGATTCCTATTCTGATTCGGATTGTAATAACTTTGCCCAGGAATAGTGTTGATAGCATTAAGATTTTCCATCTGACCATTATCTCCTGGTCCATATACATTGCTTAGCACAACGTCATAGAGAACATTGCAGGATAAAGTGGAATGATCGGTGCTCTTACATGCTTTACAGAACAAGGAAGTGGACTTGACCTGTTCCGGTTGTCGAGTGGGTGAACGTCCTCTTCCAATAGCAGCTAAAGATGATTCAATATGGTCTTTCTTGGCAACTAAGACTTTCAAGGTTTCAGCGATAGACTTGTACTCGGAAATAGCTTCGGCCATAGCTACCTTCAAGACTCCTTTTCCTACATATCTACCCCAATTGGATTGATTTTCTGCTCCCAGGGTCACGACTCTCCATGCGCTATCATAACTTTGACGCATGAAGTTTCCTCCAGATGAGGAATCTAGAAATCTCTTAATATCATCATCTACACCCCTATAGAATATCTCAATGAGTTGATTCTTTGGAATTCCATGGTGTGGACATTTGCGTAGAAGCTCTTTGTATCTATCCCAAGCTTCAACAAGAGTTTCTCCAGGGACTTGAGTGAAATTTGTTATCCGGCCTCTAATTTCATATGTGAGAGATGGAGGATAGAATTTTTCTAGAAACACATTTTGGAGTTGTTCCCAGGTGGTGATGGGTATTTCACTTTGCAATGAATTATACCAACTTATCTCTCTATCAGTGAGGGAATACTTGAAGAGACAGAGTCTAATGGCATCATCAGTGACGCCATTCTACTTTTTCATAGCACATAGATCGATGAATCTCAAAAGATGTCCTTGGTTGTCCTCTGCTTGTTTGCCATAGAAAGGGTTGTTTTGAAGCAATGTGATCCAATGTGCCCTAATCTAAAAATTGGCAACATTGATGGGAGGAGGTCGTACTGGATGATGAACATTTGGAGCTTTTGGGATTGAGAATTCTCTAAGATCCTTTTGTAGTTCGGCTGCTTGCGCTGCTTCTTGTGCTGCTAGGATTTCCTGCTGATCCGCAGCCCTGGCTTCTTGCATGAGCCTCTCTCTCTGTGCATTGATGGCTTGAGCCACCCTTCAGGCTACCTCTTCTTCTTGAGCCATCCTTGCTTGATTCTCTCTGATCTGACGATGGAAAGTTCTGTCTATCTCAGGATCAAAGCTCGTTGTGAGTCTGGGGTTGTCTGAACGGTGCATACACTATGCCTTGGGTTGTACCTGAAAATAGAAAGATTTTGAAAATGAGATCCGCAAAGTAGAGTCAAATTCAAGTAGATGATCGATTGTTTCAAAAGAAAAAGTAAAATCCTAGATTAGTCTTAAAAGAACTAGATTTGACTGACTGATTCCATTGTCCCCGGCAATGACGCTAGAATTTGACGTGATATTTTTGAACGCACTAACAAACTCACTCGGGGTTGAAATCCTCGAGCTTTTACCAAAACCAAAGTGCAATAATACCACCCGCAAGCGGACGATTCTTATCGCAGTATAGTTAAGGATCTAACCCAAAGGACAACCTTTTTAAGAATCCTTGTCAGTCGAATCTAGCTCAAGTAAAACTAATATTTAGAACGATTGGTTGATTTGAAGTTATTTAAACTAATGGAAAGAAAGTAAAGGCTGAATATAGTTGGGTTTAGATCAATGATATAGAATCGCTGGGATGGTATCAGGTTTCACCACCGCTACACGTGCAAACACATTCAATTGCAAACAAACCAGGCAAGATATATTAATCCAAATAGAGCTGCTGCAGAACCCCCCGTGAGGGCGTTAGGTTTGCGTAAGCATCACCTTAGGCATCAGATGTCTCGTCACCATCCAGATCACTTACTTACGGCTCTGAAGAAATCTCATTCTATTTCTAGTTTGGGAGTCAACCACATTAATCGACAAGCGAGCAGGAAATTAATATACGAGCAAACATCGACGATTAACAAGAAGATACAAAATCCAACTAAGTTTGTGAACCCCCTGTAAAGGTGTTAGGCACACAGAAGCATCACCGGAGGCTAGATGGCTTGTCCCCTCACGGATCATACACTTACGACCTCAAGGAATCCTTTCAGAAGTTCTCGTCAAGGAGTCAGCTTGTAAAACGACATTCTATCCTACATATGGATGTTCTTGAAATATAGGTAGAACAGATATGAAAGCAAGCAATTAATCAAACTACACGCATAATGTTTAACCACAAGATGAACAGTTATATATATTGCCATGGAAAGTTTAACAAAAGAACATGGTTTGCATGGGCAGCGGGGCTAGTCCCTGCACCCCAAAGAAAAGGTACTACTCGCTCATGATGTGAGAAACAAGAAGAATGAGAAAGAGAGAGAAATCTACCATGAACTCGGTGCAGAAGGTAGTCACAGCTCGGTGAAGAAGATACGACCTCCTATGTCATGTCAGGGCAGATCTAGATGCGAATGGGAGTTGCCAAGACAGACCGGACAGTCTCCCTCGCTCTATCTTCCTTCTCTCCTCAGCCTCCTTGGTTGTAGCACAGGCAGTAGGTGAAATGGAACTTGCGTAAACTGGACTGGATTTGGATCGAAACTGTGTTCGGGCAGCCTGGCGGCGTCCGGATCTGATGTCCAAGTAAGGACCCTTGGGGTCCTATTTATAGGCATAGAACTGTCCCCAAATGGTTTCTGATTAAAAGGAACCAAACGGTCTTCTGCTATAATGGGCAAACGATCTGTACAAAATCTTCTCCAAACGGTTTGGAGACCGTTTGCCACCAAACGGTCTGGAGACCATTTGAGAGCAAACAATTTTGGGCAGAAAAGGGGCAAACGATCTTGGAAGCAGATGCATTAAATGGTCTGTAAACCGTTTGAAAGCAAACGGTCATTGCTTCGGTCAACGCTCCCAAACGATCTCAGATCAACAGCAGCAAACGATCTTCGACTCTTGCCAAACGTGCTAAAACCGCAAAGGGGGCTGAATGATCTAGGATCGACATTGAGTTGATCAGTCCTGCTTTGTTGGAGTAGTAGAGGGTCTGCTCGGTAAATCAATTTAGCGGCTCTCTGAAATATCAAACGGTCTTGGACCTTCGTCTATAGGTGCGGCGGCCTTGGGGCGACCCCATTTGGCCCGTGAATCACCCCTAAACTATCTCGTATAGGAGCTGCAAATAGGTGCTTGTCAGAGGTTGCAGACGACGCGCCACGGTCGTGGTTGGGCACCACAGTCGTGGTGGAGCTGCTGTCCCACGACCGTGCTGTCGCACACGGGCGTGGCAAAAGAGAGTGGGTTGATGCAGGAAGTGTGCCACGGTCGTGGCTCGTTGACCACGGTCGTGGCTTGCTGACCACGGTCGTGGCGATAGCAGAAAACCACGGCCGTTTTGGACCGCCACGACCGTGCTTAGGACTCTGCTTTACGGCCATGAGTTTATGCTCTGCTCAATCCTTTGCGGATGAGTGATGACTTCAAACGGTTTATGTTGCTCAAACGGTCTTGGGACCGCATGAACTCAAATGGTCTTGGGATCGCATGGACCCAAACGGTCTTAGGATCGCATGGACCCAAACGGTCTTGGGACCGTATGAACTAAAACGGTCTTGGGACCGTATGAACTGAATTACTTGGTTAGATTTCTTGACCTGAGCCAAGGATGAAGGCAGACCCTGCCTGCTTTTTAAGCTTTGTCAAAACCTGCATTAAATGAATAATATTTAGTTAAAACCCTGATAATTGAATCAATTAAGTTGATTTGAGCATTATGATTCACATTGGATTTAATGAGTGAGAAAGTATATATATAGAGTTGATTTTGTTTCAAAGTGATAGTTGAATTCCATGATGAATATGCATTCATCACCTCCTTGGCTCGACCTCTTTGCAACCATCCCTCATGGGATTGGTCTTCATATTGGCCTTCCCTCCTGGGCTTGGCCTCTTGGTGACCTTCCCTTTGGGCTTGGTCACCTACTATCAACCACTTCCTTAGTGGCTTTTCCTTACATTCCTCAGATATGTCATAGTTGGGTTTAAAGAATTATACTTAATGTTTGTTCTTGATGCTTTGCATACTTAACCCTCCAAACATTAGGTGGCATTTGAGGCTATCACAATTTTTAAACTGGTTGATCAATTCACCCTTCTAGGGGTGATCATTCATCCATATACATCAATTGAGCATCAATTGAATGACATTTCATTGTATCAATGTCTATTTCATTGTAATGGTATTCATCATTGATGTCTAGGCTATCACAAAAACCCTCACCTCCAATCTCCTTTCCTACATTTGGATCCCACTTCCCCTAAGGACACCTACTCTAGAAGCCTATACCTACTAAATCATATTGTAATTTCACCTAAGCCCTTGTTCAATTGATCCTTGTAAGGTTAAATAAGGTGTGCAAGGGTGTAGTTCCCCTGCACACACCTTATACCACCCATGACCAACTAGTAGATAAGGGTAATTAAATAGAAATTTCCTTGTTGTTTGGTTGAAAAATATAGAATGAATGGATAATATTTTCATGTTATGACCCCAAACTTGTATCCTAGTCACATTCCACCAAACAGCCCACAGCTCCATACCTTGTCTAAAACCCTAATTTACTTCTTGCTAGGTAATGCTTGCTTAGTTACTTGCTTTAATTGCTTCTTAGAGAATTGGCTTTTTCATGGTAGTTGAATCTTTCTAGTGTAGTTAGTATCCCTTTGTACTTTCTTTGCTTAGATAGTGTTAATTTAGCTCTTTTCTTTCCCTAGTTTGCTAATTATTAGTCTAATGTAGTTTCTTTCTCATTTAACTAGTTGTCATTTCTTGGCTGCTAGTTAGATCTTGCTTAGTTCATATTAGTGTAATTTCTCCCTTTATTACTTACTTGTCTTTCTTTCTAATTAGTACTTAACTAGTCTAGGGTCACTTACATTTTGGTTGGTTGTTTTCTTCAATTAGCTGCTTGTCCAACTTAGTGTAATCAAACAAACTCCCAATAAAACCCTTGAGCCATTCTCTAGTGCCCCCTCTCTACTTATGGATCAACCGCATTCTTGCTGCTTGCCTATATTATAACATGACCTCGTATGCTTGTGGGTTAGTATGTTAGTCTAGGTGATTGTGTTAGTATAGGCCCTTACAAATATTGAATTATCACAAGTGTGTCGTGTGCTAAGGGTGGTATATAGTTCAACTCACTAGGTTAGGTTTACCCCAAGCTTTAAAAGCAGTTCCAAAGTAAAAATATCACATGTGTCAACTGATGTAATGGTCTCTGTGTACTCTTATCCTTCAAATTTAATTTTCTTGTTTAAGAGTACAATCTACATGAGGAACTGAGTGGATTAGTCAATCTAGAGATCTTTGTTGCAAACATAACACATAATTTCACCCTTGACTTTTGAAAGAAGATGGTGTTTGAGAGAAATATAACCAACCATATAGCATTATCTTTTATCTTAACTAATGAATAGAATTTGGATCTCCCTAACATATGAATTAATACAAGAGAGACATATCATGGTTAGAAATAGCATGTCCCTTAGTCACTTTATATCATCTAATTTCATATCATTCCATCACCACAATAGAATTCTTACATGATTCAAGTCATTTTCCTCTTTAATTGCATTTCATCGTGATACGAAGCATCTAGTTTAGCTTTAAATTTGAAAATGATAATATAATTGAATGGATAGATCATTCATATAGGTTGGTTTGCATAATAATTTGCATATAGTTTCCATTTTGCATTTCACTTTTCATAAGCTGTAATAAATGTTTTTCATATCTTTTCTATATACATACAGTAAGAAAGTTGTACATATATCCTTACTCCTTTTCCAAGTTGTTAAAATCCCTAGCTAATGTTGGATCTATAATGGGCTCTAGAGGAGGGCGAATAGAGAGAAAACCACTGACAATGCCTATGAATGTGTGCCTCTTATTATTCATGTTGTCCCTATATCCCATAGCAAAATAATGTAGGTCTTTGATTGCATCTCATAGTGTTACGAACTATGTTGTTTAGCTTTACATCAGAAAATGAAAATATAGTTGCATGGATAGTTCCTTCATATAGGTTGGTTTGCATAATAATTTCCATATAGTTTCCATTTTGCATTGCACTTTCCATAAGGTGTCACACATGTTTTTCAAATATTCTCTGAATAGAGAGAGAAAGAATTTTTACATATATCCTTACTTCTTTTCTAGGTTGTAAGAATCCTTAACTTATGTTGGATCTATAATGGGCTCTAGAGGAGGGTGAATAGAGCTAAAAATGCTGATAATGCCTATGAATATGTGTTATACATAATGCCTCTAAATAGTTCTATGAAAAAAGAAAGCCCAGATTCTTGTGAGTTTTTCCTTTCTTGAATAACGAAAGACGACACATTTCCACACGGTATCAGAGAATGATACACAATTCAAGTTCTCTCACAGCAAGAAGCCACCACCACTCTCTCTCCTTTGCTCCTTCTTATCCTTCTAGTTTTTCCCTTCTCCATCGCTGCTTCTAGTCACACCTAAAGGGATATCACCCATTTCTAATCATGTCCTCTTCTCCAAGAAGAGCATGTAGGGACATGGCCGACGGTCTTTCCAACGGTATTATGCCCTGATGACTGCTATTTTGGAAAACCAGTTGTCAAATATTTATGGTCCTCCATGACCATCTATAGTAGGGATCTATCCACCTTTTTTTTACATGATGGGGTCTATCCAACATGTCACCCTTCTTCATGTTGAGCCATAGTGTTTTTCATCTATTCTGTGTATGTTGGGACCTTATTCAACTTATTTACAACTAACCATGGCGTGCTTGTGACTCAACACAATGTGTTTCCTCCACCATCTACTCATGAATCGATGAGCTACCCTAATATATGCCCACATTTTCTACTTCTTGACATACTATGTCATTGACTGCTGCCAATTCTCTATTGCTACATGCTTCTAATATCATACGTCATGTCACCTTCTTGACACATTGTGTCACTGCTTCTGGAGACTTCATTCAACATTACACATCCCATGTCATTTTGTTGACATGTCATTGATTAAACCCTATTTTAAGGTTGAATCTTGTGTCTTATTGCATTTTAATCACACCTATACATGTTAGATTACATGTTATTTTCATCAATATGCATATTTCTATCAATTACACTTATGGAGGCTTTTTGCATGTTTTATAGGTACTTTGTCCATTACTAGATGGCATGGAAAGAAGATGGTGCAATGTAGGGTTTCCTCAGGCTTGGAGGAGCCCAAAATGAGGCTAAAACCACTCCCAACCTACCCTTAGTGGTCAAAGAATGTTTTGAAGAAATAACCTCCAAGGATGGTCAAGTTCAAAGTTCAAGTACATGGGAAGGACACCAAAATGGCTGTGGTACTTCACCATGGCCGTGGTGGACATGCCCCAAGCACAAATTATCACTATAACTTCTAGAAACTGATGAATTTGGCCAAAAGGGCCGTGCCACCCTCACTGTACCGCAGACGTGGTGACCACCACAACCGTGGCATTTTATGTACAATTTTGACCAATTCCCTATGATATTTAGCCAGTTTTCACCTCACTTGTGCCCATACACCACAGCCATGTTCCCCTACAACCACCATGGCCATGGTGACTCACCAACCCCGTGGGGGGCATCAACCCTAGCCTATTTTTGTGTTGCTTTGGCTATATTGCCCCTACTTAACCTAGACTCCTATATAAACCTTGGGGGTGGTTGGAGAATGTGGTTGGCCACCCATATCTCTCTCCTAACACCCCATTTTTTTGCCTTAGCCATTCCACATTGTTTTCAACTCCATTTCACTTTATTTTACCATTTCCACCACCATTTCCTCATTTTCACCCATTTCCACCACCATCCCATGCCATTGCACCTTGTAGGAGAGAGGAGGATACCCTATAGAAGTGGAGGATTTCTTCATCTACACTAAGCTCCTTGGCTTCTTCTACCTCTTTCTCCCTTCATTTTGTATTTTTAATTTCCATGAGTAGTTATGCCCCTTTTGGTGGGTTGTTTGGGGTGCAAAATGTTACTTTGATACGATGTTGGGGGAAAATGATATGTAAACTTTGTAATTCCATTTGCTAATGATTATGTTCTATTTCTATCTCACTCTCCATAAATTTCTTGTTGTCTTGTGCTTGAAATCACCTAGGGATTTATGGAAATTCACTATTACATAAAAGACTTTTAGCGTCAGTTATTTAAGCTCTTTAGTGTCGGTTTCAAAGCGACACCCAAGTGGGCTCCGCTAAAGAGGGACACCTTCGGCGTCGGATCCCAACCAACGTCAAAACGTTTTTTGCAACCGAAAACGTGCCAGCAAAGCGACTATATGCATCGGTTGTTTAGTAAAAACTGACGCCCAAACTCTTCCCACCACCGAAAATGAGCCAGCAAAGGGACTATAGGCGTCAGTTGTTTACTAAACAACCGCCGCCAAAACTCTTCCCGCCACCAAAACATGCCAGCAAATGGATTATATCCGTCAGTTTTCTAAGAGAAACCAACGCCGCATCATCTGAACCGACATCAATTTTGTGATAATAACCGACGTCCTATCCCCTGTCTGCCACCATGGCTATGCTTCCCAACACGTTCATGGTACCTGGTCACATAGACGTCAGTTTTAGGTGGAAAACCGCCACCGTATAACATAGGTGTCGGTTTTGTTCAAATAATTGACGCCTATGTTTTGATTTTTTTTTTCTGTCAGTCTGCATACCTACTGTGGCTGGTCGTAGGATGAGAAACCTGCAGTTCAGTTATGAACTGCAGGTTTTACGACATCCATTGATATCAGCCAACAACATGCCACAAACCTGCAAAATTAACATGATGGATAATATTATATATATGTGATTCACACTCATGTATAAGAACATTTAACTCATATTATTTTTTCATCACACACATGTAGAAACCAGTAGGAACCTGTAGTTCCATTTGTTTCATCTCTTTTCACATTCAGACACATGTAGAAACATTCATGTATTGATGATTTTCACACACATATGACAATTCATAAAAATTCATTCACATTCACATAAAATTAATTATGAGAACAAAGTTATTCTTTATTCATCATTGTCATCATTGTCAGCAAAATCATATTGAAAAATTCCCACTCTTTGTAGGGCTTTTTCCCAATCTTCTCATACAACATCTAATTCATCTCTCATATAGGGAGCATGTACATCGAAACGCTTTGCACCTATGTTGAAGTCCTCAGTTTTAAAGACCTACAAAGAGAATGATGTGCATACATAATTATAATAATATATAATAAGATTCATATATTTCATATTATCTAACGAGACTATGTACAGTACCCATTGTATGTTATCGATTTCCAATACAGCATGTTTGATGATTAGGTCCATAAATCGCATCACATAGTAGGCACATGCCCAGCCATTGTCTTGTGTAGCACACTATAAATTGAAACATACAAAATATTCAAAAATACAAATAAGCACAGTTCACATAAATAATACATACATTGGAGTCAGGAAATTACTTTCACATTCTCCCAAATGAGTGTCAGATTTTTTTTCCTGGGGACCTTTCCTCCGGCTTTTTTATACTCTTGTAAAGCCCTGTATATGTTAATGTAACACATTAAATTGCATAATTAAATAGTAATGCAGTAACAAATGTTAACAGATATAAAAACATAAAATATTTCTCATGAGAATAATGGCCTTTTAATTGCATGTCCATATAATACATCCAACTCACTCCCCGCAGGATCTAGATAATAGACGGTGAATGTCTTGGGGACAATAACTAATAACTCCCAATGCTTTGCACTACAGGTAAGAAAGTAGAAAATTAATAACTCAATATCCGCAATAAAAATGTAATTTGCTTAAGTCCAAATTACAAGCAAAGTAAACTTACTCGACATTGAATGGAGCTATTATCACCATCTTATTATTTTTACCAAAATATTCAAAATCATCACAGTAGTATGAAGTAACAAAGGGTATGTATCTACAAGACTAATCAAAGATGTAACCAAAAATCCCACATGGGAAAACCCAAAATCTGTACATGTCTTGTATAAGTGGTAGCAAAACATGTATTATGTATGCATTAATATATAAGAAACCAGATTGCCGCATATAAAATAAGGTATATGGATGTATAAACCAGATTTCTGTATGCATTAATCTCACCATATCCACAACTCTATCATAGATGTGTTCAGCCATTCATAACTAAACAACTCCAAAATATCTTGTATAAATATGTTGTTTTCGAATGTTTGACCTGCATTAATACGTATCCAGAGCTTCTATTACGTATGCATTAATATGTATGCTAAACTTGTATAAATAGATTGTTATAGTATGATTTACCTACAACATTCTCCGGAATAGTAATATTTATAGGGAAATTTGGATTATGTTCGCCAATCCATACTTCCACACTCCTACAATTAGGACCTATCGAGGCGTGTGGGTCCGCTGGAAGCCAACTTGGTAGTTGAGGAGGTGGAGGCCAAGATGTAGCGGGTCTTGTCTTTTTGACATGTATATACAATTTCATATCAATTGACTCATATATATATACACACACTAACAAATTAAAGTAATGAACTTTTATCATACAATATCAGTATAGAGGACATCTGCTTCGGGCCACAGTATCACTCTGCCTACTGCCTCACCAAGTGTTTCAACATATGGGTGTGCATGAGGCAGTGCAAGATTCGTCCAGCCAGCGAGTACATGTACCGGGCTCACACGTACCATGCCATTTGGTACTGGACTCCCATGAAACATGCACCCTTTAAGGGGTAGGTAAGCCGATGCATCTGCAATGATATATCCTTCACTTTGTAGTCGGCATGGCTTCAACCCCTACAAATTGATGTAAATAATGTTATATGCATATATACATAGACATATGATCATCTTGAACAGACTAGCAATTATATATGCCATAAAAATACTTACAGAGGACGTGCTAGGTTGTGGGTCTATAGGATTACTCCCAACCTCTACAGTACGAGCAGTAGGAGAAGAGAGGTTCGCCACAGGTACTGTCTGAGTGGCAGTTTGAGATGCCTGCCACTTGTTAAATGCTTCCTGGAGTCTTTTATCAACTACTTCCTCGACTCTCCTATCAATTAAAGAAACTACCTATACATGGATAAAAGAAATTCTAGTTTCTGATTATTGAATTCCCTTTTGCAATAACGTTCTAAAATAAGAATAAGTTACCTCAGCTTGTGAAAGTCCCGCTTTTGGGACAGGTTTGCGCTAGGATGGCCCAAAGAACGCTTTGATGCCCACACCAGCGCCTGCACCCCTTACACATCTAGGATGCTCTGGGTTACCCAGAGCAACTGTTAGTTCATCCCTTGTGCCCTGAGGGATGAACTTGCCTTCCTTCCTCTGCTCGTGCAACTCCCGCTAAGCACCATCAACAAAAATTCGTAAGTAAACATAACAATAATCAATATCGATAGATTTCTCTAAGAGTTTGATTTTTACCATTTTTGCAACTGCCAAAGCGGTTGTAGGCTTCAATATCTCTCCCTTCTAGTTTTGCCTCCCAACTATCCACATAACATGACAAGGAAGAGGTGCGGGAGCAGAAGTAGAGGACTCTATAGTCTCCTGAGTAGCAGCACGCTGAGTAGACTCAGCCTGTAGTCTTTGGTGAACGCCTGCATATCCTCTAGGACCCATTGTGTGGTTGTGCACATTCAGTGCACGCCTTGCTTGTTGAGCATCGTTGATAGCCTAGTTAGTTAGCACATTGATTTGGTTAGTAACACTATAAGTTAATCTTGAATAGGTGAATACATAAAAACATATATTAATTAAATTGGGAGTGGCGCTTAATACCTTGAATTCATCTATTTTTCTTTGGGTAACAAACTCCTCCCATTCTTTGGGGTCCAAGTAGTTCCATTGCTGTGTGGCTTCCTTCTTCCTATATTTATTTTTCATAGAGAATACAAACAAAAATTATTAGTGTAGAGTTAGTGAAATACTGATCAATGTCTAGAATTGGAATCAATCATGAACCTATTCTCAGCATCGCATATGTAATCTCAGGTGAGATTGGTCCTATAGTTCCTTAAGACCCTCCCACAATGTTGCATCACACATTTACGATGCAACTTTTCATCCAGATCAAATATGCTCTGCAAATTAAATAGAATTGCTATTAACTAGTATCCTAAAAATTAGTAATCTACACAAATAGAATTACAAATAATAATAACTCACACATAGTTCCTTCCATATGTGATCTTTCTTCCCCTTAGGAACATTATGCCATTATTCAAGAATAGGACTGCAATGGCTGCGAGTAAGAACCCAAAGATGTGAAACAAATGAGTTGTGATTCACTCCATATGGATTTCCTGCCTGATCGAAATCCACAGCCAATTTGGGTCCATTGCCCCTTTGCTGTATTAACTTGTTCATCATTGTGATGCCCCTCACTTTCTCAATTTTCTTTTGTTTCTCATCAAGTGTTGTAATTTCTTCAGGGGGTACATCACCAACCTAAAATTTGATAAAAAACACACTTACATAATATAATTATAAATGAACATATAGATATAAACCTCAGGGGTATATTCTTAAAACTTACATTGTCAGGCGGTGCTAGCACATCCTCACCCTCACGATGATCATCAGCACGGTCATCATGGGAATGCACAACCATCTAAAAGTTCACATTCAATTTATATATTTCACATTGTAAAGTAACACTAATTGTAAAGTTCACATTGTAAAGTAATTCACATTGTAAAGTTCACATTCACATTGTAAAGTTCACATTCACATTGTAAAGTAATTCGCATTGTAAAGTCCACATTCACATTGTAAAGTTCACATTCAAAAAAATAAAACATAATAAAAATATAAACATCCATGCCTCTAATATTGTGATCTTTTATCAATTAACAATCCTTCATTATGATCCCCGCGAACATACAAGTCATTCTGATCCCCAGCTTCAATGTTTGGTAGTGTTGGCAACCCAACTGATAATGGAGTGGAGTCATCATACTTATCATAGTACTCTTCTTCATCTATAGGATCTTCAATGAACTGTATTTTACCATGAAGAACAACCGACCATTTATCATTAGCAGGATCATCGATATAAAATACTTGTTTCTCCTGTGATGCCAATATGAATGGTTCACCCTTCTCACCAATCTTTTCAAAGTTCACTAATGTGAAACCCAATTCATCCACTATAACTCCTTTGTTGTTGTCAACCCAATTACATTTAAAGAGCGGAATTCTGAAATCTACATAGTCAAACTCCCATATGTCTTTAATGACACTGTAATATGACATTTTAGCTTCTCGTGGACTTTTATCTTTTGCACTTGCAAAAAACAATGAAGACGCTTGAAGGGTGACCCTGCTGTTTTGGACGACACTCTTATCATCTTGACACTTTGTGTAATATGAGAAACCATTAATGTCAAACCCTTCATAAAACATAACATTCAATTTTGGTTTAAAGGTGAGGCATTTGATGGTTTCAGTAAGATTATCTGGTGTTTGAGATAGTTGATGTAAGACTTTATCTTCAAACCACTTAATAAATGTCTTGATATGCTCTCTAGCAAGCCACATTGTATTGGCTCGAGGATATTGTCTCTTGATGAAATTGGTATGTTCCTCGATATAAACACTCACTTCGTCCATGTTGTGTAAAATATACAAGTGACCTTGCTCCAACTGCTCACGGCTGATTACTTTCACCCGTGATCCCAAAACGCCTTTGCCAAAATGCTCCTCAATATTCTTGTCATTCATGGGAGCGTCATTACCACTCAGAAAGTCATTGCAAAAATTCATAACCTCTCTCACCACATAACCCTCAATAATACTCCCTTCTTGCCGATAACGGTTTCGAACATCACCTTTAAAAATTCTCATGTATCGTTCAAAGGGATACATCCAATGCAAGAAAACTGGTCCCAACATTTTCACTTCCCTGGTCAAGTGGACAACAAGATGTACCATGATATCACATAAAGACGGAGGAAAATATATCTCAAGCTGACATAGGGTACAACCACTTCTCTTTGCAAATTATCGAGAGTATCAGGGTCAATAACTTTGCTGCACATACTGTTGAAAAAGAAACAAAGTCTGGTGATTGCAAACCTTACATGCTTCAGCAATATAGATCTAATTTCCACAGGCAATATTTGTTGCATTAGAGTGTGACAGTCATGATATTTAAGACCTATCAACTTTAGATATTTCATTGATACCAATGTACAGATGTTGGATGAGTAACCCTGTGGCACCTTAACATTTACCAAACATTCACAAAATGCTTTCTTCTCCTCTCTAGACAACGTGTAACAAGCGGGAGGTAAGTATGTTCTCCGATCACTACTAACTACTTCTGTTAATTCTGTCCTTATTCGCATTCCACGTATGTCCATTCTAGATTTTATCCCATCTTTAGTCTTACCTGGTATATTCAACAGAGTACCGATGACGCTATCACATACATTTTTCTCAACGTGCATGACATCAATACAATGCCTGACTGTCAAAGAACTCCAATAAGGAAGATCCCAAAATATCGACTTCTTCTTGAATAAAGACTTGTCACTCCTTGTGGCCATCGTACATTGTGATCTATTACCAAATTCATTGGTGAAGTCTTTCACTCTTTCATAAACATCCTCCCCTGATATAGGTTTAGGTGCACTACGATCCTCATTTCGTCCATTGAATGGTTTGCGCAACCTACAATACGGATGAAATTTTGGAAGAAACCTTCGATGAGTAGGATATATAGTCTTGCCGCTGTATTTTAGTCGTATTGAATCAATGTTCTCTTCACATATAGGACACACTTTAGATCCTTTGACACTATATCCAGACAAATTCCCATATGCTGGAAAGTCATTCATAGTGCAAAACAACATAGCGTGCAAACAAAATGTCTCTCTTTGTGAAGCATCATAGGTCATCACACCTTCACCCCAAAGCTTCTTCAAGTCATCAATCATAGGTTCAAGATAAACGTCGATATCATTTCCAGGTTGTTTAGGGCCCGATATCAAAGACGATAGCATAACAAATTTATTTTTCATACACAACCAGGGAGGAAGATTGTATATAACAAGCATAACTATCCAAGTGCTATGTTGGCTGCTAAATGTCCCGTACGGTTTCATCCCATCTGTACAAAGCCAAAGTCTTAGATTCATGTCCTCTTCATCGAATTTAGGGTACAATAAATCAATCTTCTTCCACTTTGGGGAATCAGACGCATGTCGTAGGATCCCATCATTATTTGTCTTAACATCTGCATGCCACCTCAAATTCTTCGCATCTATAGGATTGGCAAACAAGAATTGAAACTGTGGTATTATAGGTAGATACCACATCATCTTGGCTGGAGAACCAGTTTTGGACTCCCCCGAAGTCGTCAATTTATACCTTGACGCACCACATTTCAGAAAATCTTTCAAATCCACATAGTCCTTTTGAAATAATACACAATCATTCTTGCATGCGTGTATCTTATTGGCCTCCATTCCCATTGGGCACAACAATTTCCGTAACCGGTATGTTGAGATCGGCAGCTCGTTTCCTTCATGAAGAATTTCTTTCAACAAAGATAACAATGACGTGAAGCATTTTTCAATCCATCGATTGTTAGCTTTCATTTTATACAATCTCAACACAGCACTAAGCTTCGTAAACTTACAACCCGTGTATAACGGTATCTCAGCATCATGCATAATGTTTCTAAACATGGGAGGTGGAATAGTTTTGGTGTCCTCTACCCCAAACTATCTAGCATCACATCAACGATGTCTATTGGAACTGATTCGTTCACATCTACGTCATCGAAGGCAATTTCTTCTTCCACACAAGCACTGCTATCGACATCCACGGGTTTCAGGTTTGAAATCTCTCCATGCCAGTGCCATTCTGTATAGCCTTGTACAATCCCGTTGCACATGACATGACTTTTGATTTCGTCACCAGTACTGACTTTCAAGTTGTTACCGCAATGCCTACATGGATAGTAGAACCTATCTCCAGGTTGTTTCCTATGTTCCTCCGCAAATCTAATAAAATGATCAAGACCAGAAATAAACTCTGGGGTGCAGTGATTGTGAATGGACATTCATGATCTATCCATTCTATGATCAAAGAGAAAATAAGTATATATTACAACAAGATTAGGGTCTAGGGTAAACAGATTAGAGTTTATGGTTAAAACTTTAGGGTTTATACATGTGATTTCATTCTTATATATAATAAATGTGTACCACCTATCTCATTCTTGAACACCTAATCTCACTAGTAAGTGTATAATGTGTATTGGGCTTTCAAGAAAATTTCGGCAGCATTTCCCCATTGTTCTCAAAGTACATATGTACTTAGAGAACAAACGGGGAAATGCTATTGAAATTTTCTTGAAAACCAAATACACATTATACACTTACATCCTAAGTGAGATTACGTGTTCAAGAACAGTCCCAAACTGGGGACTATCCAAAATTTACTCCTAATGAGTAAATCTTGGGCGGGTTACTAGGCCAACATAATATAACACCAGTCCCTTGTTCACAACCTCATTCAACACACAATTTTCTTATAAAAACATTTGTGGACAGCCATAACAACATATCAATGCTTCCTAAATTAATCAATGTATTATTTGATAACACAAATCATGGTGGGTATAACATAGAAAAAAACTCAACATGTCACAATAGAAACATGTCCTTAACCTGATATACAAATATTTGTAACAAAACTCGTGGTAGCGATACCATAGAAAATTAAGTAGCATGCCCAATATATAACAAAAGCAACATTTTTCCAGATTGTTATAACAAAAGCAACATTAAGGTTATTCATAACAACATATGTAGTGGAGGAAACTCGTGGATGAGCGATGGTTTAAAATCTTGGTCTAATCTTTGTGCAGGTCTGCATGTGATTTTACTAGGGGACAAACTGATATGTTTCTAAGGATGTGATTATTTAACTAATATTTAAGACAAGCTAGATTGATTGATTATTATGTGATTAATAAAAAGGTTGAATTAAATATTTATTATTCTAAAGTTGTGATTAATAAAAGGGTTGAACTAAATTATCATATGAAAGTAACACAGGCCGGAATGAATTTCACCATCGCTACCTATCATTCAATGTCTTACTGCATCACATTAAGCATTAACATATATGTTGAGGTCGTGTCAATCCACTTTTGGTGTTAATTAGAAGACCCACGTGTAACATCATTTAGAAGACCCACGTGTGAGTTAATTTTTACATTCAACATCAATGTATCTTTAACACGCATGTTTCAAGGGTTCAAAGCACATAATCAAATCAAATTAGGTAATAAATACAAATCCATAGATAAGTAATATAAATCAGTAGATACAAATCAGTAGATAAAATGAAGATATGTAACCTACCTTGTAGGGGAAGCAGAAACTAGCTCCGAAAACCTCAGGCTCAAGCTCTGACAGTGCAGCAGCTCCTCTGGAGACCTCAGGATGGAGATCTGACGGTGTGAGGAGCAGGGGGTGGAGGCTTGATCAGGCAGCGGTGTCTAGACCACAGTCGTGCGATTGGCGGGAGAAGGGCAGGCGCAGGACCGTCGGCAGTAGAAGGAGCAAGAGCAGGAGCGGTGGCAATAGCAGGAGTAAGAACGGTGGAGGTAGCAGGAAGAGGTGGTAGAAGGCGATGGTGGTAGGAGACAGAGGCGGTAGCAGGAGCGGTGGCGGTGCACGCGGCAACAGGCGACCGCAGGAGCAGAACAAGCGGCGGCGGAATCGCAAATCGCCATCCCTATGTTCTCGGCAATGAAATAGAGATGAGAGATAGGGGGAGAGTCTCGTGCGGGTGCTATTAAGTTAACATTAGGTGTCTGTTATTTAATAAAACTGACACATAAAACTAAAGGTGACCGTTCCATAGAAAAATTGACACTTATTCTCAATGATAGTCATCGGTTTTAACTAGAAGAAAATTAACGTCTATTTAAATATGCCGATTTAAAAAATGTTCTCGATTAATGACCATACTCGTCGGTTTATATCAAAAACTGATGCTCAAAGGGTGTAAAAAATTTCCCACGGATAACGCGGGAAAACCCATAAGTGTCGGTCATTATTGTAAAACCGACGACCAAAATGTGCCCAATTTTTGTCTAGCGAATAACCTTTAGTCGTCGGTTTATTAGTTAATAACCGACACCATATGTTAAATTTTGGAGGTAATTTTTTTTGCTGGAAATTTTGGATTTGGCGATTAATTTTAGGAGTCGATTTGTTATTAAGGAACTGACACTGAATAAAAGAGATACACGTGTCTGGTCGCCCTTCATAGATTGATGTCAGTTTATTTTATAAACCAATGCTGTATTGTTTAGGTGTTAGTGTATTATTACAACCGACACCTTTAAAAGTGACGTTATAAGCCATTTCTGTAGTAGTGATTGATTATATATGTGATTTTTGGGATTTGCTCCTAGGTCCAATTCTTAGAACCCTAGCTAGCTACCCATCCTCCTACATCCTAATCAATCTTGCTAACCCTAGTTGAGAGATCTAAGTAGCTAGTTTAGATGATATTGGTGTGTTTAGCATTGAGCTTTCTCAAAGATAGAATGTGGGTGATGGGTGGCCTAAAACCTCACTCCCACCCCCTTTACTAATATCAACCCCTAATCATCCTAAGATCATCTAACCTAGAAACCTAGGCTAGTTTAGAGTCTAATTGAATTATACCTAAGCCCTAATTCAATTGAGCCTCGCATGGGTAGTAGGGAGTGTTAGGGACTAGTTCCTCTACAGACCACCTAGCATATCCATGGCCAATTAGTAGCTTAGGATAATTCATTAGAATCTAACTTGTTGTTTCGTTTGATAATACAAATGGAATTATAATGTTCATATGTCACCCCCAACATAAGTGATAAGTGCATCCCCCAAATATCCCACATCTCCCTTCATTTCTTTAGAACCCTAGTTCTATCTTGCTTAGATAGTGTTAGCTTAGTTAGCTCTTTTCTTGCTTAGATAGCTTCTTGCCCTGTTCTTGATTTATTCTTGCTAGTTTAGCTATTTAATTGCTCTCTTGCTCTTCTTTCATGCCTTAGTGTACATTTCCTTTTCATACCTAGATCAGCCTTTTCCTACTCAATTAGTATTAATCTAGTCTAGGGTTAACTTAGATTTCATTCTTTCCTTTAATTTCTTTCTTTCTCACCTTAGTATAACAAACAAATCACATTTAAACCCTTGACCCTAGTCTCTGTAGTAGGAACCTGGAAAAACTAAACTAGCTATAGTGCCCCCTTTTCTCCCTATGGATCGACCCTATGCTTGCTACTTTGCCTATACTATTACACGAACCCGTGCTCTTATGGGATAGCGTCTTAATAGAAGTAGGTGTATCCGTGTAGGTATTTATAAATTTTGAAAGTGAATTGACCCGTGTGTTGTCACCCCCGGAGTTACATCCATTCAAGTCTCAATTGAGTGGTGTGTAACGCCATTAGCGGGGGCACAGCAGTCGTGTCTCTTCTTCTGGAGACTTTTGTCAACCCTACATATGCTGTGCTATTTTCTTGACATTTTGTGTCACTTCTTCTGGATCTTCTAGTGTGCTATCTACACATTGTATACTATCAAAACACGGCTTGCTATGCTTCAAATATTTTTTTTTGGAATTATGGCTTCATCCTCCTCTACTAGATGAGACCCTTGAGAGATTATCGAGGGTCTCAACTAGTAGAGGAGGATGAAGCCATAACTCCAATAAAAATATAAAAGTTGAAACATGGCAATGTGTAACTTTAGTGAAGTTCAACTAGTCCAATTATAATTTATGTGCACATTATTTTCAAATTTATGCCCACTTCTTGGGCAAGCTTGAGTATCTCACCAAGCTCCCTCATCCTAAAGATGAAACGATCGAAAAAAAGAAAGTTGTATAAGAAATGGGTAGAGTGTTACTTTGAAGTCCTCCCCTAGATTTAATATGGTTGTGAACCACATGTATCTAGAAATATTAGTTTCATTGATACAAGCAAGGAAGCTTGGTATCATATTTCTTAGGTCTGCTCTAGAAAGTGAAATACCTCCCAAGTTGTTCAACTTTATAAATATCAACATTCTCTAAGAATTGAAGACACTACATCATTTTCTTCACACTTTGATACCTTCAAAGGTATTTGAGGTGAGCTCAAACTCCATCATCCCTTGTATATAGATCTCACCAAACTAAAGAAACAACAACATGAAGTCTATCTATGTTTTGGCATATTTTCCTCCTAACTCTGAAACTATCTATCAACAAATCTTGGCATCTGAAACATTTCCCATGCTAGACTATGTTTATCTCTAGCTATCTTACTTTATGTCCTCTACTACTAAATAAGTGATTGCTACACTGGTTGTTGGTCAAGGGTGTGGTAATTCTACTCATGGATGGTGTAGGGGTTTCAAAAATGGTGGAAGAGGGTTATCCCCTCTTTAGTATCCTGGAAGAGGGTTCTTTCCTCTTTAGTCTCAATTCTACAACTTCTACAACAGACTAATCATACTGAAGACAAATGCTAGAAGAAGAATGGAATGCCAGAATGGGAAAACCAAGTATCCACTATTAATGTTGATGAAGAATCTCCATATGCCTCTAGTGGAGCCACTCCTTAGACGGTAACACTAAGTTCATCTGACCATGAAATGCTAATTAAAGCTACCTCTACTATTATTATCATGCCTCAGGAAAATATTGCTCTCCACTTAGTTAATCCTTCTTGTCTTCAAGAATCTTCTTCTTCAACAAAACAAGATTGAATTGTTGATTTTAGTTCTATAGCCCATTTAATCGGTAAGAAAAATTTCTTCACTTACTTAAAGAAATTCAAATATCATCCTCTTGTGTGTATGGCAGACAGCTCTACTTCTCCAGGCACTAGAATAGGAGATGATAATAACACATATCTTAATTTGTTTTGTTTGTGCCTAAATTTCCCTTGAACTTGATATCTATCAAAAAAATTACCAAGTATTTAAACTCTAGTGTAATGTTATTTTCTTACACTGTCTCCATGTCAGATCTTAGGAAGAAGATGATTGGTGGGGGATATGAGGTGGAGATGGTTTTTACTATCTATAGACTTTGTCATCTTCTCCCATTATTACTATTGTGGCCCAATCTACCTCCCTTTATCAACAACACCCAAGTCTTGGTCATTCTCCTACCATTAAGTTGAAGTCTTAATTTTCCCAGTTTATCTTCTAAAAAAATTACATGTCAGTATTGTCACCTTGGGAAACACAATTTCTCTATGTTTTCTTCTCGTCATGTTAACAAGTGTCCATGTTTGTTTTATTTAGTACATCTAATGTTTGGGGCCCAAGTCATATTGGTAATTTTACTAGTGTGCAATATTTTGTAACCTTTATTGATGATTGGTTTTGTGCCACTTGGCTTTATCTTTTAAAAGATTTTTATGAAATTTTAGATATTTTTTCCAATTTCCTAAAAGAAATAAGGACTTAATTTTCTTTTACTCCTAAGTTTGTCTGCACTTAAAATTACTCCAAATATGTGCAACATGGCTTTCAAAACTATAACATCCCTGACATGGGTTATGCTTTAACCCTAGGTGTTTTCTTTAAGAAAGATAATTATATGCTTGATTTTATCTTTGGAAAAGTAATTAAGGCTCAAGAGGAACGCATATATCAATTTTAGTCAATTTTGAATAATGTTGAAAGTAATGTTTTATTTGTTTGGACTAAAGTGCAAATTACCCAAGTTAAGGGGTTAAATTGCAAATGTTACATGAGAAGATGTTCCTCATGTGTTGAAGCATCATGGGAATTAAAATGATGCAGAGGTATGGCTAATGAAAGCCTGAGTACCAAGAAAGAGCTGATAAAGCAATGTTTGTGCATTAAAACCTAGTTTTGGTGCAATATGTAATTTACCCAAAACCTAGGGTTCAATGAGAAATTTACCACTTCAATAAGGTCCTTAATATTCTTGGCATATTGTAGAGGCAATAAAATGAGAGGGGAATCTCATTTGAGCTACTTTGAAGGTGAGAGAATCGTGATATTAAAATAATCAAGATTTAAGCATAAATGGAACTTTATTTCAAATTAATGCAACAATAAATATATTAATTGAAGGTCCTTCAACCAAAAACGAGATGGTTGGATTTTCTCAAGTGTGAAAACCATTGTGCTTTTTATAGGCCACGAAATATCTAACTTGAGTGGAGAGTCCACTCACCTTAAGTTAATGGAAAGTAATATCCACTAAAAATGGGATATTAATATAATATGATTAAGGTGCTTAATTTCTTCTCCCTTAATTCATGGATAATGGAAGGGAATTTGGAGATAAGGAATATAGATTTGCATGCACGTATTTGAGGAGGAAGAGGTGGCACAAATTTTGGAATTAAAGGATTAAGATGAGGCATTTTCTCTCTCATTGATTTCCTTATAAAAAGACCCTTTACCACTCAAACCAAGGACTTTTTCGAATCCACTTCTTTCCTTTGCTTGCAAAAACGTTCAAGGAATATAGGGACATCAGGAAGACGACCCTCAACCTGTTGGTAAGATTCTTGACCTCCATTCATCTTGATTTCATAGTGGAAATCATAAATCAATGCTTGATTTCTTCATATCTCGATCCCATCTTCACTTCTAACCATCCCTTTTCACTCAAAAGCTTGAGGAACGATCCTTGTGGTGTGAAAAAGCTACTTCCACCATTGTTTATGTGAATCTACAAGCTTTGAAGCTCAATTGGAGGCGGGTTATATAACTTGAATCCCTATTCATTGTTATGGATTTCAATTTCTCATTCAACTATGATCAATTGCTATTCTTGCAATTCCTTTAATTAGTTGATGCAATTACCATGATAATGGCAGTAGTTTTCGATGGTGTAAGGCTTGATGATGATAACATCATATTATGCTCACTTTCCAATATATTTGTATTGCAAACAGTTTTATGGTTTTGGTCCAAACGGTTTCACCAAACCGTTTGGAGACCAAACAGTTTCCAAATCGTTTGGAGACCAAACGGTTTCCAAACCGTTTGGAGGCTTGGACCACAAACCATTTAGAGGTGTTTACCATTTGGATGGGTTGACCGTTTGAGGTCAGACCCTAGAAAATGTTGGATGATGATCCAAGGGTTCCAATTGATTAAGTGAATATATAGACAATCCCCAAGTGGAAACCCTAATCAGCTAATTGTTGAAATTGCAATTAATTAAGTTGATGTTTTGGGTTGATTAGCCCAAACGGTTTCAAACCATTTCGAAGTCACCCCAAACGGTCTCAAGACCGTTTGGAGGTCAACCAAGACAATTTGGTGGTCTAAGGTTGAATATGGTTGAGTAATTGAAGAGTTAGAGATATCAAATCAAAGTGCAATCAATAACTATATTGATGATCAATCCAATGACCTAAACCCTAATTGGATTTAACAATTTTTTTATTGAATTATGAGGCAAATGGTCTCAAGACCATTTGTAGGTCATCCAAATGACCTCAAGACTGTTTGAGGTCAGGTCACTTTATAATTTGATGGTGATTCATTGGTTTCAATTGGATTAGTTCTACAATGTTAAGCATTGATGGTTCCTCGATTCCAAAACCCTAATTGAAGGAGTCTTGATTATAAACCCTAGTTTAATTGGGTTTAAAACCCTAATTGATGGTCTAATTGCAGGTTGATTATATTGTTCAATTAATGAATGAATCAAGTATTCAATTGAAAGGCAGTT
Organism: Alisma plantago-aquatica; assembly: GCA_963693085.1. Lineage (NCBI taxonomy): Eukaryota > Viridiplantae > Streptophyta > Magnoliopsida > Alismatales > Alismataceae > Alisma > Alisma plantago-aquatica. The sequence continues at coordinate 749,411,206 of OY856409.1, forward strand.
CATGGATTGAAACCTTGAAATGATTAAGTATTGAAACACCTTTTTGGTCCATTCGGTTTTGAGAGGTTTTGGACCAAATGGTCTCAAGACCATTTGGGACCAAACGGTCTCAAGACAGTTTGGGACAAAACGATCCCAAACCATTTGGAGACCCAAGCTCATTCGGTTTCAACACTTTCTAGCTCATTCGGTTTCAAGGAAATGTTTGCTTAAACGGTTTCAAGGGAAATATGCCCAAATGGTTTCAAACCGTTTGAACTCTGAAAATCCAAGACCGTTTAAGGTCTAAGTAGGCAAGACTATTTGAGATTCAAAATGGTTAATCCATTTGGATACCTAATATAATTGCAGATTCAATTGGTCAATTCATTTTGACATCTCAAGTAATTGAAAGTTTCATTGATAAAATCATTTTGGACATCCTAGAAGAGGATGAGAGAGAGAGATGTATACATATAAGATAATCATATAGCAATCAAACCTAACACATTTTGAAGTAAGGGTGATATACAATTAGGGTATGATCCTTGGTAAAGAGATCATGAAACCCTAATTGAGTTAATTGATGAATTCAAACCCTAAATTAGGGCAATTCTGAATGAAACCCTAATCTAAGAAGTTAATGTGATATGAATTTAGGGTAATGACATAAGTAACCCTAATTCATGGTATTTTGATGTAAAACCCTAATTGGGATGAATAGTAAACTCTAATTGTGGGTTACTGAACATAAACCCTAAATCTAGGGTGATGTGATGTGAATAGTAAACCCTAATTCTGGATTATGCTATTTAGCATAGAACCCTAATCCTGGACAATGAAATGATGAATCATTGGTCCCAATTAAATAAAGGGGGATGAGTAACCCTGATTGCTATAAAATGGGAAACCCTAACCCTGGTATGGGAATAGTGATATTACCCTTGTATAGAATGGAATTGAAATATGATTGATATATCTGTTATCATGTGCGCTAACCATGCAGATATCATGAGATGATGAACATAGCCAGGTATGAGCTATGATGTTTTATTATTAAAAATTGTTATTGGGCCTTGTGTGCCATAATATGTCTTGTTTCTTAGTAAGAGGTAACAAGAGAGTTGATGGACATCAAGTGCCAGATAAGATGCTTGTGTAGCAAGTGTCATGTGTACCTTGGTCAGATGACCTGAAGGTGATGATTACTTAAAACAGTGGTAATAGTGCCCAGTGATTAGCAGAGGGTTTGAATGCCCAGAACCATATGTTTATGCCATTGAATTTGAAATGAGGGATTGAGATCCCAATGTCTTTTAGAGACTGAGAAGTAACTGATCAAAATAGTACATGTTTCTTCATAGAATTTTTCTTAATAAGTTATGTTTACAAACTTGACTGATGCTAAAAGGATATGATAATGTACCTAATTAATCAAATGAAAGTTATTCGTGTAGTGCTCTGAACATAGATCCATCATCGTCAGAAGCGGGTGATGGTGAAACAAGTTTTCTTACGAGATCTCCTGGAGTTCGCATATTTTGCATATGTGGGAGTCGATGGGAAAAAATATCCTTACGTCCTAATGAGGGAATTGATGGAAGGTAAACATTAAACCTCTCAATAATTCATGCTTCCGGGTCAGATGTATCACTAATCTCCCGATGATGTTAATGCCGCATCGATGGAGGTAAACATGAAATCTCTCGATCGTGAAGAGAGTACAGCCGCCACTGTAACTCTATATCTAGATGCCACTATACCCTTGCAAGCTATGTAGCAGAGACACAAGATGTCCTGCATGTAATCTCACACTAACCAAGATGTGGGAAGTCATCGAAGCTGACTCTTCCATTTGACTTAGTATGGTACCGATATTGACTTCGTAGTGATCGATTGGAGTATGAGTGGTATACCTCATCTTCTCAGAGCTTAAGTATGTTTGTAAAATGTAATCATCCGTGTAGCGTATTTGCATAAGATTGAAATACGAGAACCACTGGTTGATGTTTTGTTGCTTAGCATGACCTTGATACATAAATATTACTTATGTTTCTCTAAATTCCTTATTAAATAAGAGACATGCTGCCTTGTTAAGTTATAGCTGAATTACTTGAATAGGAATGTTTCTCTAACCTACATAGATAGTAATTATCTTCTATTGAAGTATTTTATCCCACTGCTAAGTTTATTTCTATTAAACTTCAGTAATAATGTTTACGGAGGAGAGTTATATCTCTCACTGGGGCAATTGTATAATTGTCTCACCCCCGTGGGATTCAACGTTTTTAGGTATATGCAGACAAAGAGGCAGAACCTCTGTAGCAGAGGAAGAGCAGCAGCAGCAACATCAAGGACAATAGTAATATCCCAGGTGGGGATGCTGGATGTCAATCTTTGTACATAAAGTCCTATGTTTCGTCTTTGTACTCTCAGGTCCTAGGAGTCAGTAGATAGTGTTTAATAATCAACCTGAGATTTTGGTTTGATGATACATGGAATGTCCAATATGAACCAGTATGTAAATATACTACTATGTTTCTTGTTTACAGAATCTTTGGTAATGGATCTTTTTATAAAAGGTTTTAATTTTTAGTGATTTTCAGTAATTTCGCTGCTAACAAAACGCTTCCGCATTAGTTAATCTTGTTTTATGAGTTGGTTTCTACAAGTTTAGTGGTATCAGAGCTCTAGGTTTGCTGAGTCTACAGAGACATAGGATTAAGGTCATTGAGTCTGTTCTAAGTGTTTTCCAGTTTATCTGATATTGTCTTCTGCTCATATTGGAGGAGAAGAACTTGAAGGTGTATGGATCGCATGATGAACATGCTGCTGAGAGTAGTGTTGCTACACCAGGAGGAGGAGTAAGGGATCAAGCTAGGAAGGAACCTATACCTGAGATTCCTCAGCTTGATCCAACTGCATTAGGGAACCCAACTTTCCAAGCCATGTATGGACAGTTTATAGCAGCCATGACCCATATGACAGATAGGATGCCACTGCCTACACCAAGGGCACCGGTCCATAATGAAAGATAAGGAGCTGGCAAGACCTTTGAAAGGCTTTGGAGAGTAGGAGCCATGGAGTATGCTGGCACAGCTTACCCAGCAGATGCTGACTTATGGTTAACTGAGATGGAGAAAGCTTTCAGAATCCTTATGATTCCTGAAGATGAGAAGGTGAGACATGTTGTCTATCTTCTGAAGGGGATTGTCGGTCATTGGTGGACCATTGAGGAAGGCAAGAGACCCGGTGTTGAAGTCGGATGGGACTAATTCCGTTGTGAGTTTGTTGATAGATACTTTCCTAAGACATATCTAGATGAGAAGATCTCTCAATTTGAGTGGTTGAGGCAAGGACAAATGAACATTAGCGAATATGAAGCTAGGTTCATGGAGATGTTGCGGTTTTGTCCGCACATGGCAGCTACTGATGAGGAAAGGATTCAGCATTTCGAGAAGGGATTGAACGCTGAATTGACCACTCCGGTGTCTGCTCTAGAGAACTGGGAGAGGTTTGCCACTTTTGTGGAGTCCGTAAGGAGGATTGGAAGGTCTGTGATCGAGAAGCGACAGACCAGTAATAAGAAAGTGTATCCTCAGTTTCAAGGACCCTTGTCTGAGAATTTCAAGAAGCTGAGATTCTCTGCACCACTACCACTAAAGTTTAATGCCCTAACATGGTGGGCGTCAAGTAGGGGTAGGGGTCATAGTTTTACTCCAAGTAGAGCCCCCAGTACAGCATCAACATCAGTGACGGGACCACGCAGACAGAGTTTGGGAAGTTACAACTGCTATCAGTGTGGAAGGTTAGGACAGTTGAAGAGGGATTGTCCTTAGAAGGACAGAATTGTGACTCAACCCCAGGGGCAGAGTCAGTAGGTCTCACATAGGTGACAGTTTATTGACAATGCTAGAGGACATGGACAAGCATCCCAAGCTAGATCGTCGGCACCAAACAACCAAGCACATGGTCAACAACAAGCAACAACTAGATTCTATGCTATGAATCAACCCGAAGTAGTAGTCAACCCTCGGGTTGTGACAGGTCAGATGGAACTATTTTATTCTGATATGTCTTCATCCTACTTTGTATCTGTGTTAATTGATCTGAATGTTATGCATTCTTTTATCACTCGAGAAGTGATTTACAACTACAACATGACTATCAGTCATAGAGCAGATATTTTGATGCTAGAAACCCCTTTACTAGGATCTACAGTGTTGCGAGAGGTGTGTTCTCCCTACAATATTTTTTTTCTGAACATCGCATTCAAGTGGATTTTATACCACTTGCGATATAGGGTTTTGAAATAATCCTAAGGATGGACACCTTAGAGAAGTATAAGGTTGTCTTGGATTGTAGTTCCAAGCAAGATGTGTTCATAAATGATGGTGACACATGGATCTTTCAGGGAGACAGAAAGATTCTTCCATGTTGTCTTGTGTCAGTTATGGTAGCTGAGAAGTTGATGAGACAGGGATGCTTTGCATTCTTGGCTCATGTGGTAGATACCATAATGGAGATCCCTCATCCTTCTGAAGTTCCGGTAGTCAGGGAATTTGAAGATGTATTTCGTGAAGAACTTCCAGGTGTTCCTCCACCCCGAGAGATTTATTTTGAGATTAATCTAATCTCGGGCACGCAACCAATAGCACAAACGCCGTATAGAATGGCACCTGCTGAGATGGCAGAGCTCAAGAAACAACTACAAGAGTTGCTTGAGAAGGGTTTTATCCGACCGAGTACTTTACCATGGGGTGCTCCTGTTCTTTTTGTTAAAAAGAAAGATGGGTTGATGTGATTATGCACTGACTACACAGAGTTAAATAAAGTCACTATAAAGAACAAGTATCCCCTGCCAAGGATAGACGACCTGTTTGATCAGTTGTGTGGTGCAACTATTTTTTCTAAGATAGATCTGAGGTCGGGATACCATCAGTTGCATATCAAGGAGGGTGACATATCTAAGTCTGCCTTAAGGACAAGATATGGTCACTATGAGTTCACAATTATGTCATTTAGACTAACTAATGCACCAGTTGCATTCATGGAACTCATGAATAGAATCTTTCAACCTTTTCTTGAGCAGTGTGTAGTCGTCTTTACAGATGACATCCTGATATATAGTAGAGATGCCCAACAACATGAGCAGCATCTCCATCAGGCTTTGACTTTTCTAAGAGTGCATAGGCTATATGCTAAGTTTAGCAAATGTGAGTTTTGGCTACCAGAAGTTTCTTTTCTAGGACACGTAATATCTGCTTCAGGTATTCATGTTGATCCTAAGAAGGTAGAATATGTCCTGCAATGGGAACATCCAAAGAGGCCGACAGAAATATGCAGTTTCCTAGGACTAGTAGGCTATTACATGAGGTTCATTAAGAACTTCAGTTCTATAGCTTTACTCCTGACCAAGTTGACCAGGAAGGAGGTTCCTTTTGTCTGGAATGATAGGTGTCAACAATCTTTCCAGTTGCTGAAGGAAAGGCTAACAAGTCCACCCGTGTTGGTGTTACCTGAGTAGGGAAAGGGGTAGATAGTCTTTTGTGATGCATCTAAGAATGGCTTAGGGTGTGTGTTGATGCAGGATAAGCAAGTGATTTCTTTTTCTTCTCGACAACTTAAGAAACACAAGGAGAATTATCTGGCACACAGTCTAGAGCTCGCTGCTGTGGTCCATGCCTTGAAGATCTAGAGACATTATCTCTATGGAGAAACATTCTAGATTTTCACCGACCATAAGAATCTAAAATATATATTTTCACAGCATGAGCTAAACATGAGGCAGTGCCACTGGATGGAATTAATCAAGGACTACGACTGTACAATTGATTACCATCTAGGGAAGGCCAATGTAGTGGTTGATGCACTAAGTAGAAAATCATCAACACCATCCTTAGATAAAGAACATTTAAATTCCTTAGTGTGCTCTAAGAGAGATATGTTTATCTCTTTGAGGCAAGACAATGTACAGCTGATACTGTTATTCAGGAGATCAGGTCAGAGTATGGTAGTGAGAAATGAGATGGCTTCCATGATTCAGATAATCAGGTAGTCTGTTACCATGGTAGGATGGTAGTACCTGATGTTGATAACTTAAGGAAGTTAGTTCTGGAAGAAACTCATTCTTCGATGTATGTGATGCATCCATGGAGCACCAAGATGTATCATAACTTGAAAGATATGTATTTTGGGCCTAGATTGAAGAAAGATGTTGTTGAGTTTGTTATGCGGTGTCCAGTGTGTCAGCAGGTTAAAGCTAAACATCAGAAGCCCGCAGGAACAATGCAACCTCTGCCTATACCGCAGTGGAAATGGGATCATGTAACCATGACTTTGTGGTTGTTTTGCCTAGAACAACTAAAGTTCATGATTCCATTTGGGTGATAGTTGATAGGTTGACTAAGACAACACATTTCTTACCTATCAAAACAACCTACACAGCTAAGAAGCTTACACAAATATACACAGATGAGATAGTGCGGTTGCATGGGGTTCCAGCTACTATCATTTCTGATAGAGGTCCCCAGTTTACGAGTCATTTTTGGGAACGACTACATAAAGCTTTGGGTACGCAATTAAGGTTTAGTACAGCCTTTCACCCACAAATAGATGGACAATCGGAGAGGACCATACAAACCTTGGAGGACTTGCTTAGAGTATGTGTCCTTCAGTTTGTTGGAAGTTGGGATCTACACCTGAGCCTGATAGAATTTTCTTATAATAATAGCTATCAGCACAGTGTTGAGATGGCACCATAAGAAGCTTTATATGGTAGACGTTGTAGATGTCCCTTATGTTGGTATGTAATAGGAGAATATCAACTTTTGGGTCCTAAGTTGGTTCAACACACAACTGAGAAGATTAAAGTCATACAACAACAGTTGAAAGTTGCCCAAGATAGACATAAATCTTATGCTAACAAACGTTGTAGACCCTTAGAATTCCAAGTTGGAGACAGAGTATACCTCAAGGTTTCACCTTGGAAAGGTATCTTGAGATTTGGAAAGAAGGGGGAGTCAACTCCTAGATTTATGGGGCCTTATTTGATCATTGAAAGGATGGGAAAGGTTGCCTATAAGCTGGAGTTACAACCTGAGTTGCATAGATTGCACCCAGTGTTTCATATCTCTATGCTGAGGAATTGTCATCCTAACACAGAGTTAGTTCTACAACCTGTGGAGGTCGAACTAAATGATGATATATCTTATGTTGAAGGACCTGTGTTGGTTCTTAACAGAAGAATTAAAAAGATGAAAAAGAAAGAAATTACTCTTGTAAAAGTTCTCTAGCATCACTGTGGCATTGAAGAATCTACGTGGGATCTAGAGGAAGAGATGAGGAGGAAATATCCTACTCTCTTCTCTTAATGTTTCTGTTGATGATTTCGGGGATGAAATCCTTGTAAGGGGTGGATAATTTGTAACATCCCTGACTTGGGTTATGATTAACCCTAGGTGTTTTGTTTAAGAAAGATAATTATATGCTTGATTTTATCTTTTGAAAAGCAATTAAGGCTCAAGAGGAACTTATATTTCAATTTTAGTCCATTTTGAATAATGGTGAAAGTAATGTTTTATTTGTTTGGACTAAATTGCAAATTACCCAAGTTAAGGGGTTAAATTGCAAATGTTACAAGAGTACATGTTCCTCATGTACTGAAGCATCATGGGAATGAAAATGATGTAGAGGTATGGCTAATGAAAGCCTGAGTACCAAGAAAGAGTTGATAAAGCAATGTTTGTGCATTAAAACCTAGTTTTGGTGTAATATGTAATTTACCCAAAACCTAGGGTTCAATATGAAATTTACCACTTCAATAAGGTCCTTAATATTCTTGGCATCTTTTAGAGTCAATAAAATGAGAGGGGAATCTCATTTGAGCTACTTTGAAGGAGAGAGAATCTTGATATTAAAATAATCAAGATTTTAGCATAAATAGAACTTTATTTCAAATTAATGCAAAAATAAATATATTAATTGAAGGGCCTTCAACCAAAAATGAGATGGTTGGATTTGTTCAAGTTTGAACACCTTTTTGCCTTTTGTAGGCCACGAAATATCTAACTTGAGTGGAGAGTCCACTCACTTTAAGTTAATGGAAAGTAATATCCACTAAAAATGGGATATTAATATAATATGATTAAGGTGCTTAATTTATTTTCCCTTAATTCATGGATAATGGAAGGGAATTTGGAGATAAGGAAGATAGCTTTGCATGCATGTATTTCAGGAGGAAGAGGTGGCACAAATTTTGGAATTAAAGGATTAAGATGAGGCATTTTCTCTCTCATTGATTTCCTTATAAAAAGACCCTTTACCACTCAAACCATGGACTTTTTCGAATCCACTTCTTTCCTTTGCTTGTAAAAACGTTAAAGGAATCTAAGGACATCAGGAAGACGACCCTCAACCTATTGGTAAGCTTCTTTACCTCCATTAATCTTGATTTCATGGCGGAAATCATAAATCAATGCATGATTTCTTCATATCTCGATCCCATCTTCACTTCTAACCATCCCTTTTCACTCAATAGCTTGAGGACCGATCCTTGTAGTGTGAGAAAGCTACTTCCACCATTGTTCACATGAAGATCGAAGCTTTGAAGCTCAATTGGAGGCAGGTTATATAACTTCAACCCCTATTCATTATTATTGATTTCAATTTCTCATTCAACTATGTTCAATTGCTATTCTTGGAATTTTCTTTAATTAGTTGATGCAATTACCAAGATAATGGCAGTAGTTTTCGATGGTATAAGGCTTGATGATGATAACATCATCTTAGGCTCACTTTCCAATAGATTAGTATTGCAAACAGTTTTAAGGTTTTGGTCCAAACGGTTTCACCAAACCGTTTCGAGGCTTGGACCCCGAACCGTTTAGAGGAGTTGACCATTTGGATGGGTTGACCATTTGAGTTCATACCCTAGAAAATGTTGGATGATGATCCAAGGGTTCCAATTGATTAAGTGAATATATAGACAATCTCCAAGTGGAAACCCTAATTGGCTAAGTGCTGAAATTGTAATTAATTAAGTTGATGTTTTGGGTTGATTAGCACAAACGGTTTCAAACCATTTGGAAGTCACCCCAAACGGTCTCAAGACCATTTGGAGGTCAACCAAGACCGTTTGGAGGTCTAGGGTTGAATATGGTTGAGTAATTGAAGGGTTAGAGATATCAAATCAAAGTGAAATCAATAACTATATTGATGATCAATCCAATGACCTAAACCCTAATTGGATTTCACAATTTTTTTTATTGAATTATGAGGCAACCGGTCTCAAGACCGTTTGGTGGTCATCCAAACTACCTCAAGACCGTTTGAGGTCAGGTCACTTTATAATTTGATGGTGATTCATTTGTTTCAATTGGATTAGTTCCACAATGTTAAGCATTGATTGTTCCTCGATTCCAAAACCGTAATTGAAGGAGTCTTGATTATAAACCCTAGTTTAATTGGGTTTAAAACCCTAATTGATGGTCTAATTGATGGGTGATTCTATGGCTCAATTGATGAATGAATCAAGTATTCAATTGAAAGGCAGTTCATGGATTGAAACCTTGAAATGATTAAGTATTGAAACACCTTTTTGGTTCATTCGGTATTGAGAGGGTTTGGACCAAACAGTCTCAAGACCATTTGGGTCCAAACGGTCTCAAGACCGTTTGAGTCCAAACAATCTCAAGACCGTTTGGGACAAAACGATCCCAAACCATTTGGAGACCCAAGCTCATTCCGTTTCAACACTTTCTAGCTCATTTGGTTTCAAGGCAATGTTTGCTTAAACGGTTTCAAGGGCAATATGGCCAAACGGTTTCAAACCGTTTGAACTCTATCCAAAACTGTTTAAGGTCTAAGTCGGCAAGACCTTTTGAGGTTCAAAATGGTTAATCCATTTGGATACCTAATATATATGAAGATTCAATTGATCAATTCATTTGGACTTCTCAAGTAATTGAAAGTTTAATTGATCAAATCATTCTAGACATCCTAGAAGAGAATGAGAGAGAGAGAGATTCATACATGTAAGATAATCATGTAGCAATCAAACCTAACAAATTTAAAGTAAGTGTGATATACAATTAGGGTATGATTCTTGGTAAAGACATCATGAAACCCTAATTGAGTTATTTGATGAATTCAAACCCTAAATTAGGGCAATTCTGAATGAAACCCTAATCTAGGAAGTTAATGTGATATGAATTTAGGGTAATGACATAAGTAACCCTAATTCATGATATTTTGATGTAAAATCCTAATTGGGATGAATAGTAAACCCTAATTTTGGGTTATTGAACATAAACTCTAAAGATAGGGTGATGTGATGTGAATAGTAAACCCTAATTCTGGATTATGCTATTTAGCATGGAACCCTAATCCTGGACAATGAAATTACGAATCATTGGTCCCAATTTAATAAAGGGGGATGAGTAACCCTAATTGCTATAAAATGGGAAACCCTAACCCTGGTATGAGAATAGTGATATTACCCTTGTATTGCATGGAATTGAAATATGATTGATATATCTGTTATCATGTGTGCTAACCATGCGGATATCATGAGATGATGAACATACCCAAGTATGAGTTATGATGTTTTATTATTAAAAATTGTTATTGGGCCTTGTGTGCCATAATATGCCTTGTTTCTTAGTAAGAGGTAACCAGAGAGTTGATGGGCCTCAAGTGCCACATAAGATGCTTGTGTAGCAAGTGTCATGTGTACCTTGGTCAGATGACCTGAAGGTGATGATTACCTGAAATAGTGGTAACAGTGCTCAGTGATGAGCTGAGGGTTTGAATGCCCAGAACCATATGTTTATGGCATTGAGTTTGAAATGAGGGACTGAGACCCCAATGTATTTTACAGACTGAGAAGTAACTGATGAAAATAGTACATGTTTCTTCATAGCATTTGTCTTAATAAGTTATGTTTGCAAACTTTACTGATGCTAAAAGGAAAAGATAATGTACCTAATTAATCAAATGAAAGCTATTCATGTAGTGCTCTGACCATAGATCCATCATTGTCAGAAGCGGGTGATGGTGAAATAGGTTTTCTTACGAGATCTCCTGGAGTTCGCATATTTTGAATATGTGGGGGTCGATGGGTGAAAATATCCTTACGTCCTAATGAGGGAATTGATGGAAGGTAAACATTAAACATCTCAATCCTTCATGCTTCCGGGATGGATGTATCACTAATCTCCCGATGATGTTAATTTTGGATCGATGGAGGTAAACATGAAATCTCTCGATCGCGAAGAGAGTACAGTCGCCACTGTAACTCTATAGCTAGATGCCATTATACCCTGGCAAGCTATGTAGCAGAGACACAAGATATCCTGCATGTAATCTCACACTGACCGAGATGTGGGAAGTCATGGAAGTCGACTCCTCCATTTGACTTTGTATGGTACCGATATTGACTTTGCAGTGATCGGTTGGAGTATGAGCGGTATACCTCATCTCCTCAGAGCTTAAGTATGTTTGTAAAATGTAATCAACCATGTAGTGTATTTGCATAAGATTGAAATACAAGAACCACTGGTTGATGTTACGTTGCTTAGCATGTCCTTGATACATAAATGTTACTTATGTTTCTCTAAATTCCTTATTAAATAAGAGACATGCTGCCTTGTCAAGCTATAGCTGAATTACTTGAATAGGAATATTGCTCTAATCTACATAGACAATAATTATCTACTATTGAAGTATTTTATCCCACTGCTCATCTTATTTTTATTAAACTACAATAATAATGTTTAAGGCGGAGAGCTATATCTCTCGCTGGGGCAATTGTATAATTGTCTCACCCCCGTGGCATTCAACGGTTTTAGGTAGACATAGACAAAGAGGCAGAACCTCTATAGCAGAGGAAGAGCAGCAGTAGCAACATCAAGGACTACAGTAATATCCCAGGTGGGGATGCTGGATGTCAAACTTTGTACATAAAGTCCTATGTGTCGTCTCTGTACTCTCAGGTCCTAGGAGTCAGTAGATAGTGTTTTATAATCAACCTGAGATTTTGGTTTGATGATAAATTAAATTTCCAATATGGACCAGTATGTAAATATACTACTATGGTTCTTGTTTAAAGAATCTTTGGTAATGTATCTTTTTATAAAAGGTTTTAATTTTTAGTGATTTTTAGTAATTACGTTGCTAAAGAAACGCTTCCACATTAGTTAATCTTGTTTTATGAGTTGGTTGCCACAAAAACATTTGCATCTCCAACAAAATTGTTCATCAAACCTCTTGTCCCTATATCCCACAACAAAATGGTGTAATTAAAAGGAAAAAACAAACATCTTCTTCATGTATATCATAAACTTTTAATTTAAATGAAAATAACTCCTAAGAATATCACGTGTGACATGACTTTCAAAATATTTGCATATCCAATTTGCATATCAAACCTTCTATCCCTATGGCCCACATCAAAATGGCATAGCTAAAAAGAAAAACAAACAACATCTTGGCATAGCTCGTAAGGGGTACACACTGGAAACTGGTGTACGCATTCTTCCCTTCAAATATAGGAAGTTGTTCTGATCAAAATTGGAATGTTGAAGTAGTATTTCCCTCCTTAATTATCACCCATATTCTCATATGTGTGGGAGTATTGCTTGAATAAGGCCTTTCTCTGATACCAATTGCTATATCTATAATGAGCTCTAGAGGAAGGGTGGATAGAGCAAAAACCACTTAAACAAAATTTATTAGACCTACAAGATATTTTCCAAGATAATATTAATGTTTGAAATCTGATTGCAACTAAACATGCATATGAAGGGAGAGATACTTTGAAAAAACACCAAAAAACACAAGTATTTATATTAGTTCCAACAATCAAACTAGGATATGCACGTCCACTACCTAGAGGGGTAAATCTCTAAGATTTTCAACCATGTCTCACTCCTTATATTCCATTATCATGGTTACAACATAATCCCAACCTTTTATAGGTCAAGGCATAATTAGACTTCCCATTTGAGGATAAGGAAACAACAACCATTTTAAAAAGGACTTACCTATCCATGAATAAGAGTCATTTTCCTTACTAAGGACTTACCTACTCTTGCAATGAGTTTTCAGCCTTCACCAAGGACTTACCCACTCTTGCAATTAGTCTTCAACCTTCAAGGTCTTACCCACTCTTATCTTGGATCTTTCACCTTTGACTTCACCTTTGCCTAGGAGAAGCTTTTCAGTAAAAGACTCCTTACCATCTTATTCTTCTCCTTTCTTAGGCAATAGAAATAATCTTCATCTTCATGGTGCAAAGAGATATTAAATGGTATAGGAAGTGAGAGACTCACAAGATTAACATATAGGACTAACTCTCTTACAAATCTTCAACTCACTCTGATGGATGTAGCAAGTGATTAAGCTCATGCGAGAGAAAAATGGCTCTTTGAGGAAAAATGTATCTCAAGTAAAGTGTAGCTACCTTTAGCCAACAAACCTTGGTGTATGGGAAATTTTCTAGTCATATGAGTTGCAAACATGCAATAAACTTTGTCGACATGAGGTTTTGGGAATAGTGATTAATAGTGTCGTCGGTCGCATTACTCCAGGGAAAAATCAACTGAATGAACTAGTTGTTTTAGGTGTTCTAAAACCTCTTAAGTGAAATAAAGTTGATCTTAATCAATTCAATCACACATATGAGATTAAATACATGTCAAAATATCATTACAAATGATTTACATCAAAGATCTAAGGAGAAAACTATGTGTTCTTCAATCTTGATCTATGTGCTTATATAACTTTTTTTCCAATTAGGATTTGCATGTTTAGGCATTTGGAATGTGCCCATCTAATCTGAAACAACTCAAGTAGATGTGTTACACACAAATAAATGGATATTCTAGTTATCATCAAAACAAGGGATTAGTCAATTTATACCTTGATTCAACATTCTCGGCTTTTGAAGATGACAAACCATTCTTAAATATATTGAAAGATTTTTAAATAGAATAATTAAAATCATAACTTTGGAGAAACCTAGTGGTTTCAATGAATTGAGTACATATGCCTCCCTTAATCTATGCTAATTGATTTCATATACTCTGCCTCAGTTTCTATTATTCGTCCTATATGATTAGCTTTCATAAATTATATAGAAACCATGTATTATCCTCATATATATCTTCTCCCCTTCACATAAGACATATCTTCTACCCCAATGTCATTTCAAAAATGAGGACGGTTGAAATTATGAGAAAAGGGAGAATAGAAGAGAAAAAACAAAGAACATATCTAAGAGTGTACATAAAGAAAACTAAGACATACATTAGAACAACCCTTAATGCATTTCTAGCAAGAATGAAGGCAAGGCAATGCAAGCAACTCACACATATAAATATGAAAATAACCTTAGCAGGTTTGAGTATATATGAAAAAAGATACAAGCATAACATAAGATGAATAACAATTAATGAACAAAATTAGAATTACATGTAGATATTTGATGGGGCTCCAAACATCACACCAATAATAACCCTAAGGGAATAACCCTTAGGTTTAACCAAAACTTGTGCAATAATTCCCTACTCCACACGAATGGAACCCTTATTACTATATACTTAAGGGTCAAACCAAAGGACAACCTCTTAGGCAGTTATATGTTTTTAGATGTATTAAGAGTAATATTTATCACCCAAAAAGTTGATTGATTGATTAAACTAAATTGTTGCTAGTAGAAACAAGGATTAAAGAAGTAAATAAATGATAAAAGAAAGGAATAGTGCATGGAGTTTCACTTGCCAAAGACAACATAATTATTCTAGAAAAAATTCAACTCCTGAATAACAGTTTACTAGATAGAGGTTTAGCTATTGCAGTCTCATGGGATACATATCATTGCATGGATTAAATTCCCTTTGGGAATGACCAGTTTTGATACCCAAGCTTTTGGCTCATCTAATTGGACTCCTTAAATACAGTCGATCAGTCTTGATAAATTAGCAGATCATAATAGAATCACATCACTATCCCTTGTTGACACCTCAGGAGGATAATAAGATCATTCTAAATTTCTAATCATGATCACAACAACTTGCACATACACAATTATAACAAGTATGAAAAGCAAGGCAACAACTTGCAAGGCTAGAATATAAGTAGAATGCTACTTTATTTAGCAATAACATTGTTAAGTTAGTTACATGCTAGAATATGATACCAGTTGTTGGGGCTAGTCCCCATGCCCCAGAACAAATGTCTACTCACTCATGGTGCATTACAATAGTAGAAAGATGGATAGAACAATGGAAGGGGGCATGACACCTGGTCCATGAAGAACAATCTCTCCACTACGGAAGATACCTCCTTGCTCCTCTCTAGGGTTTGACCTACGCAAATGTGGCTTCTAAAAGTGATTAAACCACTTAGATGAACGACAAGGGTTCCCTTTTATAGATTTGTTCCTATTTCCCAAACCCTAATGTTGAATACTTTTGGCAGAAGGCAACTAATGGGTTACTCAATCTACACCTTGTATCTTATTCTCTGGAAAACCAACATGGGTTGAATCAAGGTATGTTGGATGATGAGAGTGTGCGTCAGAACTGAAGAATCTGGGAGAATCCAAGTAGGGAGTGGCTTGAGTCATGCGATTGGTGGAGCCAATCTCTTGACCGAGTGATTGGAAGGTGGACATTGGATTACTTATGGGGCCTTCCGTCCCTTAAGGTATGGCATCATGAGGTGTTGATCATCCTTCTAGAAAGTGAAGCATATATTTGGCTATTTCTACATGAAAAATATATAAAATTTGTTAATATCTGGAAAAGGGAAGATAATTGCATTTTAGTAAATCTAAGGCTAAAAATAAGGAATAGAAACACAACATCCCCTTAAAAGTGGATAAAACTATATGAAAAGAAGGGTATAACTATACTCATCAAACTACCCCAAACATAAATATTTGCTTGTCTCGCATAAAGTAAAAATAAAAAGGAGAACAAACAATTCATACTAGGATCTAGGATTCCTCTCCCAAATGAGCATACTTTGTGGTCCCTTCCACCAAACATGAACCAAGCGACCCTAGTCCTTTGAGGTCATGTAGCAACAATTGGATATCCCCTAATTGGGGCTTGTTTCTCTATTTGCTAGACTCTAGAACCTTCTAAGAACTAATTGCATCTCAATAATACTCATGATCTATCCATGTATGGTAGAAGGGATCATAAGTCAGAGTTGATTGGCTATTTTTGGGAGAGTTTTGATAAGTCCCCTGGGTATGAAATTTAGATGAAGGGGGGAGAAGAAGGCATGGAATAAACATGTTTACCTGGTCTCTCCTCTACTCGACTCAAGAATGCATTTGGGATTTTGCTGTTTTATTCGTCTCTCCTCTATTCGACTCAAGACTTTTATTTTGTTGCATTTACATTGACTGTATGTTTTCTTTGGTCTGCTTGGTCTCTTTTATTTATGCCATGCCTATATAAGAAAAATGAATATGACATATATTTCTTTGGAGGGTATGACACTCCAAACTTCGAGTTTGTCTTACAATGTATATTTCTTTTTGGATGGAAAAAAGATATGAAATTATGTAAGAAAGGTGGAAACAAAACATTGACTTGTGATTCTTCATTTTATTGTTGCATTGGAATCAGATCAACATATTAGATCAATTATTTTAGTTAATGTAATGTAAAGAAGTGTTTACAAATTTTTTTGCAAGTCATATCGAGGGCACGTGCAACATGACCTTTCTGATTCTTTCTACTTATAATCATTTTGAAGGGGAAAGGAAGCTCAATTGTTGTCCTTGGGGATCAGATCCATTAAAGATGGTTATTTATTAAAATTTTCTTTTTGCGTGGGTTAGCTTAAGAGAAAGGGTGTATTTTTACTTAATATATTTCCAATTTTCATACATCTAAGTGGTCGGCTTGGTGAAATCCATAACTCACACAAAATCGAACAATAGTAAAGAGAAGAAGGAGGGGAAAAAAGATAGATGCAAATAAAAGATAGAGAAAATTGGTTTCAGAATGAAAAAGGGAAAGGTTCGAGTTGGAGTGGTGGAGATGTATCCCCACCTTCCACCCCCAAATTCAAAATTTTGCACATCCTCAGGAAGAAGGAAGTTAGATATTGAGGGGATTTGATATGGAGGGCAGTGGGAATGGAGGGTGTTCTTTGTCTAAGAGAACCCAATAGAAACCCCAAGGTTGGGTCCTTCTCTTGTTGGTGAGCCCCTCAACCAGTCCCCATCCTGGCCACCGGTTGTCATGATCTTTGTTTAGTGGGGGTGTGGGTGGTTGCGGTTGTGCACCCCATTGTCTACAGCCTACGTCCATCCAAAGCCTTATCTCTAGGGTGATAGCCTACTCATCAAACAACAAGTTGATGATAGGATCTAGGTTGGGTAGTAGTAGGACATGCCAGTGTGTCAGGTGCATGAAGCGGGATTCCCATAGGGAAGTAGATGTAATGGGAGAAGTATATTTGGAGTTCCTAATCAGATGTCCATGTTATCTCTTCTATCGCAAAAGAGACCGACTGCGTAAAATGAAGTTCACCATTATGGTTGTTGGACATGGATGTCATCAGTGTTGCCTTGGGGGAGCGGACAAGAATTGCCACTTTAAAGTCCTTGTGTGGAAGATGGTTGTGCATCTGATCCTTGAACCTCATTTCTTGTATAGATGCAAAATAGAGGCTTTAGGGCTACTTGGAGAGTTGGAAGTATGATTCATGAATGTGTTAGATATGTTTCCTTATCGCACATCACATCCTAGAAAGTCAAAGTCACATCAAGGGATTGTGGAAGAAAATATTTATGATAAGAGTTGGGATAAAAGAGGACATTGTTCCCAAGTAACAATGCTTCTCATAAAAGATAAAGATGGATATATTCGATAGATATTGTTATAGATAATAAAAAAGGAACATGCCTGACTAGGATTACACATCATCATTGGCTCACGTATCCCGCTCCATGAATGCTTGTCAATCAGTGAGATTTTGAGATCCTTACACCGTCAATCGGACGAATGGGTGGATTATTTGATGGATAGATGGAAAAGGTCATCATGGTCTTGTTGCACCTCGTCAAATATTAATCAATCTAATTGGCATTTCAAGAACATAGTGCCTTTTTTTCTCTTTTTAAGAAAGATTCTTGTGAAAAGAAAAGAAAGAAAAATTAAACAAATGTTAAAAGAGAGAAATGAAAGAGTTGGTTTGCCTTCCAAAAAGTGTCATGGTTCAACATCGCGGACCTGATCGGTGATATCATAGTACTCACATAGAGCACATGGGCAAAGTTTTGAAACCCTTGACTTCTGGATTTGTAGGACCTGGATCATGGTGAAATGAGGCACATACCTTGCACTAAGGTTGGTCCTTGTTACCTTTGGGTGCTTTTTGGTGATCTGATTGTTTTGATTCCTCCTAGAAGATTTTGATCAAGTTATCTACCTTCGTTAAATCACCAAGAACCTAATACTCAATAGTTGTCTTTCCTAGTCGAAGGATGAGTTTGCTGGCTTCAATGTTTACTAAAGCTCTCACGGTGTCTAAGAAAGGTTTCCCTAAGATTATTAGAAACTAATTATCCTCTTTGATTTCTATTACCACAAAATCGCATGGGACATAGGTGTCATGTCAGAGCTTAATTGGGACGTCTTCAACGATCCCCAGGGGATTTGTTATAGATGCATTGGCTATTTGAATTGTCATAGTTGTGGGTAGAATATTGGTGAAGCCAAAACATTGGCACAAAGTGTATGGCATAATAGATATGCTTAAGCCTAGGTCAGTTAGTCTTGATGACATGCTTTGTCTCCCAAGAAACAATCTATCCAAAATAAGCCATGATTTTTTTTGCTTTTGAGGCATCTAGGTTTGCACTATATAATAGGTCATATGCGCTATCTTCAGAGTTTCTCATTCCTCAGTAATGTTCTTTCTAGATAGAAGGGTCTTGAGGTATTTGCATGAGGTTGACATTTTAACTATTGCATTGAGGAATTGGATGCTAACATGGAGCTTCTTCATGGTATCTTTGAACTTCATGAATCTTTCATCCATCTTAGTCTTCTTGAGGTACCCCAGATGGGGTACATGAGGTTTATACATGGATGTGTCTAATGGTATTTCCAATCCAAGTTTGACTGATGGTGTTACAACATCTGAGTTCTTACTAGTATCTGGTTGGGTTGGCATAGCCTAAGAGTCTGATGTTTGGGCTTCAGCTAGACTCACTACCATATGGTTGTTTGGCTGACTCGAGGCTCCGATTGGAATGCTTCCTTATTTAAAAGGAGGAGTTGGAGCACAAGCAATGGTCAGGGATGCTAAGTACACATTCCCAGACCTAGTTACAATCATGTACAATTGTTCTGGATGTTTGGGATTGTTTTCCAATTGACCTTTGGTTGTACCTATTGGGGGTTGTTGTTTGGAAATACATGCACATATAAGGAAGTGCAAACAAAAAATTTATCTATCTGCCCATAATAGTAGGATTGTGTCAACAAATATGAAATAGGAAATATGGTTTAGTAAGTTTATACTTGGTCCTGGAGCAAGTCCAGTGACTACAACTCGTTGTAGTGCAACTATATTCGAGTTGCTCTGGGACAATGTCTGTGTAGCTCCTGGTCATCACCATGGAAAAAAATCGAATAGCATCTATGATGGTTCTTGCACTCTCCCCATAGAATGCAAGATGAAATTGTACTACTAGCGACGTGCAAAGGCCACATCGCCTCTACATAAGTCCACATTAACCAACTAGAACTCTTGTCACTCTAGTAAAATATAAAATAATGAGTTGTCCCTCACATTGGTGTATTAGTCACCAACTTTCTCTCCCACAATTGTTTCTCCTTTGATATCCCTCCCTTTAGTGGGTAGGACTTGCTCGGGCTCTCTATTGGTTACCATAACCAGAGAGGACAATAATTGTTGGAAGCAATTGAGTTGTGTTCTAGGAAGCCCACAGTAACCCTCTATTTATAGGAGGGTTAGGATCTAGATTCACAATAAGTGTGGGAGTATAAGGGACCATAAGATCATGAATTTTCACAACTTGTGAGTGTCAAACCGGTCAGTTGGCAACCAAATTAGTCTATTCACATGCGAGTCAATCGGTTCTCAGCCTAAACTAGTCATTTTTTCACATTTCCCAATCTCATACAAATTAGCAAATTCATTTCCAATTAACATATCACATTAATTTGTTTACCAACCAAATAGAACAAGCAAAACGATCAATGACTTTGGGAAAGTCACCAAAACCTTCAGTTGGCACAACTGAGTCGATCAGTACACTAGGTGAACTAGTCGTCTCACCCAACCTGAGTTGTTTGGTTCATTCAGTTAGTCGATCAATTGGTGCCCTGATTCATATAGAACTCAACCAATTCAATTATAATCAACTTTACACTCCAAACGGCCGTCTCAACACTTGAGTCGATTGTCTGACTGTTCAATCAACTGATTTGTTGCTTGAATTGAATATCTAAACAATTTAGTAATCAATCTAATCATCATTCATGATTAAACTCCTCTTCTAGATGATTTCCTAAGTGTGTGGCCCTATAGGTTCCATATCACATTAGCAGTGAATGTCCATAACCAATTTATGACATCACAAGTAAAGAGTGGTGCCTAGTCGTACATCAATGTGACCCAAGTGAATGGAAAGTTGGAGGACTACTTCATCCTGCAGATTATGTAAGGTGTTACAGTGATTATATAATTCCTTTATCTTTGATATTTGGAATGAACTCGAGGCATTAAATAGTCATCTTCTCAATGTTTAATACATGTTCCTAGAACCAAGAGCAAATTGTTTGATATATATGTAACCTTGATATTATATATTGATTCACACCTGTATGTGCATGCATTTCTCAGTCTGACTTAGCAAGTTGCCATGATATCAAACTCTAGTAGGAGGGACAAATCCCATCCACATCACTTACAATTAGTCCCCATGAGTCATAGCTACTCGATCATGACCTTTATGGCAATCCTTATTCAGGGTTACATTTGATGATGTCAAAGTATACCGAATGACATGTGATGACTACAGTGACTTTAGGTCTAAGAACCACAATCACCACCATCACTATGAGAGATGACTATGAGCACCAATGATGGTTTCCATGTTTCACTCTCAAAGTTGGTCTGTCCAATACAGTGTTCTTTAACAGGTATTTGTGTGCTTGGTTTGATATCACATATCATAACTAATGATAAGTTGTCATCAAACAACCCACACTCTAGTCTTGTGTGCTACTATTGTGTATCTTCCATTCACAGTAATAATCGACTAGAGATATCATAATAATATACATACTCTTAGCATATGTATGATCTCATTGTTCAAGTCATGTACTTGAAGGCATAAGTCATTGTGTATTGTCATTCACTAGACATTCACAATGTTTCCTCTTTATCTCATAACTCAGTGAAATAGAATGAATTGGATTCTTGACTTTATGATTAATGATCAAATCATTTATGTTATACGTCATGTCAATCATCATATGATTGGCTTTCAAGGCATACCTTACCAATAGACTCACTGTTGCACTTAGAGCCAATCACCCAGGAATCTCATTCTTAGTGATCTGAACATGTCTAGCATGTTTTTGGTATAGAAGTGCTAATCCAATGGGTTAGTAACATTTTGTTGTTATTCAGTATATTGCATGTTTTTTATCTCTTCGCTATGAGAGCCAATCACCCAGGAATCTCATTCTTAGTGATCTGAACATGTCTAGCATGTTTCTGGTATAGAAGTGCTAATCCAATGGGTTAGTAACATTTTGTTGTTAGTCAGTATATTACATGTTTCTTATCTCTTCGCTATGAGATGAAACTTCTGTAATATGGTATTTGATATTCCTTGCTAACAAGTACTTCCACAATTGTCACAATATCTCTACTAATCCATCAATGGATTGAACATCTATAAGTTCATCAATATGAACTTCTAGATCGATATGGTATCCACTCTTGTGTTTACCACACTGGTATACTTGACTTCTATTACATAATAAAATTAATGGCTATTAGTTTGGAACCATTCCAACACTTTTCTTTAATATATTTTATTGCAAGCATTTTTGTCAATTTGGAAGCTTGCATCGGTGTAACCTTTTACACCCAACTCTTCCTTTTTTCTATTAACTAGAAACTTATCTTTAAGTACTTCACAAGTACTAATGGATGTCTTTAATTGACATTCCAATAACCCTTCTTATAAATTAATATCATCTTGTCATGTCCAATGCAGGCAAGATTATATGGGATAAGTACATTTACAACATTCATGATTGATCCATTGCTACAACATATTGCATCTCACTCTTGCAATTTCCATTGTTCATAAGAATTGGAATATAGGGTTCATGAGACACTAATCTGGATTCTCTCTGAATGAATACTTGCTTCTGAACTCTTTCAACATCTTACTATCATATGTGCTCACATTTTGGTCATGAAACATTCCAAACCTATCTGATAGATCTCAGTTCCTATCACATAGGATGTTTCACATAATTCTTCATTGTTGAAGGTGTTTTCCATGTCATTTATCAATACTGACAATATTGAGATGTTATTCCCCATCACACGTGGAATATTTTTATATGATCCTAATAAATCTTTTATAATTGCATATTTCATCTTTTATCTTGATTCAAGTCACAGTCTTTGACTATGTTTTCAACTCAAAATATCAGATCTCTGAGATGCTTTTCAAGCCTAGATTGAACTTTGTAACTTATAGACCTTATTTCCATTAATGATGTTATAAAACCTTTAGGATGAGTCACATACACATCCTTTCACCTATTCCTTTTATGGAATCTGGTTTTAATCTTCATACAACAAATTTCATAGTTTATTTTAGTTGCATCAACAAGCATGAATATTGGTAAAGGAGTTCTTTCATTTTCAAAAACATGAACTAATTTGAAAATCTTTCCAACCAATCTATATTCATATGTTATCCATGTGGGTTTTTGAAACAAACCCGACATCACCCTTTGGCTCTTACCCCTTCAGGTAGTACTAGCAATGTCATACCTTGTTACTATAAATGGACTCCAAAATGGTATTAAGACATTTCTCAGATTATGGTTCTCAATAGCTTCTATTTGATTTTTTGGCTCATCATCTTTTGACCAACCCATCTAAGTTGTTGGATTCACAATCCTCCAATTTCAAATGTGTTCTAGTAGAACTATGAGGTTCTGTGTTACATTACAAACTTGAGATTCCACAACAACTTGTGATTCTCTTTAGTTCTCATTATAACTCTTTGTTGACCATGAACATTTATAGAACTACTTTTGCTACCACTAATTCTTTTGGAATTCAGTTATCCTAGAAACAAACACTTTTTTGTTGGACTGGGATTAATATCAATGTTCAACTATCATGCTTCACGAATATACCTTTTCAAGAAACTACTTTCTTTAAATAGGTTTCTATCCTTAAGATATATTGGGATATTCCCATATATTATCATATATAATGTCTTTTAAGCCATTTTGATGGTACATTGTGTTACTATAAAGTATACATATATGATGCGATTAGAAGATTAGATTATTATGAAAACCATATCATGACCCATCATGATGTAATTCCTTAATCATGAAACATCATAATGTTCAGATGAATTTGATTTTGTGATATATTACCACAATTTTTCCAGAAGGTCCTCAAACTATTAATGTTAATTATTTCAACATTTGATCATATCAAAGTTTCATAATACTTTTATCAAAGTATACTTCATTTATAATCTTCTTGAAAAACTTCAAGAGATTCATGTTTGTATTTCACCAAATACAAACTTACATATCAATTGAAATTATCAGTTAATGTAATACAGTATTACCAACCACCTTTAACATTTATTCCATAAGATCTTCATACATCAATATGTATAAGCTCTAATATAATACTAATCCTCTCACTACCTCTAGTGGAGAATGTTGTGTCATATTTCTCATATTCAATTTTTGCATGTCTCTTATTGGTTCAATAACCAAAAGAGTCTAGATAACCATCACTATGGATTCTAGTAATGCACTTCTTACATATGTGCAATACATGACTGTTCAAAAGATTATGTGAGTAATAAATTACAATCCATTGGTATTTATGTTATAAACATTCATCTAAATATTGTTCCATATAAGATAATTAGATGATTGGGCATTTCCATACAAAATCACATCTTTTGAAATTGAAACATTAACAAGTCACTTTCTTGATTTACCATCCTTGTCATACAAGATGCGTAAGATAAATGTTTCTATTTATTGGTATAAAGAAATAGAAGTTCAACTAACTCTTTTACATGCCCATTGGGCTAAGATAAAATTAAATATATATTAAAGCTTTAGAAACTCTTCCTCCACCTTGTCCATCTTTATCATTTCATAGAGGCTTTACTTATTGTCAGATCTTGCAGATCATGTATGCCATCCTCTATCTGGTATCACATACCAAGATGAAGAAATAATCAAATGTATCTCATAATGTTCTAAATTGAAGCACAGGAATCAACACCTTCCTTCTTCTTTAATTCCTCTAACTAGAGTGGGTGATATCCTTTCCAATGTTCAGGCCGGTGACAATGGTGACAATTGTCTCTTCTCTTTACTCCTCTCTTTGCCTTGAAAACTGAGGACTTGGGATCCTAGCCAACTTTAGAACTCTTCTTAGTTTTGCATTTTCCTTTAGACTCCCCCTTTATCTTGTTGATCACCATCATAGACTTGGGTTTGCCTTTCTTCATATGTACCTCAGTTGTTCTCAACATGCCCAACTACTTTGTCAACCACTTGTCAAAGTTGTTCATGTTGTAGTTCATGATAAACTGACTGTATGATTATGTCATGGACTACATGATCTTATCAGTGGCCATCTCTTGACCCAAGGGGAATCTCATTCTAGCCAGGTTCTCGACATACCCAATGAGATTGAGTACATGAGGACCTACTGGATATCCTTCTGCCATGTTGCACTTGAACAACGTCTTGGAGACATTGTATCTCTCTTGTCTTGCTTGATCTTGGAAAATGTTCTTGAGACGGGTGACCATCTCAATCAAATCCATATTCTAATGCTACCTCTACAACTCATAGTTCATGAAGCATAGCATCAAATACTTAACATCTACGACATCTTTAGTATGCTTCTTTTAAGCAACTATGTCAGCCATTGGAAAATTGGGAAGTGGTTCATCTAGCTTTGGCGTCTCCAGGACATAAAGCTTGCACTCCTATGTGAGAAAAACTGTGTGAACCAGCCGTGGAAGTCGTTCTCATTTAGCCTTTACTTCTCAAGGACCGATCACAGTGAAAAGTGATTATTGTTCATTGCCATTTGATTCTACAAAATAGTTTGCAATTTTGTCAAAAACTCATTTTTGACTTGTTTTCATTTGAATAATATTGACAATGTTGATTAGGTATTTAATAAATAATCACTCTCATTATTTTGATTAAATTAACAAACCTCAATTCTCAATTTAGAAAATTGCAGCAAACAATTCCCTTATGAGTCCAATTCAAAATAATTCAACTATTACCCAGTCAATGCCAGTGTTCATAAATATTTATTTTATAAGATAGAAAATGTTTACCAATTGCATCATATGCAATTCTTAGATAGATAATATGCACAACTCTTTGCCATAATTATTACATGCTTCTGGTGCTTAATCTCATTAAGACCACATAGTTAAGCCTGACCCAAAAGCCGACATGATTAAATGTACCTCGCTCGGTGGGCCCAAATTATTACCATCACACTTCCATGAGCTAGATGATGCACCATCCATGGGATGCCCAAGCTTAGTCGATGAAGCTTTTCATGTGTGCCGCTAATATAAATGATGTTAGACTTAATATATTTGATTGAGGGATTTTATATATATATTATATATATACATATATTGTATCCAATCACCACATATATAGCAAATATCATATACATGCTATATCCCACAATGTAAACATGCAATACTAACGAAAAAGAGATGGTTATAGCCATGTCCACTATAATTACTTGAAGCCATAAGAAATTAAAACCACCTAGGTCAATCATCACACCACATTTATGAACCTCCTATTGGTGTAGTACTATGCTTGCCAATCTGTGTTGATCAGTTTAACCCTTGAATCGGTTGTCTCGTTGTTTGGACTGTCGGTTGGTCCTCGCAAAAGGTCAATGGGACTCATGTCCAACCATTGTATGGACACCTCCAGATGGTCAGTTGGTTCCACCAGTCGGTCGGTTCACTCCCGTGGTCGGTCGTCCTCAGTCCTCCATCCGCTCGATGTTGATCATCATGTTCACCATTACAAGAACGGAAACTATCCTATTGATATTAATCTTATTATATAGTAGAGAGAAACCTCAAGTTATATTCTAGGGGAGCAAAGATAGAAAAAAGTTAGCTTTACATTGGAAAGAATGAGGTAGTGGCTTGGTACAAACCGATATATAACATGAATAAAATCAAACAATCCAACCACACACATATTTTATGTTATTGGTCATAACCACGCTATACATCCACCATCTAAACCACTTTTAGGGTGACACATGTAAATTGCATATATATATATATATATATATATATATATATTTATTTATTTATTTATATATATATATATATTTATATATATATATATGTATGTATGTATGTATGTATCTACTATTTTATTCCACTAAGAGTTACCACTTGTTTCTGTCCTCCACCACTCCACCAATCCACAGACTCCTTTCTTTTCTGTCTGCCACTCCAATAATACAAAAACTTCTCCTCCCCCACCCCTAAAATCATTGGACTCCTCACCTTAAATATCTTCAACCATCATCCTTCTCCATTCCAATCACTACTGGAAAGCATGCCAACTTCAACAGTTGTTGTCGTTGATTCTGGGGCACAATGAACAGTCATATCCATTGAATCTGTTTCAACCAACGATTCAAAGTCGTCCTCCTTGTCTCCGTTAAGGTTGGAATCGGAATAAATGGTCCCATCAGGATGAACGACAACCATCGTTCATTCTGGCACATTTCTACCAATTAAAATACAATATTCAAGTACATGTTCACTGACTGGAACCGTCCCTTCTAGTATCCAGTTTATTAAAAAAATAAAACACCACCTATTACGTATCATATGAACAGATTTTAGCTGCATAAACTAGAATACATACAATAATTTAAATAAGCACTCATGTCAGTTAAATGTCAACATTATTGTAATAACATTGAGAATCAAGCTGATGCATTCTAATACAACTGGAAAACATCATAACAAGTATGGTAAAACTGCTCACTACGTGTATCTAGTTTACACAACACAACTAATGTAGCTTGTTTGTCATAATTGTACCACAATAGCATATTTCTAAAAAATTCCAGATAACAACCAAAGCTTTCATAGAACTGCAGAGTAGAAAATGATTTTGTTTCAGTATCGTTGTTGTGCATGTCTGTCGTAGTTGTTCATGTGCATCATAGCTCACCAGTATAAGGTTCTTCAGCAGAAGGCATCCACTCATTTTAGTTGCCCTAACAAAATCACATATTTATCTTATATTAGAATTTACTAATAATAACACCAACTGATATATCGATACAGGGTCATTGAATTATGACAGACAACAAAAAAAACTCTTATATCTCATGAGTATTGGCTTCACTTAAATTCAAACCATTTAACAATATATATCCAAAATTCAAATAAAAGATCCTAAACTACAGAAAACGACATACCTTTCTTACCAATACTGATGAGTTAGCATCCCAGCAATAGTTCCTGAAATCGTATTAACATACTGAAGCAGCTGAAAATGAACATCATATTGTTGGTTATAATGTTTACAAGCATGTAAGAGTTACTGCAACCACATACCTTTCTTCCCATGCATGATGAATACCCATTTCCTGATGTTGATCATATTTCTAAGCATGTAAAGGGACACTATTAAGCTGTTGGAAGCAACTAAATGAATAATTGAAATAAAAATTCAATCAGTGGATTGTGGTGCTGAATATACAATAAGAATTACTTAGAGGTTAATAAATAGATGATACCAACCTAGACATATTGGCTAAACTTGAGCATGAGGATGATTGCCTAGAGGATAACCAAAGACACCTTCTAGCAAGGGACACTTGAATTACTGCATTAATTAGTATATAACTCTCAAACACTATTTTGATCTAGGTATGCAATAGCACCGAGTTTGCACTTATTATCACATTTTTAAGCAGGTAAAGGGACCTTATTAAGTTGCCGGAAGAAGCTGTAATTGAACAACAAAGTAAGATTTCAGTCACAGTGGAAATTCCCCTATTTCAACTGCCCCTCTCATGTAATCTAGAGCCTAGGATATATGGGACACATCACCCCACAAATTTTCCTTGGGGATTTGTCTTCACAAAATCTTATGAGGCTAGATAGTTCCACTACCACAACCTATAAACAACACCTCAAACTCAACCAAGAAATGAAGATTGAGTGGGAATTCTTTGAAGCAATCCTGAAGCGATTTCACTTCTTGCAGAATGTGATTTACTTGATGAAAACTTTCTTTTCTGGAGCCTCGACATTGGTGATTTTGAATGAGTATAATGAAGGATTCTTTCCTATGTCGAGGGGAGTGAAATAGGGGAATCCCCTATTATCGTCCATGTTCATTATCATTGAGATTCTGGCCACATTGGAAAATATTTACACCACCAAGGTACCCTGCCCATCGACACTGCTCCAACAATATAGATTATGTGGAACATCAAGAAGCGAGAATGTTTACAAGCCAGTAGAGGTGTAAGAAGGAGATACCACCTTTACCCTTACGTCTTTATGATAGGCCTTTACTGCTTGAGACAAATGATCCAATCACTTGAACAAGAAAAGAAGTAGCCTCCCAACCAGATCATGCTTCAAAATAAAGATTTTACAAGAACGAGTTGACAAGGAAATAACTTACCCTTAGTGGATAGAGATATGCACAACAACCCTAGTCAAGGTACTTCCTAGAATTCATTCACATCACATAGATGTGAGTCCATTACTCAAAGGAGATAATTCAACCCTTAACTAGGCTTGAGGAAACAATATGAATTTTATCATGTTCTTCTAGTATTCTAAAGCTCCATACCATTTTGTGTGGTGCCACACCCATGGTAAAGGAGATTCTAGCCACACTCAAAAAGATATATACAATCGAAGTACCCATCCCATCATCACGGCTTCGATAGTATCTAGATCTGAATTGGACCTAACTTGGTTCAAAAATAGATTTGAATTGTCCTAGACTAGCATAAGTTGCACTAATTTAGCCAAATAACACCATCTTTTAAACAACAATAGTGTATATTTAATGTTACATTGTAATCATATATGTTGTAAAAAAATATCATTATCTTTTCTTTTAACCACAATGTAGATGTAGATCAATCTTCTCATTAATATTGTTTGTGCCAACAAATATATTTTTGGAAAAAGTGCATGGAGAATCCTAAGCGAAGTGAAGTTTGAGAAGAAAAATAAATCTTCTAAAATGACTTCGGAATATGAATAAAGGCTTACCTACATGGGAAAGAATGACACCTGAGGGTCACTAGAAATCATGTACATTCATCCCAAAGAGTGTTTGCAATGGTATCGATGATGAAGAGGGCCTTTATAATGCAAAAGTTCAAGACTGAGAAAGATAGACATGAATTCTTATCAACTAAGACCCAACGACACTAATTTAACATGAGAGGAAAACAAGAAACTATCTTAGGTGGAAAACGTAAGTGAATTCATATTAGAGATTTGAGATTCATATGCTTGTACCTTTCCCTCCTTTATAATATCAAGGGCCCTATCCTTCTACTTCAAAATGGACAACAGCTACTCTAGCTTATTATTTGATAGAATTCAATTAGGAAAATGATTCTTAGATCTTACCATTTACGCTAGAAGGTCTTAATGATCTTTTTGTTATCAATTTCACTAATAAGAAATCATATAAAAAGATGCATAAATGAAGCTGGAGTAGACTACGCAACATCTTTATTTTACTATTAACTTTGGGTGATAGGAAACTAACATAAGATCCAACAGTTATAGATCTGGGTATCTATTTTCTAATGTAGCATATTGATGTTATCTACATTAACATATGAGCTACTTGTTCAATTCAATATAAACTTGAGCATTATGCAAAATTATATATAGAAGATCAACAATTGTAACTCTATGTTGAGATTCAAAGAGTGATAATTTATGCTCATTTAACATCGAAAAGAACTGTAGACATGGAGAGCAGCCATGCCCCTTATCTTTAAAGAAGAGTTTGTTTCAGATATTGCACCAACAGAATGAGTGTGATGCAGCTGCTTGTTATGCTAGCTTCTTGTCTCCTCCCGCAGCTGCTTTTGACCCTAAATTCCTATTTAAAAGTGGCCTACTTCAGCAAGGGAAGTAGAGCATGAACAACAATGTAGATATCATACATTTTCTAGTGATGTAGAATGTTCATGATATTCTAATGAGACTACCCTTATTTTGTATATTCATTATAGTTATAGAAGTTTTTTCTTCATATTTGTAAAAGAATTCCATCTACAAATCTAAGTACTTGTTATAGTCCACTACATTCTACTAATTATCAACTTTTTTACTTTTTATGTTTGTATAATAATATCAAAATTTTCAAATTCCTCGTAGAAATCTAAATTTATCAAAGTTTTTTATGCACATAAATTTATTTTAGCTACCTTTTATTTTATTTTTATTATAAAGTTCCTCTATTTCTTATTTAAATAATACCCAATTTTGCATGTGCTTCTGTTAAGGCATTTATGTAGAATGGTACAACTACAAGAAGTTTTTAGTGGACCATATAGTCAAAACACTTTTCCCTACCCCTCCCTTCCATTCACCACATACCAAATAGACCCTCAGAGCAGTAGACTAGGGGAGGGAGGGGGGTTTAGAAGTATCGGGAAGGTGGGTTTAGCCGGGGAGGGGGGAGGTGTGTAGAGTGTGTGCATTGTCATACATATTTTTTAAATGTGCTAAATGGGTTGGAAGGCATGTCTGGCACATGTCCCAACCATGTCCACATTAAAGAAAATAGAGAAAAAAATTGGACACTTCCACGTCATGTCCACCGTGTGTCCGTGTCTGACGCGTACCGAGGATGACCACAACTCCTCTCAAGAAGTGTTTGTGCTTCCCAGGAGATCACTATTACCAATAGAGAAAAAGTAGTACCAGCCCCTATGAGGGATTACAACAACATCATCTACCACAAAAGGAGCAGCGACATAAGCCACTGCTGCAAACCCCTATCGCAAATGATCTGAACTTGCAAATCCACAACTAACATAAACTCACATTGATCTGATCCCCAAAAATCCAACCCGATCTGTAAGCCCCTATTTGGTTTGGGACTGGGATTCTATAGTTTGGACTGGGTTAGTCAGGGTTAGTCAATAGATCTAGATTGGTGTAGTCTGGATCCAGTCTGATTCTATTTGACAACCCAGTCTGATTCTGGTCAACTGGTCTAGATTGAGTCAGGTTTCAGTCTAATTATGTTTGGCTACCAGTCTGGATTCAGTCTGATTTTGTTTGGCAACCTAGTCAGGATTTGCTTATTCTATCCTTTTCTTATAGAATTGTTTTAACAATTATAAAATATGTGAAGTTGTGATGTCACTACAATGCAAGTTTAAAATTTATAAAAAATATTTAATTGCATGCATAATGTGGGTGATATTATTTGTTGTTTAGTGAAATGAAAATGTAACATCCCTGACCTGGGTTATAACCTAACCCTAGAAGTTTTGCCTAAATAGGTAATTAAACACATGTAATCATATTTTAGCAGGTAATAAAAGCTCCTAAGGAACATATGTTTCCATTCATGTCCCCTAGGAACAATGTTGTAGTATTGTTTTGCAATGCAGGGACCTATGTGCAATTATCCAATTAAGAGGTTTAACTTGCAGAGTTCACAGGTTAAGATGTACCTTTGCTGATGAAACATCATAAGAGTGAATCTGATGAGGCATGATGCATTTTCCAAGCTTGGGCGTTCACATGCAGCTTGTGGAATGATCCTGGTGCTTAAAAACCCTAATTTGGAGTAAAGTGCAATTTACCCAAATTATGGGTGAAACTTGGGAATTACACCTTATAGAGCATCTTATATGACTCTTGGCATCATTTAGAGTATAAATGATGAAAGAGATGCATCAATAAATAATCAGATAAGAAAAGTAATCTTTGTGCATGAAATTCACCATGTATGGGTATGAAGACCTTCATATGTGTACCCTAGTTGAAAGTTGACCTTTTCTACCCTTAAATCTTGAGATTTGATGAACTTGGTTTGAGTTTAGATGGCTTTGACGTGCCTAAGAAGCAAGGAGGGACTTAGATGAAAATCCCATTCTTTAGAGGTCCTTATGGTGTAAAATGGCCTAAAGTATATAAGCCCTTTTCCTTGTAAACCAAGTGAACGATCCTTCATTTCTCTTCACTTCTCTTCTTTCTCAAAACGTCTAAGGCAAGATCTGGAGCTCAGGGAGGTGACCAAGTAGTTATAAGGTGAGAAGAACCATCTTCAAGCTCAGATTCTTGGGTGAATTCATCATGCAAGCTTGGTTTTGTGGATAACTCACTTAGCTTTCTCGTTCTAGCCATCTTTTCCCAACCATTCCTTGGAGAAACACCCTTGGCCGACCTGTGGAGCTCAAGTCACCATTAAAGACTTGAATCTTGGAAGCTTGGAGCTCAAGGAACAACCTTATGGTGGGTTTTATAATTCTAAACTCCTAGCTTTATTATGCATATCCTTGTTCTTGCTTTTTAAAGCTTAGTTCTTCTTCCCCATCATTCTTTGCACTCTTGCAAGCTTTTTCGTGAAGAACAGACCTTGGTTCAAGGTTGAAGATGGAGGGCGTTACTACCTATGTTGGTCCTTATCCAACTTTATCAAACGATCTTATGATTTCCCTCCCCCTTCTTGACCAACCGCTTGAAGGGCAAACGGGTTCAATAGGTCGGTTTGGCCAAACGGGTTCCAACCTGTTTGAGGGCGTTGACCAAGCATTGACCGTTTGGGATTCCTGTTAACAATTATGTAGACTAATGACCCACCTAATTTTAGGGGTAAATTCAAAAGGAATCGTAGGTTGAAGGTCAATCAATTAAGCAATCGAATTAAATTAAGTGCTGATTTTCCGAACTAATCAAATTGAAACTTTTGGGCAAACGGGTTCCAACCCATTTGAATGAGTTGACCAAGCATTGACCGTTTGGGATTCCTGTTCATAATATATTGAATTTCATTTATACAAAGAATCATAATCTAATGCATAACCAATTAAGAGTTGAAGGCAGTTCAACACCCTAACCCTAATCGGGTTAAAATTGCTGATTTTCAATATAGATCTTGTTGAGTGTTGGGTTGAAGGACCCAAACGGGTTCAAAACCATTTGGGGGTTCATCCAAACGATCTCACACTCGTTTAGTGACACCCCAAGACCGTTTGGAGGTCTAGGGTTAAAGAAATTTGATGTTTTGAGGGTCCAATCACAAGATGTTGATAAATTGATGAAAAGTGCTGATTTGTAATCTAATTAGGACTCAACCCTTATCCAGTCAACTTAATTTTTAGTCAAACTTTGGGCAAATGGTCTCAAGACCGTTTGGAGATCATACAAACGATCTCAAGACTGTTTGGGCCAAGTTCGGGCCCAATTGGAGTTCAATTGATAGGCTCAACCTTGTTTTGATTCACATTGATGAAAATTGATGAGTAGCCGATTGGAAACCTTAATTTGAGTTAGACTTAACCCTAATTGGCTTTCAATTGAAAGTCAAATTGGTGTCCAATTGATTGAGGCTCATCCTATTTGACTCAATTTGTAAGTGGTTAACATGGCTTGGGCCAATTAAAGGCTTCAACATAGGAAATCCTATTCAATCATAACCTTTGTATCACCTTTCATATCCATGTGGTTTGGACCCAAACGAGTCCACACTCGTTTCAATCCAAACGAGTTCAACCCATTTCAATCCAAACGAGTTCAACCCGTTTCAATCCAAATGAGTTCAACCCATTTCATCTCAAACGAGTTCACACCCGTTTCATCTTAAATGGGTTCACACCCGTTTCATCTTAAATGGGTTCACACCTATTTCATCTTAAATGGGTTCACACCCGTTTCAACTCAGTGAGTCCACACTCATTTGAGGGTTCAAATGGGTTGAAGGTTTAAGGTTAAACCCTAACCTAATTGGAGATTTCATGGTTGTTTATACTTAACCACTTAAAGGTATAATTGGTTCAATGATGATCTAATCTAAACCATAATGGTAACTTAAAATACTAAGGGACTAAGTGACTAATGAATCGACCCATGATGATGATCAATGGGTAATTTTACCAAATGCCCCTGAGAGGTTCAATTCAGTGATACCTTGTTCTAATCAAACCCTAATCACTTGATAGTGGTGATTTGGTTTATGAAGATCAAAGGGGACTTAACCCAACCTAATATAGAGTGGTATAATCACCATCTACTAGTGAGAGGAGAGAGAAAGTACCATTTATGGTGAAAACTCAAGTAAAATACCTTCAATATACATGAATGTGCATGATTAGGGCATGATCCACTAAGTGAGATCATGGAAACCCTAATTATGATAAATGATGAATTTTAATCTTATCTGAGGACTTTAATGGTGGTGGTTCTCATACATGGTTATGTTATGAGATCAATTCACCATGAGGTGAATAGTAAACCCTAATTCTAGGGTGATGACATGTATGATGAATAGTAAACCCTAATTATAGGGTGATGACATGTATTGTGAATAGTAAACACTATATGATGAAAACTAGGGAAACCTGGCTCTTGTAAGAGTAGGGAGATACAACTTCTTTAAATGAGTTATTTATTGTTATCAGTTGAATTGACCATGCAGGTTCCTATATGAGGATGATCATATCCAGGTATGGATGATGATGCTATATTTATTGAAAGCATGTTTTTAGCTTTATGAATAGTGATATATCCTGGTGCCCTGTTAGTGGCATCTTATGAGATTGATGGTCTGTGAGAGCAATGAGTACCATCAAGGTCATGCTTAATAGATGAATTGTGATGAGAGAATTGAGAAATGGTAATTGATGTAAGTTAGACTTGTTACATTTAGTATCCTTCTTTCTTAGCTGCTATGCTAATGTTTAATGTTCAAGAACATGTATGTTATCTGATAAGTGATAAATTATGAGTTTGATAGGTTGAATGAGTCATGAGTAATATGCGCTGATGATCATCAAAGGTCATATTATTTAGATGACTAGATAAAATAAGATGTTCTTGGTAATAAATGTTATAATTAGTCCAGGGGTTTGGACTCTCACTTTCCGGATTCTTAGTGATAAGATGTTTAGGTATTGATATTCCTATGTTAAATTATGAAATGTGATCCTAATATAGAGTGTTATTATGTGAAATTCTATTACAAGATAATCCTATGAAAGGATTAACTGCAGACTTATGGGTGATGAATGTAAATAACCCTTGTGTCACTTGAGTATGGTTAAGTATGATTTCATGTGTACTAATCATATAGTTATGTTGTGGATTTGGAATCCTAAAACCTTGTAGAAAAGGGTATGGCTACAGGCCATGATATCCCTTATTATAATGCCAGGTGATGGATATATGATCTAAGCCTGAAGAGAGCCAGTGTGGTGATGATGGATTTATAATAAATAGATGTAATACATGTCCATTTATTTCTAAAAGAAAAGTGATATGTGGGTTTATCTTAGAGTTGCTTTGCTTCTAGTAGGAGGGATATATTACAATCTGTGAAACATTGTTCTAACTATTCCTAAAATATATATGACTTCTTTGTGTACTGTTATTCTCTCATTCTGTAATAATCATGTTTCTGGCGAAGAGTTATAACTCCCGCTGGGACAATTATTTAAAATTGTCTCACCCCGTAGATTTCAACTTTTTAGGTGGCTGCCAAGGACGAAGGGACCAATCTCCAGGTGACCAGTATCAGCAGCAGAAGCACCCAGAGCAACAGTAAATCTCAGGTGGAGATTCAGACTGCTGAGTTATATAGATAGATAGTCAGTCCTATGCGTCCTATGTACTCTCAGGTCCTTGGAGTCATGGTCTGAGTTATGATTCGTCTCTTGAGATTTTGTATCATGCTGTGTATAATTACTCAAGAAGTAATTAACTGAGATGTAGACAGTTTTATCTTGAATCTATGAAAGGAGTTTTATGGTTTCAATACCTTATTACAAAAAGTTTAAATTTCCCGTGATTTTTTTGTATTCTGCTGCTAATCGAATCGCTTCTGCTGAGCTTACCTCGAAGTTTATGTGTTTATCTCGAGTTTTGGAGATCAGAGCCCACAATTAGTGGTATTAGAGCTCTAGGTTCGCTGAGTCTACAGAGACATAGGACTTAGGATGTCGAGTCTATCCTTAGTGTTCCTTCCTTATCTAATAGAACCTTCTGCTCCTCAGGAGAAGAAGATATATAAGGATGTCTGAGCCACAT
The DNA here is from genome assembly GCA_963693085.1 of Alisma plantago-aquatica. Lineage (NCBI taxonomy): Eukaryota > Viridiplantae > Streptophyta > Magnoliopsida > Alismatales > Alismataceae > Alisma > Alisma plantago-aquatica. The sequence goes on from OY856409.1 coordinate 749,447,822, forward strand.
GAAGAGTATGTGGCGGAAAGTAGCGTTGCTGCACCACAGGGAGGTGCAAGGCACCCAAAAATGGAGCAACCCTTACCTGAGCAACCCAGGGAGCCACCGCAGTTTGACCCAGCTGAGATAGAAAACCCAGGTGTCCATGCCTTATTTGATAAGTTTCTGACAGCCATAACACACATAGCAGATAGGGTGCCACCGTCTGCACCTAGGGTACCATCCCATCAGGAAGGTTATGGAGTTGGCAAGATTTTCGAGAGACTTTTCCAGGTGGGAGCCATAGACTATGCTGGTACATCTGACCCAGCAGATGCTGATCTATGGTTGACAGAGCTGGAAAAGGCTTTTAGGATCCTTGATATTCCTAAAGCTGAAAAGGTAAAACATGCGGTATACCTCCTAAAAGGGAGTGCTGGTAATTGGTGGATGATAGAGGAGGATAAGAGACCAGGTGAAGAAATAGGATGGGAGGTTTTCCGACGAGAATTCATCAATAGATACTTCCCTAAGATGTATCTAGATGAGAAGATCTTTCTATTTGAGAAGATCACACAAGGACACATGAACGTTAGCGAGTATGAAGCTAAGTTCATGGAGTTACTATGGTTTTGTCCACAAATGGCAGTTACCGATGAAGAAAGAATTAGATGTTTTGAAAAGGGTTTGAACTCTGAACTAGCCACTCCTGTGTCTACTCTAGAGAATAGAGAAAGGTTTGCCACCTTTGTGGAGTCAGTAAGAAGGATAGAGAGGTCAGAAACCATGAAACAACAGACAAGTAGTAAGAAGATGTACACCCAGCCTCAAGAACAAGGGCCTGAAAGTTTTAAGAAACCAAGATTTTCTACACCATCAGCTTTGCCAGAATTTCCTACCCAGACACAATGGGTGTCAAGTGGAAGTAAGGATCATAGTAGTATTCCAAGAGGACCCTCCGACATAGCATCAGCATCGGTAACTGGATCGTATAGACACTTTGCACCCAGGATCTGTTACCTATGTAGACAGCCGGGACACCTGGCAAGGGATTGTCTAGATAGGAATACAATAATGACTCAGCCCCAAGGACAGAGTCTGCAAGGCTCACAAGGGAGGCTCTATAATAATAGAGGACGTGGACAAACGTCCCATACATGTCAAATGACATAAGTTTTGTTTTAATATTACATATTAGGATTCTATGTGTAAAAGATATGTAAATTTGCTGCTTTTGAATTCCTTGTCTAAGTCCCTGAAGAACACAAGGGAGATAAGAACTTGTATCTTACTCATTATTCTTTAAAACAATTTATAATCTCCCTTAACTGTGTATGAAAAGGATGAAATATAGACGTGATACATGAAGAATAATCTAGTATGGTAAATTATGTGTGTATAATGATATGAAGAATGAGAAATATGATGATAAGCAAAATACATACTACCTAATCTCAATGCTCATATACCCTGGCCAGGTATATGGTCATTGTAGATAAGGCAAGTATGAATCTCCTAGATTGTTATCTTTTGATTACTCTGATCAGGTAATTATTCTAAAACAATCTAGAGAGTATAGGGAAAATTAAATGAGAAAAGCTGAGTGAACCTTTTTAGTGAATGTATTCAGTGAACATACTCAGTGAATACTTAGTGAATATACTCAGTGAACATACTCAGTGAATGCTTAGTGAATATACTCAGTGAACATACTCAGTGAATACTTAGTGAATATACTCAGTGAACATGCTCAGTGAATACTTAGTGAATATACTCAGTGAACATACTCAGTGAATACTCAGTGAATATACTCAGTGACCATACTCAGTGAATACTTAGTGAATATACTCAGTGAACATACTCAGTGAATACTTAGTGAATATACTCAGTGAACATACTCAGTGAATACTTAGTGAATATACTCAGTGAACATACTCAGTGAATATACTCAGTGAACATACTCAGTGAATACTCAGGGAATATACTCAGTGAACATACTCAGTGAATACTTAGTGAATATACTCAGTGAACATACTCAGTGAATACTCATGGAATATACTCAATGAACATACTGAGTGAATACTTAGTGAATATACTCAGTGAACATACTCAGTGAATACTCAGTGAATATACTCAGTGAACATACTTAGTGAATATACTCAGTGAACATACTCAGTGAATACTTAGTGAATATACTTAGTGAACATACTCAGTGAATACTTAGTGAATATACTCAGTGAACATACTCAGTGAATACTCAGTGAATATACTCAGTGAACATACTCAGTGAATACTTAGTGAATATACTCAGTGAACAGACTCAGTGAATACTTAGTGAATATACTCAGTGAACATACTCAGTGAATACTTAGTGAATATACTCATTAAACATACTCAGTGAATACTTAGTGAATATACTCAGTGAACATACTCAGTGAATACTTAGTGAATATACTCAGTGAACATACTCAGTGAATACTTAGTGAATATACTCAGTGAACATACTCAGTGAATACTTAGTGAATATATTCAGTGAATACTTAGTGAATATATTCAGTGAAAACTTAGTGAATATACTTAGTGAACAAACTTAGTGAATATACTCGGTGAATTTCCTCAGTAACTACTTAGTAAGAATACTCAATGAACTCCTTCAGTGAAGCCTTTGAGACAATATACTGAGTAAAATATCTGTGTTAAGGTATGTATGTTCCTCTGATGGTAAGCATTCTTGAGTAATATTGGAAGAATGTTCTTTTATGCTTTTTCCTTTCAAAAAGTATGGACACCTTATGTTAGGGGTTTATGCTTTATACAAGCATAAACAGTGATAATAAGTAATTAACAAAAGGGACTTTGTACGAATTACAAACCCATAATATCATCATAATGATCAATCTGTTCTTCCTTTCCCTGGGATTTCGAGGACGAAATCCTTGTTAGGGGTTTATAATTTGTAACATCCCTGACATGGGTTATAACCTAACCCTAGAAGTTTTGCCTAAATAGGTAATTAAACACATGTAATCATCTTTTAGCAGGTAATAAAAGCTCCTAAGGAACATATGTTTCCATTCCTGTCCCCTAGGAACAATGTTGTAGTATTGTTTTGCAATGTAGGGACCTATGTGCAATTATCCAGTTAAGAGGTTTAACTTGCAGAGTTCACAGGTTAAGATGTACCTTTGATGATGAAACATCATAAGAGTGAATCTGATGAGGCATGATGGATTTTCCAAGCTTGGGCGTTCAGATGCAGCTTGTGGAATGATCGTGGTGCTTAAAAACCCTAATTTGGAGTAAAGTGCAATTTACCCAAATTATGGGTGAAACTTGGGAAGTACACCTTCTAGAGCATCTTATATGACTCTTGGCATCATTTAGAGTAGAAATGATGAAAGAGATGCATCAATAAATAATCAGATAATAAAAGTAATCTTTGTGTATAAAATTTACCATGTATGGGTATGAAGACCTTCATATGTGTACCCTAGTTGAAAGTTGACCTTTTCTACCCTTAAATCTTGAGCTTTGATGAACTTGGTTTGAGTTTAGATGGCTTGGACGTGCCTAAGAAGAAAGGAGGGACTTAGATGAAAATCCCATGCTTTAGAGGTCCTTATGGTGTAAAATGGCCTAAAGTATATAAGCCCTTTTCCTTGTAAACCAAGTGAACGATCCTTAATTTCTCTTCACTTCTCTTCTTTCTCAAAACGTCTAAGGCAAGCTCTAGAGCTCAGGGAGGTGACCAAGTAGTTCTAAGGTGAGAAGAACCATCTTCAAGCTCGGATTCTTGGGTGAATTCATCATGCAATCTTGGTTTTGTGGATAACTCACTTAGCTTTCTCGTTCTAGCCATCTTTTCCCAACCTTTCCTTGGAGAAACACCCTTGGCCAACCTGTGGAGCTCAAGACACCATTAAAGACTTGAAGCTTGGAAGCTTGGAGCTCAAGGAACGACCTTAAGGCGGGTTTTATAATTCTAAACTCCTAGCTTTATTATGCATATCCTTGTTCTTGCTTTTTATAGCTTAGTTCTTCTTCCCCATCATTCTTTGCACTCTTGCAAGATTTTTCGTGAAGAACAGACCTTGGTTCAAGGTTGAAGATGGAGGGCGTTAATACCTATTGACCGGCCTAAATCGCGCGTCCTAAAATAGGAGGCGTATTTGAGGTAGTCGAGCCTTCACATTTATAACCCGAATCCTTCTAGGCCCCCGCAACTTTGTTTACGGGGTCGAAGTAGTCATACGGGGTCGAACACAGGGACAAGGTGGGTTGTGTTGATGACTCTGAATCGACACTCTACACTTCGGTGGGTATAAAGAGATATTAAAGTTCCCCGAAGGGAAACAACAAGCTGTCGTGATTAAATCAAAGAAAATTATCTCCAACTGGAGTTACAAGAAAGATTAAGATTTTTTTTCATTTAGCAGTTTTTAGGAATTTTCATGCAACAGAAAATAGAAAGATAAACTGCAGTTTAAGGCGTAATGCAAGGGATAAGACTTCAGTAAGACAAGCAGTAGCAGTAACACCCTGCACCCCTCCTCTCAGAGTGGGTGCCTCTAACCAAGCTTCAACACCCCTCTCGAGGTTGCTGGGCTCAAGTTAGAGTGGAATGATACTAGAACAACTCCGTTCCGGGCACTCTCGTACTCCAGAACCGGACCGAACACTAGAGCCACAACCCAACTCTTGAAGTAGTTGCGACGGGAAAGACGATTCGGTAGCTAAGCGAAACGCGATCCAAAACATGCAAGCTAGAGTTCAGATATCCAACACAGCAGTTACCCAATCATAAGGCACTAAGCATTAAACAAATAGCAATAAGGCATTTCTATTTCCATAAGCAATAAGGGTCTTAATACAATGCATAAGCTAAGAATTTAAATAACAATTAAAATCAAGATAAGTGTCGCCTTCTTGATGTAGAAGAACGACAGACTACTACTACTCCCAGCCCGATACCGTCCAGGGACCTATCCCGGTACAGCCGTGTCGGGCGTCACGAACTCTCGAACGGCACGCCTGACAGACAACTATATCGTTCGAAGACCCTGGCCGATACACTCATGTCGGGCGACACACCCTCTCAGGCGGCACGACTGACGGGCGGAGCGTATGGGGTTCGGTATCGTGTCGGGCACGAATTTACATATACTACTGTCGGGCATTGTTGTCAGGCACTCGTGTCGCGTATCTACGTCGGCCGATATCGGCCCTCAGTGTCATCCGGTACAGTCCTAGGTGAACTGATCCCCTCCCTCTCGGGATGAGGAAGAGCTCACCTAGTGTCGCCCGGTACGAGCACTAGGGCACGATACGGTTGCTCTCGCACTTATCTCGCAGATAGCTCAAGTCCCCAACTGTCCGAACTGTGAACTGGCCAGCCATCCCGACCTATCCAACCTGTCTTTTTGGCTTCCTGTAGCTTCTATTTATAGTCAGCTGGTTGGTGAGAAAACATGGTGCTCGAAGCGCCACGTAGCTCCCTTATACGCCGGTCGATGGATGTGGATGCCCAATACAGGCATATCTCGGCGTGAGGTGCTGGCTATTGGTCACGTGGTTGGCGGCACGCCTGCCGGTGGGTGGCTGTGTCGCTTGATGAGTTTGGTCGTCGATGCGGCTTTGGCTCCCTGTCGGGTAGACGGTATGTAGGCCGACACGTCCTTTTTGCGCATCGCCCTTCTCCGCCGATCATTCTCGTGTCTCCCAGCCCCTGTCGGGCTAGGTTGTATCGGGCGTCAGGAAGGTCGAGACAGGCTTAGACTTATTGTGGGCCGGAATCGGCCTTATTGCACAAAAACGAGGAAAACCTTGTAGAAGATAGGAAAAATTGGAATAAGAGTGTTGCTTGGCCAATTATTGTGAAAATGCTAATAAAATAGAGGAAAATAGCAGAAAAGGGTAGTTTTGATAACAGAATAAAGGGCAAAAACGTCACAAAATTTGGTGTTATCAACTCCCCCAAACTTAGCTTTTTGATTGTCCTCAATCAATATTTAAACTAAACTTTTTGTTGCTTCTTCTTGCACAGCAAAACTTTAAGGCTAAAGGGTAGCACAAGATTTGCGGTGTCTTAGAGGTAATGTTGTCTTAATGCGAACAAAAGACCTTACCCTTCTTGCCTTATTATTTAAGTAAAATTTTTCTTCTCCACAGCTTCAGCGAGACTTTGATGTATGATTCTGAAGTTAGCTTCAACACCAAACAACTTTATTTTAGGGCAGAAAGTTGTGTATAGGGTAGGCTAAGGCTTTTTGGGTTTTTCTTCTTGTTTCCCATCAGTCCATCCAGGTAAGGGTCCGTTAACGGGCAAGTGGTCCCTGCAGTCCAAGCCAGTTGGCTTTAGAGCAGTGATTTCACATCCTATGTACCACTGCCCCGGATCTACCATGCCTAAAGATGGGTACTTTTGGAAAACAAGTGTGTATATATATATATATTATTTTTTCTTTTCTTTTATTGGGCACAACTCTCATGCTTTTATTCACGCTCATAAGGCTTCTTTCTCTTTTTGGGATTTTTGCTGGGTAAGGGAAAACAAAAGAGATATCTTCTGTTTGGGCAGCTTTTTCCTTCTCCATACTCGTCTCTTAGCTGTTTGCGAGATTATTATTTTCCGAAAATTTTTGGATGGCAGGGCATAATCTTTTGTTTGTTTGAGACAACATTATCAGAAAGATATGACAGAACTTGTAAATCGTTAAATATATAGAAAGTAAACTTTGCAAGAAGTCACAACAGGTTTTTATTATTATAGCAACTTTGTACAAATATAAGTATAGGGAATCATAAGCAAAATTTTTCAAAGTTTTCAAGACTTTTAGCAAGAAGGAAAGAGGTTGTGTAAGAAGTTATATGTACACTAAAAACGGTTATATGCTATATGTACACTAAAAAAAATTTATATGTACACTAATTGAATTGGATAGGACGAGGGGGATCAAAGGAGAAAAGTTTTGTACCTCCCTCACTGGTACATGGTAACCCCCCCCAAACTTACTCCACACTCTGTCCCAGAGTTGTGAAGTAGATGAGGTAAGGAAATGTTAATCAGTGAGGGTTAGATGATCAGCACGCCTGGGCTAGATAAGAGCTCCCACACATATTCTCCTCTTTTGCTGTGATAGTCGATGTGAAGGAGCTGATCAGGCGTTGCCTCGTTTGCCATCCATTCCAGGACGAAGATGCCGCAGTCGTTGGATAGTTGAATTTGCTGCGGGCTGCGGTGGCAGAACTGGAGTTCATGCCAGCTTCTTGCTTGCATTCCCAGGAATGGTTGTATCAGCGCTGCTATATTGATATAGTACTTTCGTACTAATCATTCGAGAGATGTCAGCGCTGTCGATGTACAAGGCACTGGATGGTCTTTATGGTTGTATTCTTTACTCGGTGAAGGGACGCCATGAACTCCTTCATGAGCTTGGTGTAGGAGGCGGATAGGCTGAAGCAGATTTGCCTCAGATCTGATACAATAAGTACGTCCTCCAGTCTCCCGAAGATGCCCAACTGCATAAAGGACGACTGGTGGCCGAACCTGCTCGGCCTGTAGAGCTTGGCTCCTAGTTCAGCATATCTACGGTCGTGCTCCTCATCTCTTGGTACGAACCTTCCCGGCGTGTGATCCAGGGGTTCTGCTGTTGGAGCAGGTGCTGCAGCTGGAGTGGCCGCTTCTTCTGTCCTCACCCTCTTTCCAGATGTTGAGGGTCCAGCTGCTTCAGGGTTCGAGCGCTTCTGCCTGACTGTTGCCGCCTCTGCCTCTGGCTCGGTGACAACTCTCCTACCTTGCTCGTCAACGATCCTAACAGTTATCTTTGTGTGTGCCTTCCCTATCATCAATCAAACAAATGTTGTTTTGTTATTAACGGGAAAATTAATAAAAGGAAAGGCACCCTGGCACGACTGTATCGGGCCTTGAGACAAGATCAGGTAAAGCTTGCCCGATACAACCGTGTCGGGCGGTACGTCTGACAAAAATAGACTGCCCGACAGGGTCTTGAAAGAGCGCTGCCCGATACAAGAATAAACGGGCGATATGGTCGCTGCCCGACACAGCTGTATCGGGCAGGCGTGAAAGAAGCGTGTCGCGCGATAACAGTATCGGGCGACAAGAAAATCAACGTAAAACCCTCGCCCGATACATCATACGCGATAAAGGTCCGTATCGGGTATGCTCGGGCGATAGGGCTGTCGCGCGATACCTTTGTTTTCCTTAAGGTGCTGCGCGACACGGGAGCGGAGAGCAAGAAAAGTACTGCACGATACGGTAGCTGAAAAAGGTAAAGTCCGGGAGCGCGACACGGTAAAGTTTTTGCCTTATATATAGCGGCCGGATGTCGTGGTAAAACCATTCCCTCCCGAGACGGGCACGATCTGTATGTCAGTTGGTGTGCCGCCCGATTCGGTCTGTAAAGTTGCTAGACCAGACTTCGCCCGACCGATACAAGATATTTCGGGACAAAACTCCGAAGTAAAACCCACTTAAAGAAAGAGGCGACAGGCGGGTAAAACATCATTGGCCTAAGGCTAAACCCGGCCTCAGATGGTATTACCCATCCTGGCAAATAAAACTAAAGCGGTGGCCCTTAAAACAAAAAGAGTCAGCACACGTGTGCATGCACTGACTCGGGCCTTATTATAGTCCATAATGTTTGTAATGTTTGTCTTGCAAGAAAGTAAATAACATCCTATTCTAGGAAAATAAAACACGGGCTGCCTCCCAAGTTGCGCTGCATTTCCTGTCTACAGCTAGACGTCCTTCAGCTTCTTCATCTTGATCTATCTTTTAGTTGGTTCGGTGTTAGACGGGATCTTCCCTAAAGGATTCTTCATAATCTCGGCAAGCTGCGCTAGCTGCTGGTCGATTTGGCACTGATGTGTCTGCATATCTGCCAACTGGACCTGCAATGAGCTCAAAACCCCTGAATTGGACAGTGCACTTTGCGCTAACTGGTGATTAACGGTGTCCTGCTTCTTGAAAAAATCGAACAACTAGCCGATCACTTCGGATTGGTTCACCCCTTTCTCCTGTTCACGGGGCGGGCCTTGGTACTTTCCTGGTGCTTGGAAATTACCTTTTGCTGGCTGGAACTGGCTGTTCTTGGTGTATTGGCCTGATCCCCCCCTCTTTTCAAAAGGTTGCACGGGCCTGGCCAGGGTGTTTAGCTGATGCGAGTTCTCGGCCGCGTCTTTGTTGCCATAATTAAATCCAGGGTGGTCTGGTCTCTTGAAGCTCATGTAGGATACATTCTCGGTCCTTTCTTCTTCCGAGTCGGAGTCGCTGTCGGTGCTGGGTTTGGTGTAGACGCAGTTGTCTACCCCATGTCCTCCTTCACCGCAGGTAACACATTTCATGACTTTCTCAACTTGCTTCTTCCCCTTTCCGCCATGATCCTTCAGTTATTTCACATCTGTTGCTATCCTTTGAATCTGAGAAGTAATGTTTTCCAGAGCCTTGGACTCAAGAGAGGTTCCTTCCCCTGCCTTCTTCGCCTGCCCTCTATCAGATCTATCATAGTCAACATTGGCCTTCAACTCAGCCATGTTCCTAATGATCTTTTCAGACTTGCTCGGCTTTTTCCCTAAGAAGTCACTTCCTGCTGTGGCATTCAGCGATACCCTTTCATCGGGAGTTAGCCCATTGTAGAAGGTGGAGACCAGGAAACCCTTCTTGAAATTGTGGTGAGGGCAGTCCCTCTGATATTCCAGATATCGTTCCCAGGCGTCGTGGAGGTTTTCATTTGGCTTTTGAGTGAAAGATGTGATTTTTAACTTGTTCCTCATCATCTTCTCAGTGGGGTAAAACTTGTTTACAAATGCGTCAGCCAGTTCTCCCCATCCATTCAGCGCTTGGTGGGGTAGCCCAAGGTACCATGATAGAGCCTTATCCTCCAAAGAGAAGATGAAACCCTTGCAGTAAATGACCTCTTGGGGAACCCCTCGCATCTTTATGGTGTCGCAGATATTTTTGAAAGCATCAAGGTGATGGTAAGGGTTGTCACTCTTAGAACTCCCCCTGAAGCTTTTATTTTGAATCATGGAGATCACAGACGGCTTGAGCTCAAAGTTTGTCGCATTGAACCTTGGGATAATAATGGGGCACCTCGACCTATTGGCCTTTGTAGAAGCCAATTCTCTCAGGGTTTTCTCTTCTTCCTCCGAGTCGTCACTGTTGTTGGCATCTCAGCGTCGCTCCCGGTTATCATGATTCCTCCTGTGTCTCCGACGACGTCTATGCTGATGATGCTCTTCCTCATGCCCTGGTGATTCTAGATCTTCTTGCCGCTCATTATCACTATACCGGTCATTGTCTTCCGGTGGAGGCGAAGCTGGCCTCCCTCCTGGGCTTTCGTTTCCAGAAGGTGGTTCTACGCAAGGAGGCATGGTTGACAGTCTCGGTGTTCAGTAGATCAGAGTACCTGAAAACCGCATAAAAATCATGTTTAGAAAATTATAATTTGGGTAAAGAATAAGGCTTAAAGTAAAAGAAAAAAAGAAAAAGAAAAAGAAGTGTTGTCAAGCTTATTTCTAAGCTTGAGGCACGGGAGTGTAGTTAGTGGCTTCGGATTCGTCAACAGTGCCATTTGCCTTGCTCCCCGACAACGGCGCCAGAAAGTTGACCGGCCTAAATCGCGCGTCCTAAAATAGGAGGCGTATTTGAGGTAGTCGAGCCTTCACATTTATAACCCGAATCCTTCTAGGCCCCCGCAACTTTGTTTACGGGGTCGAAGTAGTCATACGGGGTCGAACACAGGGACAAGGTGGGTTGTGTTGACGACTCTGAATCGACACTCTACACTCCGATGGGTATAAAGAGATATTAAAGTTCCCCGAAGGAAGACAACAAGCTGTCACGATTAAATCAAAGAAAACTATCTCCGACTGGAGTTACAAGAAAGATTAAGATTTTTTTTCATTTAGCAGTTTTTAGGAATTTTCATGCAACAGAAAATAGAAAGATAAATTGTAGTTTAAGGCGTAATGCAAGGGATAAGACTTCAGTAAGACAAGCGGTAGCAGTAACACCCTGCACCCCTCCTCTCAGAGCGGGTGCCTCTAACCAAGCTTCAACACCCCTCTCGAGGTTGCTGGGCTCAAGTTAGAGTGGAATGATACTAGAACAACTCCGTTCCGGGCACTCTCGTACTCCAGAACCGGACCGAACACTAGAGCCACAACCCAACTCTCGAAGTAGTTGCGACGGGAAAGACGATTCGGTAGCTAAGTGAAACGCGATCCAAAACATGCAAGCTAGAGTTCAGATATCCAACACAGCAGTTACCCAATCATAAGGCACTAAGAATTAAACAAATAGCAATAAGGCATTTCTATTTCCATAAGCAATAAGGGTCTTAATCCATGCATAAGCTAAGAATTTAAATAACAGAAAAATAAAGATAAGTGTCGCCTTCTTGATGTAGAAGAACGACAGACTACTACTACTCCCAGCCCGATACCGTCCAGGGACCTATCCCGGTACAGCCGTGTCGAGCGGCACGGACTCTCGAATGGCACGCCTGACAGACGACTATATCGTTCGAAGACCCTGGACGATATGCTCATGTCGGGCGGCACACCCTCTCAGGCGGCACGACTGACGGGCGGAGCGTATCGGGTTTGGTATCGTGTCGGGCATGGATTTACATATACTACTGTTGGGCATTGTTGTCAGGCACTCGTGTCGCGTATCTACGTCAGCCGATATCGGCCCTCAGTGTCGTCCGGTACAGTCCTAGGTGAACCGATCCCCTCCCTCTCGGGATGAGGAAGAGCTCACCTAGTGTCGCCCGGTACGAGCAATGGGGCACGATACGGTTGCTCTCGCACTTATCTCACAGATAGCTCAAGTCCCCAACAGTCCGAACTGTGAACTGGCCAGCCGTCCTGACCTATCCAACCTATCTTTTCGGCTTCCTGTAGTTGTTATTTATAGTCAGCTGGTTGGTGAGAAAACATGGTGCTCGAAGCGCCACGTAGCTCCCTTATACGCCGGTCGATGGATGTGGATGCCCGATACAGGCATATCTCGGTGCAAGGTGCTGGCTATTGGTCACGTGGCTGGCGGCACGCCTGCCGGTGGGTGGCTGTGTCGCTTGACAAGTTTGGTCGTCGATGCGGCTTTGGCTCCCTGTCGGGTAGACGGTATGTCGGCCGACACGTCCTTCTTGCGCAACGCCCTTCTTCGCCGATCATTCTCGTGTCGCCCAGCCCCTGTCAGGCTGGGTTGTATCGGGCATCAGGAAGGTCGAGACGGGCTTAGACTTATTGTGGGCCGGAATCGGCCTTATTGCACAAAAACGAGGAAAACCCTGTAGAAGATAGGAAAAATTGGAATAAAATAGAGGAAAATAGCATAAAAGGGTAGTTTTGATAACTGAATAAAGGTTAAAAACGTAACAAAATTTGGTGTTATCACCTATGTTGGTCCTTATCCAACTTTATCAAACGATCTTATGATTTCCCTCCCCCTTCTTGACCAATCGTTTGAAGGGCAAACGGGTTCAATAGGTCGGTTTGGCCAAACGGGTTCCAACCCGTTTGAGGGCATTGACCAAGCGTTGACCGTTTGGGATTCCTGTTCACAATTATGTAGACTAATGACCCACCTAATTTGAGGGGTTAATTCAAAAGGAATCGTAGGTTGAAGGCCAATCAATTAAGCAATCAAATTAAATTAAGTGCTGATTTTCCAAACTAATCAAATTGAACCGTTTGGGCAAACGGGTTCCAACCCGTTTGAATGAGTTGACCAAGCATTGACCGTTTGGGATTCCTGTTCATAATATATTGAATTTCATTTATACAAAGAATCATAATCTAATTCATAACCAATTAAGAGTTGAAGGCAGTTCAACACCCTAACCCTAATCGGGTTAAAATTGCTGATTTTCAATATAGATCTTGTTGAGTGTTGGGTTGAAGGACCCAAACGGGTTCAAAACCACTTGGGGGTTCATCCAAACGATCTCACACTCGTTTAGTGACACCCCAAGACCGTTTGGAGGTCTAGGGTTAAAGAAATTTGATGGTTTGAGGGTCCAATCACAAGATGTTGATAAATTGATGAGAAGTGCTGATTTGTAATCTAATTAGGACTCAACCCTTATCAAATCAACTTAATTTTTAGTCAAACTTTGGGAAAATGGTCTCAAGACCGTTTGGAGATCATCCAAATGATCTCAAGACCGTTTGGGCCAAGTTTGGGCCCAATTGGAGTTCAATTGATAGGCTCAACCTTGTTTTGATTCACATTGATGAAAATTGATGAGTAGCCGATTGGAAACCTTAATTTGAGTTATACTTAACCCTAATTGGCTTTCAATTGAAGGTCAAATAGGTGTCCAACTGATTGAGGCTCATCCTATTTGACTCAATTTGTAAGTGGTTAACATGGCTTGGGCCAATTAAAGGCTTCAACATAGGAAATCCTATTCAATCATAACCGTTGTATCACCTTTCATATCCATGCGGTTTGGACCCAAACGAGTCCACACTCGTTTCAATCCAAACGAGTTCAACCCGTTTCAATCCAAACGAGTTCAACCCATTTCAATCCAAATGAGTTCAACCCATTTCATCTCAAACGAGTTCACACCCGTTTCATCTTAAATGGGTTCACACCTGTTTCATCTTAAATGGGTTCACACCCATTTCATCTTAACTGGGTTCACACCCATTTCATCTTAAATGGGTTCACACCCGTTTCAACTCAGTGAGTCCACACTCGTTTGAGGGTTCAAATGGGTTGAAGGTTGAAGGTTAAACCCTAACCTAATTGGAGATTTCATGGTTGTTTATACTTAACCACTTAAAGGTATAATTGGTTCAATGATGATCTAATCTAAACCATAATGGTAACTTAAAATACTAAGGGAATGAGTGACTAATGAATCAACCCATGATGATGATCAATGGGTAATTTTACCAAATGCCCCTGAGAGGTTCAATTCAGTGATACCTTGTTCTAATCAAACCCTAATCACTTGATAGTGGTGATTTGGTTTATGAAGATCAAAGGGGACTTAACCCAACCTAATATAGAGTGGTGTAATCACCATCTACTAGTGAGAGGAGAGAGAAAGTACCATTTATGGTGGAAACTCAAGTAAAATACCTTCAATATACATGAATGTGCATGATTAGGGCATGATCCACTAAGTGAGATCATGGAAACCCTAATTATTATAACTGATGAATTTTAATCTTATCTGAGGACTTTAATGGTGGTGGTTCTCATACATGGTGATGTTATGAGATCAATTCACCATGAGGTGAATAGTAAACCCTAATTCTAGGGTGATGACATGTATGATGAATAGTAAACCCTAATTCTAGGGTGATGACATGTATTGTGAATAGTAAACACTATTTGATGAAAACTAGGGAAACCAAGCTCTTGTAAGAGTAGGGAGATACAACTTCTTTAAATGAGTTATTTATTGTTATCAGTTGAATTGACCATGCAGGTTCCTATATGAGGATGATCATATCCAGGTATGGATGATGATGCTATATTTATTGAAAGCATGTTTTTAGCTTTATGAATAGTGATATATCCTGGTGCCCTGTTAGTGGCAACTTATGAGATTGATGGTCTGTGAGAGCCATGAGTACCATCAAGGTCATGCTTAACAGATGACTTGTGATGAGAGAATTGAGAAATGGTAATTGATGTAAGTTAGACTTGTTACATTTAGTATCCTTCTTTCTTAGTTGCTATGCTAATGTTTAATGTTCAAGAACATGTATGTTATCTGATAAGTGATAACTTATGAGTTTGATAGGTTGAATGAGTCATGAGTAATATGCGCTGATGATCATCAAAGGTCATATTATTTAGATGACCAGATAAAATAAGATGTTCTTGGTAATAAATGTTATAATTAGTCTAGAGGTTTGCACTCTCACTTTCCGGATTCTTAGTGATAAGATGTTTAGGTATTGATATACCTATGTTAAATTATGAAATGTGATCCTAATATAGAGTGTTATTATGTGAAATTCTATTACAAGATAATCCTATGAAAGGCTTAACTGCAGACTTATGGGTGATGAATGTAAATAACCCTTGTGTCACTTGAGTATGGTTAAGTATGATTTCATGTGTACTAATCATACAGTTATGTTGTGGATTTGGAATCCTAACACCTTGTAGAAAAGGGTATGGCTACAGGCCATGATATCCCTTATTATAATGCCAGGTGATGGATATATGATCTAAGCCTGAAGAGAGCCAGTGTGGTGATGATGGATTTATAATAAATAGATGTAATACATGTCCTTTTATTTCTAAAAGAAAAGTGATATGTGGGTTTATCTTAGAGATGCTTTTCTTCTAGTAGGAGGGATAGATTACAATCTGTGAAACATTGTTCTAACTATTCGTAAAATATATATGACTTCTTTGTGTACTGTTATTCTCTCATTCTGTAATAATCATGTTTCTGGCGAAGAGTTATAACTCCCGTTGGGACAATTATTTAAAATTTTCTCACCCCATAGATTTCAACTTTTTAGGTGGCCGCCAAGGACGAAGGGACCAATTTCCAGGTGACCAGTATCAGCAGCAGCAGCACCCAGAGAAATAGTAAATCTCAGGTGGAGATTCAGACTGCTGAGTTATATAGATAGATAGTCAGTCATATGCATCCTATGTACTCTCAGGTCCTTGGAGTCATGGTCTGAGTTATGATTCGTCTCTTGAGATTTTGTATCATGATGTGTATAATTACTCAAGAAGTAATTAACCGAGATGTAGATAGTTTTATCTTGAATCTATGAAAGGAGTTTTATGGTTTCAATACCTTATTACAAAAAGTTTAAATTTCCCGTGATTTTTTTGTATTCCGCTGCTAATCGAATCGCTTCTGCTGAGCTTACCTCGAAGTTTATGTGTTTATCTCGGGTTTTGGAGATCAGAGCCCACAGAAAATTAGATGAGTATGCTCATTTTATATGTTTATTTTTAATAAATTAAACTTTACAATTGTCTTGCATGGCATGTTCATGTTGTATGTATGTATATAGTTGTGCATTTTCTATCCAGTAATTGGTAACTAACCAAATAATTGAAATATAGGCCAAAATTCTAAGCAGTTATCTTCTTATCAACAAGTAGACTATGTATGAGAAAATGGGGGTTGAGTTTGTGTCTACTACATATGGCTTCGAGAACTTGTTAGTAACATCAATGCTAATGCAGTAGGTGTGTTTCCTGCAATCCAAAGTATACACAAGCTATAGTACCCAATTAATATCTATGAAACTTTCAATTTTCATGTATAAATGCAAAGTAAGTAGAATAATCGAGACCAGCAAGCCTGAAGAAGCAACTGAATAGAGAAGGCTTGCTCTGAGACAGAGTATGAGCCACCGCACATCCTCAAATTGGAAAATTAAAGCACAAGGAGTGAATAAAAAGGGAAAGGCAGACAAGGGTGCCAGTTAGAACATGGTGTTTCATAAGAGACACCCTTCCTACCTGCAGATGCACTGGTGCCACCACTACTCACTGCCCCAGCTGCTATTATCACCTCTTCTCCTTTCTCGGCATGCGCCCCGGTTCTCCTCCTGCTTACGCCTTACCCGACTTCTTGCTTCCGGGACCAGGAAATGGGGAATCAAAAGGAGAACTGCCAAGTCCCATTGACTCGGACGACAACGGCGAGGAAGAGGGTTGCTACCGAGATGGAAGATCGATAGTCGTTGGTGAAAATCATGGTTACTCCCCCTCTGAAGAAGAGGAGAGTAGCTACGCACAAATCCACTCTCTTCTCCTAGCGTTGATGGTTGCATCGTGGAGAACAAGCCCAAATTGAAGCCCAGACGCACCAGTAAAAACCACGACGATAGTCTAAAATAAGGAGAAAGAGATGTCATCGTCGATTGCAATCGTGTGGAGGAAGCCGCCTCTTCTCTCGACAACGCTTCCACTCCCCACATTGATGTTGGGATCACTGATACCCAGATTTTGCGCCCATTACGCAACCAATATCCACCAGTATCTTCACATGCATCTGGGGTCTCCTATAGGGTGACTCCCTCAAAAGCTATAGCAGCGCCCCGACAACGACCATCACCCTTCCTATATCCATCGTGAGTGTCGCTCTCCCTCCATCGAACCGTAGAAGCGCCCCTAACAGCATGCTGCACTTCTCGACTAGTTTTGAGGACTCAGAACACTACCTGAGGAGTGAGATGATGGGCGCTACGGGCCGCAGGATCAGGATGGCGGTGAGGTTCCTCGGGAATGTCGGGAGTTGTAGAGTGACATGATGGTGTCGACTTTCGCTTGGTGTGTGATGTCCATGAGGATGGTGATGAGGATCGGGTTGATTCCAGTGTATCTGCTTGGGAGACTCCATTGTCTCCTTCAATGGAGGAGAGAGGTGAAGAGGAGAGTTGGGTTTCTAAAAAGAGGGGCATGGGGTCATGGGAGGAGAGAGGGGACAAAGACAACTATAAACCAGACTGAGATTGTGAATCCCCCTCAGAGCATGAGTGACTTAGTCTAGGTTTTGGGATTACGGAACCCACAACGGAGGTCATTATCCCATTGTCAACCAAACACCAAATCAACCTAACCCCGACTGGATTAAGCTGACGTGGAACAAAAAGACAATGCCTAATCCTGACTGTGTCCCGAACCAAACAGGGGCTAAGAGTTCAACCCAATCTGCACACAACCAAAGTAAAGAATATAGTGCACTAAACCAATTTACATGTCTAACACATATCATGGTTATCTGGGTTGTAAACAATAACACTCAGAGTCACCCCAACTAATGCCACAATCCAAGTAGTCAATATTAACAATCTAACGTCCAATCACAATGCTATTATTTAATTAGAACATTATAAATCCACACAATTCTTACGTTACGTACAACTCATAGTTCAACTAGACAAAAAAGCAAGCACGCCAAGTGTAATGAGGAGCACAAACAAAAAGCTAGTTGAGCCACCGCCAGACCTTGGTTGGGGATGCAATCTTGGAGCTGGCTACGCCTGCTACGGTGTGCGAATGGAACACCTCGAGTTGTGTCATTGACTTCCTAGAAGAACGTGTACTATTTGTGGAGCACCATCATGGTGTACCATGGTACACACCAACCAACCGCACCCATGAATAGCGTTGTCTATGGCGACTTGAGCTTCATCTGGCCTCCTCCGTCCACCTCGGCTCAATCAAGAGCACGGTGAGGAGCAAGCCCGGGAGCTAGAAGGCCATCTAAGGAGAAAAACTTAGTTCCAGGACCATCAAGGAGAAAACATTTGTGGGTGCCAACTATAGTTATAGATCCTTTTTCCTTTTGTTAGAATTATGTATATATGAACCTTGTTAAGGATTTGAGAATGACAATTGTAAATGTTTCCTTATAATGGTTTATTTAAACTCTATTTTGCACATGAATATCATGCTTGTGACACCCCCCTTGGAAAGTAATGTGATTTATGCTTCCACACTCTGATGTGAATAACAATACAAGTGGGGTGTTACAGTCACATCCACCACTTTTACAACTAGAAGAAAAGGAGGAAGACAAAGATGACTAGGGAAAGGACAATTGAGGATTTGCCCTAGTGCATAATGAAGAAGGGCCCTTGTGGTGCTATGTGATCACAAGTACTTGTAGTGGTGATGACGGTTCTTCTCTCTTGGGCTAACGATACAAGACATGCGTTGATGATAGCACCCTTGACCAACGATGGCAGCATGAAGAGGGGAAGAGAGAGAGAGAAGAGAGGGATGGCGGTGTCTCCTCTTCTTGACCATGGAGGCGATAGCCCTCTAACGCAAACATGGGGACAAGATCTAGGAAGAGAACTAGGAAGAATGATGGGCATAGGCTCCTTAATGTGATGACACTCACTTATCATTCTCAATAAGATGCTAGACATTGCCATATATGCTCATAGGTGTATCTATTGTTGGACTGGAATGTTGGCATAAGAATGCTAGACATTGTCACATGAGCTCACTGAAAAAGATAATGACACGACCTTTTCCTTTGCTAGGAGAGGCCATTGAGAAATTGAAAACTAATTTTGATGTAAAGAATGTAAAAACCAAGATTGTTAGGATGGTAATAGCATAATTTACATGGTGGAAAAGGTCATTGGGATTAAGTGTCCATATAGCACAAGCAAGCTACAAGTCATAATAATTAAAAATTAAGTCTTGAGACAGTTTAGGGAAATAAAAGAGAAGATGGCTTATTATTTAGTATAATCAATTTTTGTATGCTAACTGAAAGATTGAAAGAAAAATGGACTACCAACATAGTGGCAAGGGTTATATTGCTACAATAACAAGAAAAGTAAATACTTGAAAGAAAAAAATCAAAATACATATACTTTACAAAATCTAGCCTAAATATTAGCATACTAGCATGTCGGCAACAAACCTATAGCCATTTTTGCTTGGGTAAGAGCATAACTAACTTGAAGTACATATTTTTTTATCAATAACAAGAAACCTATCCATATATATTTCCTCTTAATGGGTTTTTCTTCTCTATGTTTAGTGATGTTTTTCAAATGTATCAGTCAAAAAGACAGTTCATGAATCGAAAATGATTTTTTGTGTTTCCTACAATAAGTAACTACCTACATGTTGAATTCTATAATGGAGAGTGGGGGAAAGGAGAGAAAAATGATATGGAAGGGGGAGAGGAAGATGATGGAAAATAAAGCTCTATCTAAAACTACAAATGTTGAAATTGTCTGCAGCACACACAGAGTTATAACCATTCTTCTCAAATCAAAATTAGCATAATTCTGCCTATTTCTTTGGATGTGGTTTTAAACTTTATGTAAAAAACATTAGAATCATCGAGGTGGAAAAGAAAAGCATGAACAATCACATGTTTTGAGGGTAGCACAAATATACAAATAATGTTTAACTTAAAATAGTGTGAAATTCATGAAGGCATTAGTTTGAACAACTAGACATGATGAAAATGTAATGTCAAATGCATATTACCTATTCATTTGAAGTTTACAAATTTAGTCTAGCAAAAAAGATACCACAATCAAATATCATCATAGATATCTTATTCAAGGTAGTTCAGCCCTACGATTTTATTGCAATGTATAAGCACATTCCAGGAATGAACCGCTTATTCCAATTATCATACTTCACATATTAGAGATAGGAGATATGATGTCTATGAGAAAACACTAAGTCAGTTTTGTGAGGGAGAAAGTGGTGGCATGGGCTAGTTCACTTAAGGATAGGCTAGTGACAATTTCCTAGTGAGGAGTAGGCAAATTCACATGCTAATATCAGTTAAAATGTAATCTAATATTTTGATTAGATCATATACATAGAACTGACTCATGTAATATTAAAATGTGGGTTAACTTCCTCTTTAGATCCACAGGAATATATAATACATATTGTGAACCAAATTGAAATAATAATCACTTTCTCTACTGCAATTGCATTGACTAAATCGTTTATAATTGTAAACGATTCTTCAACAATCACATGAGTGCAATCTGGATACCAAGCAATAGTAGTACGAGCACCAACTGAAGATATGATGGCTTGAATGTATGTCTATTCAGAGCTTCTTCGAGCCACCAATGGATTTTTTAAAGAAAACAAAGGAAAACCAAATGTTTGAATGATCCAAGAAACTTGCAAGAAGAAATACGCAATGTTCTGCTATGGCAAAGTAGGCAATAAATTAAAAGGATAACAAGAGACAATTAGATAAACCCAAGAAGCATGGAACCGATTAGCTAATCTTTGGAAGAAGAACAAAAATTAGGACAGTTGGAAGGCATAACTTCAAATAGATCAGACATATTATATATGTAGCAACTAAGAGATAAATAGATACCTTATTCCTCTGTCAGAAAAAATTGGCATATTGTGCAGAAATCACAGAGGCACTGCCTGGGAGTGCTACACTTGGGTGCCTTCCCATCATGTGTGAGGTGGAGGTGAGCCGGCCATATGAAGGGGTTGATCGAGCTTCTGCCGGAGTTGTCCATCAGCCAGGCGTAAGTGAACGAGGTGGAGGTGAGCCGACCATATGAAGGGGTTGATTAAGCCTCCACCGTAGATGTTCTTCGCCGGATCTGGTGCTGAGATGGTGTTGTATCAACGATTCCAGGGAGCTGTATACGGTAGGGGTAAAGGTCAGTCGTGGTGGCTACCGGCACTTGATGTAAGCGCCACACCTGCTCGGGCTATGAACAAGGGGAGAGTCGGATTCAAAGAGAAATTAGAACCGGCTAGGATTGGAACAGAGGAAGGGGGGTGAGGAGCGCCAATTTTTCGCGCCAGAAACACGAAAGGCCAAAAATTTCTCGACATTGGAGAAGGGAGGTGGGGGTCGCGGCTAGGAATAGTGATTTCGGGTTAGATGGGAACGGGAAAGGGGAGTGCGGAGTGGGGACACGTGAGATATATATATTTGGGCAGAGTGAATTAAGGGGAGAGCGGAGATAGGAATAGGCGGACTGGGGGAGGTGCATAATATACGGACCTGTCCGTTAAGCTTGTCCAGCCGTCCGATATAAGTCCATTGACCCGTCCAAAGTGCCCCCTTTTCCAGTAGTGAATTATCATCAGCATCCTAATCTATTTTCTCTGCCCGTCTCATTGCTATCGGAGCGCACTACACAGTCAGACAGATGCACGACCTTGTATTGCAGCCTTGCATGCATGTGAAGGTATTGCTAACAAAAGTAACTCCCTAGAGATTCTGTGAAATTGACCTAGATCTCTTTGGTTATCGTCTTCATTTATACACCGCACCACATAATACCGTCGGGCTGCAGGGATTTCTTCGGTTTCCGTTCCCGGGCTTGCTACCATTCATTGTGCTGACGGCCGGCCACCCCGACAAGGCCAGCGAAGGCTGCATCCCCTGATTAGATCGTGGCAGCCAGCGAACAGATAATCGCAGATCTGGGCGTAGCCAGCTATCGGTATATGGGCAATCTCCATGACTGAGGACGTGGATCGTCTTGCAACTGCGCGGCTGAAGACCGATTGCAGAAACAGTCATCTGGCCGGCACATCAATGTCGTGCTTAAGCCTTCACTCAGCCCATAATGTCCGGCCTGCCAAGAATCTTACAGCAAGCATGGTGTTCATGCCTCCAGTAGGACGACGATTGGATCGAGGAACTTGTCTTCGACTCGCGCCTTGACATCATGGATCACAACAAACCCCGTGACACAGAATGTGGCTGAACAGTCATCTTGCCTCCTTTTTATCCAGATGGACCCGTCGATCGGTAATCGCACTGAGTCATAGAGAATATTATCCAAATTCACATACACATGTCAGCATACAATTTCTCCTCTAAATTCCTATATCTTAGCTACATGACGTCCTAATTAATTGATGATGAACTATTCTCTCCCATTCTGCGTTCACTTAGCAGAACTTTTCTTTATATGAGCTGAAAAATACTGTAAGCATCCACCAGCAAGGCTGTTGTTATGAAATAGAAACCTAGACAAAACATTCGTACAACAGGCACAGATGTTGCGGCTGGCTATATCTGACTACAGGTGAGGCTCCTAACCATTGAAAAAAGTGCAAATTCCTAGACTTGAGCATCTTTTGCGAGGATTTAACATCTATGCAGATAATGCTTTACGCTTTGCTTGGGCGGTGGTTTAAAACGACATATATGCAAGGGAAGACATTTAAACATGGAACTAAAAGGTCAAACTGAAGATCGTATGCTTTTTTGTTTATTTTAACTCCAATAGCGGCAGGAATCCACTAATCAATGCTGAATTCTTATCGGCTGTTGACCACTGCCAAAGCTAGGTCAACCATTCATCATCTGAAACTACCTGCAATGACTATTACTACACGTTTGATGTGCCGGATGTGACGCCACGAAAGGATTTGTTTCCATTTCACTCATTTGGTTCAGCAATACATGGAAAGCTCTATATCCGATCGGCTCCGTAAGACATTGTTGATGGATTATTAATCGGGCACTACCCATGGGATTTCCAGTCCCGTCGCACAAATGACACTACAGGAAAACGTTCAGAAAATGACGGGCCACTTGGCTTAATCCGTGAGCGGCAACAGCTACACATTCAGCTTGTTACATGTCTACCCCTATTCTAAGACTTTTGCAAAACCAATAGCTTTCCGCTACCCAGCCAGTCAAAACAAATCTGACGATTTGTATTCATCCTATCCATCCAACGGTAGCAACACAAACAAGGTCAATTGGCAGGTCACGGGACGTCCCGCCTTCTCCGCTCCCTCTCTTCCACCCTTCCCACGGAAGCCGCACGCCGTAATGCGGCTCATACTTGCGGGTCGCCGTCAAGTCGGTTATTGAGGGGAGATCGCGCCCACACTCACAAATGCTCAGACATTCTCGTCTACGGCAAGAAGCTAGCGCAAGCTCCTTTGGGATCGGCCGATTGCCCTTTACTTGAAGCAGTTGACGGAAGCAACGGTGGACACAGCGACCAGTCTGACGTTGAGCCCTTGGAAGTTACTGCAGACAATGATAGAACCTACTACCCCAGATCGATCCAGGGTGAACGCGGAGGCGGGATCTGAAAACGTCCGTAGCCGCCTAAGCTCTGAGCATTGTTGTCCCTTGCCCCTCAGCTTGCAGCAAAGGTACTGGTTTCTCTTCTTATTTTTCTGCTGATCATTGGGAGAGATTTAGGAAGGTTCAGGGCTCGACTGGAGAATGGGTGGGGTATTGTGCTCGATTAATGGAAAAACATCATGTCCCAGACGGAATTGGGTGGAGGTATTAAGACTGTGAGGTAGCGGTAAGAAAATTTGCTTCTTTCCCTTACCATATGAAATTGACCCTGTCTCTAATCCTCTCCATGCCTCCGTCGTGTCTCCTCTCATCTCCCTGCTTCAACGATGTATGGGGATGCCTAGGTGCACCAACGAGGGTACCCATGAGGGTGCCTTAATAATGAAATCTAACATAGTTTTTCTCTATATGTGATATCCTAGGTTGCAATACAAACATTAAGAAAATTGTTGGGTACATTTTGACGCACAATATATTGCATTTGATCCTGGACGCAATAACAACTCCATACAGAAGGCTAGTTTCATAAATGATTGACTAGTGTACGTGAATGGTATACACTTACATTTACCGATCATAATACTAATCATTTCCCTTATGTAGATGATAGTAAAAATTATACACACTTGGTTTTAAATATCTCAAGTGGTCTAGTGTCCACATGCCATTCATTTATGCTCATTTGATCAAATTGATGGATTTTCTTAGCAGCAAAATCCGTAATTTCCTCTCTAGCTATATATGGAATTGTGATAGATTGATAAATATTATCAAACTACTCGAATCATCTGAAAGAATTTTGAGGATTTTGTCCTAGAATTATTTTTTGTAGTGGATTGATAAATAATGTCAAAGCTCATGTACCTAGAATTATTTTTTTGTAGTAGATTGATAAATATATCATATCTCATGTACCTAGAATTTTTTTGTGTGTTCTTCATACATATTGTCTATAATACTACAAATTATGTCCTCTTCCTCCCTTCTGAATTCTTTGCCCAAGAAATACACAATCGCACCTACCATGGTATCTTGTAGAGTAGTTTATCTCATTTCGTGATCTACCAAAACACATATAATCTCTTCAAAGGAAAGACTGAGAATCATCATAACGTTAGTAAGAAATTATTCATCATTCACCTTCAAATCCACTCAAAATGAAGTACACTTTATCTTCATTGAAGACATTCTTTCTAATCAAGGAAGTATGGACACATTTCTAGACACAAACGCCAACACAGACTCGAGATTTGTCAATTTTCTAAAATATAGGACTCGAGCACGACTCGAGATGAGGGAGATTTTTTTAAATATGCAATGTGTATAATGTATATATTTATGTGTCTATGTATGTATTTCAATTTGTATGCTAATAAATTTATTGAAAAATATCTAATTGTATATATTGTTATGTATAATAGTATATGAATTTGAAGTATGCATGTGTTTGTGTGCAGTAGAAACAATATGAAGTAGATACCAAATTGTTGCATTACATTCAGTAGATATAGAAAAATTTCAGAATAAATAAATGAGGATGTGATTGTATACGAATATGAATCTGCTTGTATTTGTGTAGTAGAAAAGAAAATGAAGCATCCACCTAGTTGTTGCATTACTTCCAATAGTAGAATTTTAGATATACTAAATAACTTCACATTAGTTAATCAATTAATTTATTAGATCAAAATACAATTTATGATAGCCAATTTATCTTGGACTTTACACATTGAATCTTTATAAGATATCTTACATCAATTCAACTTAGAATACAATTTTATGTAACATTTTCTCAATGATAGGTATAGTTAAGTAGCAGATGTATATTCATAATTTACTTAGAAATAGAATGTTATAGCAGCTACAACTACATAGATGTGTCCAAGAAGTGTCCTTCACGTATCCATGAAGTGTCTGCGCTGCAAAAATGGATCAAGATGGTCAGGGCATGCCGTGTCCATTTCCAAAACGTTGTGGGCCATGTCCGGGCTACAAAAATGGATCAAGATGGACAAGACATGCCGCAACTGTGTTCAAAATGTTTTGGGCCATGTCTGGGAAGTGTTTGTGTCAAAAATGTGTGCGACATGGACACATGGGGCTATATAGAGGTGTCTATGCTTCCTAGTTTCTAATAGTTTTTAGTTAATCACATACCATATTGAACTCCCTAGGTAGTCAAAAATTGATCTACAACATATCTGGATGTGTTTAAGCTTCAATTTTAGCTCAAGTTGTTTAGTGTTTGTGGACTAACATAAGTCATTTGACAACAATTCTAAAATATAGTTTATGTATTCAACCTAACAACAACAACAACCAATTTTTTTTAGTAAGGGTTCCCATTATCCATACTTTGATTTTTTTTTCTAAGTCATGTTTGAACCAGTTTAATCAGGATTTAAGATTAGATTACCTTTTTCATCAACAAAAGCCTTCTCAGGTGCCTTCTTTGTTCCATCCAATGATCCTTTATAATTTATGTCATGATGGAATCATATTTTTTGATTTGAAATTCAATATATGATTGGTATGTAATCTAAAGTGAGATTTACTTACTTTGTTTGGTATCAATTATAGTGTTGATAAATAAAGCTAGATACTTTATAAGAAAGTAACACCATACTCAGACAAATAATAGATATACATTGGTACATAGTTTATTAAAGTTGGGTTACTTTTACCTTCTCAAAATATGCCATTGGTTGGATGTTTATCTAACTCATCCTCTTTACTAATAAGATTATGAAACTTCAATTTAATAAGTTATCTGCATTTACTTGTGGAAGTTTGTGTCTATGTATTAGTAAAGGGTATTGAGATGATATTCGTCAAATGAATGGATACTTTTAGCTTAAAGTAAAATGAAGTCAAGTACTGAAAAGTTGTGCTTGCTAGTAACAATAGACATTCAATTTTTGGTATTAGTTTTGTCAAATAAAACATGTCGAACTTAAATGTGAATAAAGATGACATAACATGAGTTCATCAAACTTAAATGAGACATGATTTGCCACAACTAGACTTAATTCTGCCAAAACTGACTTGATATCCCCTAATTAGACATATGTTCCCCAACTGATACCCTAATGCTTCCAAACATGGCCTGATTTTTCCTAAATTAAACTTATTTGAATGCATACATGACTAAAGTTGTTGCAGTCTGAGCAAATTCAGATTGAGGTCATGCTAATTTGGCCTTCAAGTGGCCATCATAAGTATATGTTTTCATAGAAGATGCGTATAAAACATTAGCTATATGGATATTTACATATGATCCTTGACTAATATGAACTTTAGAAAAATCCTGATAAACAATGCCAATGTAGGGTGCATATGATTAGAAAATTATGGTGCCTTGATAACTAAACGTAACTTAGTATTTCTCCATATATGATATCCTAGGTTGCAATACAAGATTTCTTTCACATTGCCTACATAGTGTATGTATTCCAATACAAAAGCTACCAATTATAATGATTACTAGAGAAAATGATCTTGAAGAAAATATTTGATGTAAAAAAGTACACAATTCATAGACTTTAATAACACTGGGTTTTTATTTTCTAGGAGGTATTAAGTAATGGAGGATGTGGATTTCATAATTGATAAAAGTTGGATTGCTCATGGAAAGACTTTCTTTGATAGATGTTGTGATCCATATTTTATGAAAGGAGTAGATGCTTTTATGGCTTTTGCATTTAGAAAGGAATCTACTAGAGAAGTTAGATGCCTCTGTACTACGTGTGAGAATAAATGCTATGGAGATATGTACAATGTTAAGAGTCATATTATCATGAAGGGGTTTATGGAGGATTATACAACTTGGACACGACATGATGAGGTACCTCAATGTTTAGATAGGAATCCAATGAATGAAAGAGTTGAATGTATCGATGATATACCTGGGCTTATTTTTGATGCAGTGGGGTATAATGACTATGTAGATTCAGACCATTCAATGAACAATTCCACAATTGAACACAATGAATATGTAAGACAATTCCAGAAAGTTGTAGATGATACTAGCCGACCTTTATATCCTGGTTGTTCATAATTTTCCAAATTGTCTTGCATTATTCGGGTGTTTGAATATAAATGCAAATTTAATCTGAATAATAGTGCATTATCAACTTTATTCCTGATGTTGAATGAATTTCTTCCTGAGGGTACTTCTTTACCCAAAAGTTGGTATGAATGCAAAAAGATAATGTCAATTTCGAGACTAGACTATCAAAAAATCCATGCTTGTCGGAATGATTTTGTTTTGTTTTGGGGCAAGTATGAGCATTCAAATAATTGTCCTATTTTTGGATCTTTTAGATGGAAAAGATTGAAAAAGAAGAATAGGGTGTGGAGGTTGCAGAAGATCCCTGTAAAAATACTTCGCTATTTTCCTTTATCACCAAGATTGAAGAGATTTTTCATGTCCAAAAAGCTAGCTCCACTTATGGTTGGGCATCACACTTTTCCTCAGAGTACAAGTAACAACATGAGTCATCCTAGAGATTCTATAGCATGGAAAGACTTTGATACAAAACATACAACCTTTGTTGCTGATCCTCATAATATAAGACTTGCCCTTGCAAGTGATGGTTTCAGCCCTTTTAAC
The DNA here is from genome assembly GCA_963693085.1 of Alisma plantago-aquatica. Classification (NCBI taxonomy): domain Eukaryota; kingdom Viridiplantae; phylum Streptophyta; class Magnoliopsida; order Alismatales; family Alismataceae; genus Alisma; species Alisma plantago-aquatica. The sequence continues at coordinate 749,475,968 of OY856409.1, forward strand.
ATGTCAATGGGTAGTAGCTGGAGCACATGGTCCATCATTTTGATTTTCTATAATTTTCCACCTTGGTTGGTTATGAATAAATCATTATTTATGTTGTATCTTCTTATAGAAGGTCCAAAATCTCCCGGTAGCAAAATTGATACATATTTGCAGCCACTAATCGATGAATTAAAGACCTTGTGGTTTGATGTTACTATGACTTATGATGCAAACAAAGAAGAAATATTCAACATGAGAGCAGCACTCATGTGGACAATAAATGATTTTCCTACATATGGGATGTTATCTTGTTGGAGCACCAAAGGTTATAAGGCATGCCCATATTGTGGTGTTGATCATGGTTCCATTTATCTTCCACACAGTCACAAATGTGTCTACATGAGGCATCATCATTTTTTAGATTAAAACCATCCATGGCGCGTAGATAAGAAAAATTTTAATGGTATGGAGGAACATGCTACTACACCATGTCATCTTAGTGGGAAGGAGATACTGAGGTTGTGGGAAAACCATGGTGATGCTAATGTTATAGTGAAAAATGTTGAATCTTGTGAAAAGAGAAGTCCTGAATTGCCCGGGGGATGGAAATGAAAGAGTATTTTTTTTAACTTCCTTAATGGTCAACTTTGTTGATTCGACACAATTTAGATGTTATGCATATAGATAAGAACATATCTGAAAACATCCTCAGTTGGCTGTTGTACAAAGATGGCCATAGTAAAGAGAATGTTAATGCTTCTTTGGACATGCAAAAGTTGAATATGAGGAAATCACTTTGGCCTAAAAAAAGAAGCCACAATGATCAATTTGTGTTGCCTCATTTGCCTTATAATATGAATGGAAAAGAAAAGGAGGCCTTCTTATCAGTTCTTAAGGACTTGAAATTACCAGATGGTTTTTCTTCAAATATATCAAACAAAGTCCAAGTTGAATGAAAAAGATTGTTGGGTTTAAAAGTCATGACCACCATATTTTAATCCAACATCTCTTACCTTTGGCTCTTAGAAGAACTCTTCCCAAACCAGTAGCCAAAGTGTTGATTGAATTTTGTAATTTTTTCAACTCTTCATGTGAAAAAATAATTAGTGTTTAGAATATGAAAAAAACTTGAAGCACTAATTCCAATTATTCTTTGCAAGCTTGAGCGCATCTTCCCACCGTCATTTTTTGACATTATGGTCCATTTAACAATACATTTACCATAAGAGGCTAGAGTTGCAGGTGGTGTGGAGTATAGATTGATGTATCCAGTGGAAAGATTTTTGTATTCTTTAAAACAATTTGTATGCAATAGAAGTAGACCTGAAGGGTCTATTGCAGAGGGATATCTTTTGAAAGAGGCGACTACTTTTTTCCAACATTATCTAGAAAATATGGATTCTTGCTTAAGTAGTTATGTAAGATATGGAGAGGGACCTATTGGTGCCAGTTTATTTATGACTCCCTCATATGCAGAACTCTACCAAGCTCTTCACTTTATTTTGTTCAATACAACTGAGATTGAACCATACTTATTATAAGTATCAAAGCTTTAGTTTTAGTAATGATGAATTTCCTTTTCAATCATCTATATATTCACAATTTTACATGTTGTGAATACACTTTTGAAGGATGCATGCCGATGAGATAAGACATCAAAATCCATCTTGGAATGAAGTGAAAATACAGGGTGAACAACACAATCATTTTGTTAAGTGGTTCTCAAATTATGTATGTTTCGATCTTTGGAATAAAGAGTTGAAACTCAATTCCATTTTATGTGACGTAAATAATGTTAGTTGCATTTTTATCAGGTAAATTTTCTCCCACGAGATGTGGTTGTTCCTGATGTTGTGAGAATTCTTGCTAGGGGGCCTACATTAGGAGTACGTTCTTATAAAGGATATTTTGTGAATGGCTACAAATTTGAAATTGAAGCAGTAGATGGTGGTCATGTCACTCAAAATTGTGGTATTAAAACTAAAGGCCCTAATGAAAACATGTATTACGGAGTGTTAATAGACATATTAGAGCTTCAATATGAAAGTATTCCTCCTATTTGTCTTTTCAAATGTAAATGGTATGACATGGAGGAAGGCATAGGTTCATATGTTGATGAATTTGGTTTCACTTTGGTTGATACATCAAGTACAAGTTTTGATGATGAACCCTTCATTTATCCTGATCAAGCCACTCAAGTTTTTTACTCTATTGATATAGAAGACAAAAATTGGAGTGTTGTTTGTCATTGGACTCCAAGAGATACTTTTGATATTCCATTGAGTACTATAATTAGTGAATATAATGAAGTGGATGGTGAACTAGATGAAAATAATGAGATGGATATAGTTTGTGAAGATGATGACGATATTGATTGGGGTTGTTCTGATTTAAGCAATGATATATTTGTTGATACTACTTTATATATTGCAGCAAAATTTTAAAAAAGAACAAAGGTAATCTAATTTGAAATTCTAACTTTTGTTTCATTATTTTTTTCTCTTTAAAAGAAATTTATACAATGGATTGTGGTATATAAGTTTTTGTGATATTAATTTATTAGAGTTTACTACAAATATGCCATCCAAGAAGAAGGTGAAGTCTTTAAAAGAAGTGGTACAAGCTGAAAACAAACTAGCTGAAAACAAGCATCATTCAACAACTTGTAATCCACTTCCATCTAATAGTGAGTCATTTGGAACACAAGAACAACTACTGTCTTCTATAGCATGTAAGTCTTATTTTTTTATTAGTTTGTTGAGATACATTTTACAATGTGCTTATTTAGCTTGTTTAGGTACAGTTCGGAAAAAAAGTTGTTAAAGATAACTCTAACAAGCCTCAATCAAGTGGAGTTAAAAGATTTGATGATATAGGTTATTGATGAATTTTTATTCTTAATAATTTAGAATTAGTAAGTGAACCCATATAATATCTAATATTTTTATTTCTATATACTAATGATTTCTATTTAAGTTGTAGTTCATCCAAAGCACAAAGTAAAAGAGTTCATTTGTCAAAGTGGTGTGGGTGCAAAAGGTATTTGATTTTCTTAGTATTCCAAGAAAAAATTATCTACGTAAAAATACTTCTATAGAGATGATTCAAACTTCTATAGGTACTAAAGGGATGGTTTCTACTTCTTCAAAACTAAGAGAAAGCAACATTCCAAAGATTTTGGTTCCTTTTGCAACATGTGGTGATGAGTTAATGAAAGATGCACGTTTAGGTAATAAATACACTAATTTTCTTATTCTTTATATAGTCAAACCACTTTGAGTTGTGATTTACATACATCTTATTCAAGGAAAATGTTGAAATCTTTGATTCAAAATGGATTCGGATCAAAACAACCGATTCTTAGTTCTCCTAACCTACAAAAAAGTATTATCTCCATGAGTTCAATTTCAAATGCAGTGGATGATCAAAGAGGTGTGATAGAAATACATGCCAAAGATATGTGTTTCATTTTTACAATCTCATATTCCAATCAGCAAATATGTATATGGAATACTTCTATAGAGAAGAATCTTACTTCTACATGTTCTATAGGGAGGAATGATACTTCCACAAGGATGATTTCAACTTCAACTGGGTCTAAGGAAGTGACTGATACTTCTTCTAAAATAAGAGAGAACAATATTCTCAAGAGTTCATTTCCTTCTACAACATGTGGTGATGGGTTAATGAAAGATGCATGTTTAGGTAATAAATACACTAGTTTTCTTAAATTTTGAAATTTTTAGATAACATTCAGTTGCATGTCTAATACAGATCATTCAAGGAAAATGTTGGAACCTTTAACTCAAAATGGACTGGGATCAAAACAACCTGCCCTTAGTTCTCCTAACCCACAAAAAAATATTATTTCCATTATTTCAATTTCAAATGCAGTGGATAATCAAATAGGTATGATGGAAAAATATGCCAAATATATTTGTGTTATTTTTAGATCTCATATTCCAAACAACAATGATCTATGTGAAGTACTTCTATATAGAAGAATCTTACTTCTACATGTTCTATAGGGAGGAATGATACCTCCACAAGGATGATTCCAACTCCAATTGGGGCTAAAGAAATGACTGGTACTTCTTCAAAAGTAACATTGAACAACATTCCCAAGAGTTTATTTCCTTCTGCAACATGTGGTGATGGTTCACACTTAAGTAATAAATGCACTATATTTTTTTTTAAATTTTCAGATAACATTCAGTTGCATTTCTAATACAGCCCATTCAAGAAAAATGTTGGAATTTTTGACTCAAAATGGACTGGGATCAAAACAACCCACCCTTAGTTCTCCTAACCCACAAAAAAATATTCTTTCCACTAGTTCAATTTCAAATACAGTGGATAATCAAATAGGTATGATGGAAAAACATGTCAAATATATTTGCTTTATTTTTAATATCTCACATTCCAAAGAAAAATGATCTATGTGGAATACTTCTATAGAGAAGAATCTTACTTCTATATGTTCTATAGGGATGAATGATACTTCCACAAGGATGATTCAAACTTCAATTGGGTCCACAGAAATGACTACTACTTCTTAAAAAGTAAGAAATAAAAACATTCCCAAGAGTTCATTTCCTTCTACAACATGTGGTGATGGGTTAATGAAAGATGCACATTTAGGTAATACATGCACTAATTTTCTTAAATTTTTAAATTTTCAAATAACATTTAGTTGCATTTCTAATATAGCCCATTCAAGGAAAATGTTGGAATCTTTGACTCAAAATGGATTGGGATCAAAACAACCCACCCTTAGTTCTCCTAACCCACAAAAAAATATTATTTCCGCTAGTTCAATTTCAAATGCAGTGGATAATCCAATAGGTATGATGGAAAAACATGTGAAATATATTTGTTTTATTTTTAGTATCTCATATTCCAAACAACCATGATCTATGTGGAGTACTTCTATAGAGAAGAATCTTACTTATGCATTTTCTATAGGGATAAATGATACTTCCACAAGGATGATTCCAACTTCAATTGAGTCTACAGAAATTACTGCTACTTCTTCAAAATTAAGAGAGAACAACATTCCCAAGAGTTCATGCCCTTTTACAACATGTGGCGACGGGTTAATGAAAGATGCACATTTAGGTAATAGATGCACTAGTTTTATTAAATTTTTAAATTTTCAAATAACATTTAATTGCATTTCTAATACAACCCACTCAAGGAAAATGTTGGAATCTTTGACTCAAAATTGACTGGGATCAAAACAACCCGCCCTTAGTTCTCCTAACCGACAAAAAAAGATTATTTCCAGTAGTTCTATTTCAAATGCAATGGATAATGAAATAGGTATGATGGAAAAAACATGCCAAATATATTTGTTTTATTTTTAGTATCTCATATTCCAAACAACAATGATCTATATGTGGAATACTTCTATAGAGAAGAATCTTACTTCTACATTTTCTGTAGGGATAAATGATACTTCCACAAGGATGATTCCAACATCAATTGAGTCTACAGAAATGATTGCTACTTCTTCAAAAGTAAGAGAGAACAACATTCCCAAGAGTTCATGCCCTTCTACAACATGTGCTGATGGGTTAATGAAAGATGCACATTTAGTTAATAGATGCACTCGTTTTCTTTAATTTTTAAATTTTAAAATAACATTCAATTGCATTTCTAGTACAACTCAATCAAGAAAAATGTTGGAATCTTTGACTCAAAATGGACTGGGATCAAAACAATCCACCCTTAGTTCTCCTAACCCACAAAAAAAGATTATTTCCACTAGTTCCATTTCAAATGCAATGGATAATCAAATAGGTATGATGGAAAAAATGCCAAATATATTTGTTTTATTTTTAGTATCTCATATTCCAAACAACAATGATCTATGTGGAATACTTTTATAGAGAAGAATCTTACTTCTACATGTTCTATAGGGATAAATAATACTTCTACAAGGATGATTCAAACTTCAATTGGATCTAAAGAAGTGACTGAGACTTCTTCAATAGTAAGAGAGAACAACATTCCCAAGAGTTCATTTCCTTCTGCAACATGTGGTGATGGGTTAATGAAAGATGCACATTTAGGTAATAAATGCATTAATTTTCTTTAATTTTAAATTTCAAATAACATTCAAATGCATCTTGAATACAGCTCATTCAAGAAAAATGTTGGGATCTTTGGCTCAAAATGGATTGGGATCAAAACAACCCATCCTTAGGTCTCCTAACCCACAAAAAAGCAGAAGTTGTGGCTACTCAATTCCCAGTACTATGTATCATGAGGAGGATATGCGAGAAGATCATGTTTGTAAGTCATAATTTGTTTATTTATTACTTTATTTTTTCAAACACTATTGATCTACGAGATAAATGCAGCTGTAACAATGAGCAAACAAGTAGGTTCTTCCTCCAAAATAGGTTATTTAGACCCTAATACAATGCATCACAAGGAGGAAACATGAATAGATCATATTGGTATTCGATAATTTCATTATTTTTAATTATTTTTCAAACAATAATGATTTATTTGTCTTTCTTAATTTTACTTTACAAGAAACAATATCAATTTACAATTTTTATGTAGCTCCAACAAGTGGGAAAATGTCATATACTTGTACTAAAAGTAGCATGGGGACTAAAAGGATGACCCTAAGTCCAACTTGCATAGAAACCAATGCTCCTAGAACATCACATGTTTCAGAAGATGTTCATATAGGTAATTACAACATCACTTGTTTTCTCATTTTCAAACAAAAATTAGATGAGTTCACTTCAACAAACATATCCATTAGTGGCATTTTAGAAATTCCACTAAAAAAAATGCCTCGAAACATATTTAGTGGCATTTGTTGACACTTAAAAAAATGCCTCTAGTACCAATGCCACTAGAGAGATAGTGGTGTAAGTTGTAAATGCCACTAAATGTTTGGCTTTAATGGCTTTTAATAAATGCCACATAAATGCCACTAAAACATCATTTGGCATTTATAAAAAATGTCACTATCCATCAATTGGATTTTATACAAATGCCACTATTTTGTATTATGTTGTTCTATGAAATTGTTCTTATTGAGTGTAATGGCGTATAAAAAAAGCCACTAATGACATACTAATTTTGTATTACTATATTTTCATGGCTTTTAATCATTCAATTTTTAGTTCATTGTCATGATTTCTTAATGAATGCCAATTGCAGCATAACTCACTTTTCCAAAGTATGAATTTTTTTATTTATAATTAAATGACAATTACATGGGGAGGACATTCTACCTTGCCCCTTATATTGAATACAATACAAATGATATACTTTCATATAATATTTTTCTATTTAGTATAATAGCTTCTACATCATTGGATTTGTGTCTTCCATGATATGACTATCTACTTTTCTGCATGCCTACTTTAGAGCTCCTTTAAATGATGAAAAAAAACCTTATCAACACTGACAATGCACCTTCAAAGAATGAAGTATAATATTGGTGAGACTAGAAAATCCAATATGGCATTGTCTGTGGGGAGCTTGAGCATCAAGTGGAGGCAGGATGACCATTAGGATGCAATCTACCTTAAGTATTGTCAAGCAACACTCTCACCTGTATGTAGCCAAGACATATGATTAGATAAAGGTCAAGATACATGAAATCAAATCAACATGGGTTCATTACTGACAAATAATCATTCCAACACCTTTTCTTGCATCTAAAGATGTAGAATCCTGTAGTATGGATGACATTTTCAATTACTAACTTCATGATGCCATCATTGTCTTGGCCATTTCATGAATTAGTATGCATCCTTAGAGAACATATCACATACCTAGACTCATTTATTATTTTAAAAACATGAACTAATTACTACATCCTTAGAGAACAGAGCACATACCTAGATATATAGTAGGACTAGAACCATTTCAGCAAGATTGGAGATCTACAACGGGAAGCTCAAAAAATTTATGGTGGAGTTCTACTAGGGATTGGACGTTGTTGTTGTTTTCCAGTGCTGATACCTTTTTGTTCGTATGGCTTCTTGTGTTTGTGCTGACTTGAATCTTGACATTCAACAATGACAAGTGTAACAATAGTAATTGAGATAGCAATTTTAAGAGGAACATTGGCAGATGAAACAGCTGCAACCATAATGATAACCAGAGCAACAACATCCACATAAGTTGGAATTGAATACCCACAGTGGTAACTTTTTCTTTTACATACATGGAAGAAATTAATAAATCATAACTAAGTTATTGGTGATTGTTCACCTAAATGAATGCCAAGAAACTAGTCTTGTGTCACATGGATGCCAACAAAATACAACAAGAACAACAGTTGGTACAGAATCACACCTACCTGTCTTTTCATGGAGAACATGATAAGGCTGCAATAAATCATGATTTACACACTCTACATGTCCCAGGAAAGCTTGCTTTTCTTCTAAAGCCCTAAACACTAAACCAAATAAGCAATTGCTTCCAATGAAAAGAAAAAAACAAAACTTGTAGCTTACTTAGATAACCTGCAGTAACCTTCTGAATAACTTCAGTGGAATCCTTGTTCTGGGAATGTTCTAGCATGCAAAGGTTTCCTATAAAATTGGAACTGGTCTTAATTCCAAGCACTACTTGAGACTGTAATGAGAAAATAATATGCATAAGTTAAACCTATCACAGAAAACTAAAATGCATAAAAAAACATCAATACTTCAGTATGGAAAAAACATCAATACTTTTGTATACCGAGAGAACGAACTGAAGCATCATCAGTAGGCAACCTTCAACTAACTGAAAAAATTGTCTACCAGGATTAACAAAAAATGAATTGTTCTTGATATATAAAAAATAAGACCGGAAGATGTGAAGATTTTCAAATTTCAACTATATAATCCAAGGTGGATGTGTTCCTCTATTAGATTTCAAATAGCAGTAGACCACTGGCATTGTCTCTAAAAGCAAGTGCAAAGATCATTGAAGATGTGATGATGTTCACTAATCATAGCAGAGAAACATCTGTAATATAGAACAGAATAGACGATCTTCAAAACAAGAACCTAGAAGAAGGATAATGGCTATAATGAAGTGTATAGTTTCTAGAAAACTAAAATAGCTACAAAATCATCTGCAACACCACACATGCACATTCAAATAGATTAGTGAACTGAGTCATATAAAAATGACCCCTACCATAGAAAAATGCCCCCTCGATCATACTGAGAATTGCAAATGGACAATAAAGAGTTGCTTACATCAGTACTCCTACAGTAGCACAAAAGAAGAACATAACTAATATGCAAAGACATATTATACCACATGTAATACACAAATTAGAAGGAACTTATTCACTAGATAAGATCCAAAACTTTCTCAAGAACCTTGACAATAGCATGGATCTTCCTTGAGCACGCTTGACAAAAAAGGAATGAAAACATATTTTATAAGGTGGCACAAATTGATTCAAAAAGACAAAAAGTAAAAATAACCAAACAAATAGCTCACACATCAACTACCTTTCACCAAACTAGCATAATTGAACTTCACTTGCATTTCTAAAACACATATAACTACCTTATGATCATGATTGTGACATTAGAAAAGATAGTTACATACAATGTTAATTATTTCCATGATGTATTTTATGATCCACCAAAAACTTTTAGCTTCCATCCTTTAGCAATCAATATAGAATACTATTGATACTAGGTCAATAAAACTAGTAATGGAATATATATATCTAATTTTCATTAGTTAAACAACTTATTTATGTTATGTAGCATTCAAGTGGACCAAAAAAGTATAAAATAAATGGCAAACTTACATTATTAATTTAGAATAATATCATTAGTAGATAAAAAACGTTAGTAGTTGGAGGTACAAAGTGAGAAATAAGCGATAGATTATGCTACACTAGAAGATTCTAAAGAATTTATGATAAGCCCATATATCAAACTTTACACCGGAAAAGAAATGATATGATTTCCATCTAATGCAACAAAAAATGGGGATCGGTGTAGTACATATTTTAACTAGGAATAATAGATATATATTATATTACCATCTTAAATGGCATGTCTAGGATGAGCCTGGAGCTATAGGTGTAGCTTTTAGTTTTCTAACTTTAACATTTATCCAATTAAATACAATGTATATAATATGAATATTAAGCATTCACAATCCCATTTTTTCATGGCCAAATAGAAAGACTAGTGGATGGAAAATGGCAAACAAGAATCATTTGGATTTATGATTTCAATCTTAATCAACATACCTCGTACTCCTAGATTGTTCACAATGTTATCACTGCCATACTGACCTTTTGCAGTAGGCAACCTCCTAATATCTCCGTCCAAATATCCTGTAAATGAAGATAAAGAAGATGAATCCAATGAATTAGATTATGTATATATGATTCATGTTCCAATTCTTATTCAAGAACGGTTGTATTCTTACAGTAAGAGAATGCAATATAATAAATAAACCAATTTCTTTGCTAGATTACTATGACTTGGAGATCAAACATGAACTAGGAACAGCCGCAATGGGCATGGTTATTAAAAACCACCACCGGTCTTCGAGCCTGAACCAATTAAAATCTGTGTATGTTTGACCACATATGTCCAAATCGATGATTAGGGAGAAGGCAACCAGGGTAGGATGAAGGAGTTGGTAAACATGAGTAATAAATTGGGGCCACAGCTGACCGATCAAATCAATATTGTATGTCTTCTAGCTAGACACCCCACCCTAGCAAATGTGTGTAAGAAATCTATACGTATACCTTAGTTTACTGGGAGATATATGTGGTTAAATGAATCCATATAAAATTAATAAAAGGGGGTGGGGTGTTCAAGATTTGAAGTGTTGAATTTGACCGATCAAAGTTAGATCGATCCACAAACCTGATAGCCACTGAGGAACACATGCCATTAGCTAGGGAAATGAGCCATGGCTGGTGCTGGGGTGACTCTAGGATGTTATCCATAATGGTGTGCACAAATAACCAGTACCTAAGGAATGCTACGGAGATGTAGCAGATGGCTATGCAACCACATGGGCCACGACCACACCCCAACACATGGGACACTTAGATGGATTCTCCGGCGTGGATGGAATAGTAGCCTGATATCCAGCACAACATTATGCGCAACATACACAAAAGCTATGGTACCCAGTGCGTTAAAGATGCCCATGCACCTCGCAAACCCATATCGTAGCTGACACCCTCCACCAGTCCCATCATGAGGCACGACACGACCACGATCATCGAGTAGGACAACGACATGATGACGACGTCGATGAACGAGATCACTGAGATGGTGCGGGAGCATTCTACAAGATAGTACAGCATGTCACATTGTGCCCCACTGTATGTCTAGTTAATCTGACGCCCATCACCGTCTACTAGATGTCCGTCTTGACCATTCTAATTCGAGACTAAGATAACATCCTACATGTGTCACCGAACACACGTTGTGCAAGCCCCTGGTACCGGTTGTACCAGCCCCCATCCATGTTGTACATCGGCCCCATCTGCCACTGGGTGTATAAGGTTATCATGCACGAGAGAAGCAACACAATCACATCCCAAGACCTTCTCAATTCATATTCAGTTTGTCATCATGATAGACAAAGAAAAGGACTTTGACCATTCTAATTCGAGAGAGACACAACGGAGGTGAAAGTGATCAATTATGTTATAAACAAAAATGCTTACTTGGGATACGACGTAGCAGCAAGTATCACCATTGACAGATGCTTTGATTGACCCTACAGACGGACTGCATAATTAGGCTGAAAAAGTTTCCATTACCGTCTTGGATGATTTGTGGGCACACCACCCTTGCTTGACCCCCAAATATCCAATAGGTGAGTGAATGTCCCCAGGACATCGGCGGAGAAGATATCTTGGCATAAGCCCAATAGTTACCCAGTTGTCGCCGGAAGGGCATTCATGGATAGCACACCGCAAAGATAAACAAAGAGGCTTCTTGGGACAACAATCAACTCTTGGATTGAATCCAAGTATAACTAATTTCATTTTGAGCAAATGCGAGAGGGAAAGGATCAACCAAATTTTGATATGCCTCCCAAAGAGAAAAAAAATAAAAAGTGCGGTAATATTCTGGCATTTATAAATTGTCGTTAATGAAATATACATATGCTCGTACTATTGACTCACTTTTATAACATAGACCTCATGACATTTTGTGGCATTCAAATAAAATTTCCTGTAAAAATGGTGATATAACGACTTTTATTTACAAAAGCCACTAAGATAAATGCCGCTAATGTACACATTTGCTGTAGTGGTTTTAATGCAGGTCCAACAATGTTTTCTGAGGAAACTATAAATAGATGGGAAAACAATATCCCTAAAACCTCAACGTGTGATATAATGGATGACTTTGGGGGTGAGGTACAAACTATGCTAAGCCCCTTTGATCCTGAAGAGCCAATTATACCAATCCCTCTTGAAGATCAAGAGCCAACTACATCAAGTCAACCAGAGGTTGAAAGTATATCTAATACTTGTGATAGAAACCATGAAGTTGGTGAGTTAAATAACTTAATTTTTTTTAAACATTTTCATATCATATTTTCAATATTTTTTTATCCATCCAATTTTTTATTACAGAAAAGGCAAATTCAAATGTTGAAATTGCAGAATGTTTGGATAATAATAGTATAGATGACCATAATCCTAATATGGAACACATACCTAGCACAAGTAATCATCAACGTACGATGAGATCTAATCCTTGAGCTAGTGATATGAAACTTGAAGAACATGAGTTTGCAAGTGTGTATAAAAAATTACATATCATTCACTAATAATATATATTACAACACCTATTTGTTTTTACAGCTAATACACGAAAAGGACGTGGTTGGACAGGATATCGTACAATGTAGCCACCACTTGGGAAAAGTAAGCATGAGTGTATGACACTACAAAATGAACCCATTGATCAGGAATGTACAACCTTGTCCAACTTCTTGGGTCTGAAGGCTAGAGATATCGATGCATTTCCTTTACATCTGAAATGGGGTGTCTTCCAAGATCGTAGTTTTGATGGTGTTTGGGATGACGTCATGGTAATTAGTTTGTTCTACATTCTTGTATTGCACTTTTTTATATTCTTTTATGCCCCCATTATCTATAACATTTCCGCTATATTTGGAATAGAAATTGTTTAACTTCACAAGTTCTGAAACCAAAACCAAGCCGAACATGTTTTGTGTTAGGCAATGGTGCTTAAAAAAGGTGAAAACTGGTGTTCAAACACATAGGTTTTGTTTGAAACAATATTTGAAGAAAAGAAGTCCAGAACAACTTCTTGTGTCACCAGAATCTAGAGTTAACCAAGATCAATGGGAAAAACTATTGGATTATTGGGGCAAAGAGGAAGCAATTGCAGAGGCACTAAGAAATGAGAACAACCGTGCACATATCAGACCTACATACACACTTGGAAGAAAATCAATAAGGCAGAAGCAATATGAGATGGTATATGTTTTGATTTATTTTAAGATTATTACATATCATATATTGATTTATTTATTTTCAGATGTTTCAAGGTCTAGACCCTTCTAATTTAACCATGTATGTAGTTACTCATACTGATAAGAGTGGTCGATTTCCAAATGAACATACTAAGTCATGTGTGGTAGGTTATTTTGTACTCATTGTGCATTTCATTTTGTGTATACTGAGTTCTCATAAATTTAATCAAAAAGAACACCTTATTTGTTTGTATAGGAGAATGTTCAAACTGAAGCAGAGCGACGTCATGTGCAACATAGTAAAGGCCATGTTGATTTTATGCCAGTAACGGACCATGTATATGGTCGTCATCATGGTGGATATGAAAGAGGTTATGGAAGTGGAGCAACCAGACAAATGTTGAGACAAGCATCCAACATGGAAATAACACAGAAAACCTATGACGAGATTGAAAAAGAGGCTAAATTTAATGCCGAAGCACTTGCTAATGCGGAACTAAAGTTGGCACAATGGAGGAATCAGGTTAGATGTTCTAATATGATCTTATTCTATCAATTTATTTTGTCACTAAGAAACTAGGTAAGATAAAACATGAGCACTTCCTTGCTGCAGGATGTTGGGTGTAGTAGGAGGCCTGAATTTGTCAATGAAGAGGAAGATGATTACGAGAATGATCAGAATTCAAGACCATGTTTAAGCAATCTGATCAATGATTGTTAAAGGATGAAGCCTACTAGATTAGGACTTTAATCTTTTCAATTTCAGAACTCCATTTTATCACTTGTTTAACTCTCAAAATATTAGCTAAACTTTTATGATTGTGTGAAGTTTGTTTAGGATTTATCTATTTTCAATTCTTTTGATGCTTTTGCATGTCTCTACTAATGCAAAAACACATTGCTTAGTTTTTAAACATTATGTCAAACCTATTGAAAATATATTATGTATATCTATTATTGTTTAGCTGCTAAATTGATGGGTTGCAGAGGGTCACCTCTAGAGGGTAAGGTAGTCCATAGGTTGGAAGGGTTCGGCAATTGGGATTACATACAACAGATGATAAGAATTAATTGACAGCAAGACGAACGATTTCCAAGGCAAGATAACAAAATAGTTGGGCATCAAAAAATCAGATTCACATTCAATCATTCCAAGGAGCAGAACCAAAAGGTATATAAAATTATCCAATATATATCAATTATTTTCCACATTTATCATTGATGTTAGGAGGATTTTTTGTTAATTTTTAATAATGAGATCGATGATGTAGGAGGTCTTACACTCCTTTTAGTACAATCTCAGTATAGTCATCCAGTGCATTCCATATTATCAATTCTTTTTTATCTTTCCTCATTTGTGTGGTCTTTATTAGATTTTGACCGGTAGTCCTTTGTCTATAGGTTGATGCCCTGAGTTACATGGGTGTTCTAAGTAACTTTCATTGATGTTTTGGGAATACTTTTTTTGTTTTGTTCCCACTGAAGATAAGTGCTATGGTTACATAGACTTATGCTAAAGATAAGCTTCAAATGTCTCATTCTTTACTGATTTCCTCTTCTTTAATAACTCAACTCTCAACTCCAATGTGAAGTCAAAGTTGCACTCTCCCAGTCTAGGACAAAGTTGAGGTCACTACATATTATTAGCAATAATTGTTCAAATGACATTCAAGTTCAAATGACAACTTTCTTTGGAAAACATATTAGCAGTAATTATTTTTGAGGTAAGCTTGTAAATCACTTGTACAATTCTCGCTCTTAAATTATGTTATCCTCTTATTATCCATGTATCTAGTTTGGTATAATTACTATATAGTGATGCATTGATCCAATTTTAATTAATAACTTTCAAATCAATGCAGGGAAGCATTACTGCATGTGGAGTTTCAGCTACCAAGGCAAACCAGCAACTTGATTCAACAAGGAAGGTTAATCAGGCAAAGGCTTGGGCCTATTTTAAGCTTTTGATGATGATGATACTAAGTGTGGGTTGGTATTATGAGCAATATTCATCCCAATGATTAAGTATCTAAAGCTTTGTTTCAGACTTTATATTGACGGCAATGCGGATCCATCCAGGTCATTATTTGCACCATGCCATGTTTCTATGGCAAAGGAATAACTCAAGTGTTATGTATTTTAAAGATTGCCTTTTCACAGATCTCAATCGCCAACTTCATATTCATGTGTAGTTCTATGTTCAAAGTGGAAGGTAAGATCTGCATTCCTTTCTCTTGAGAATTACCACCATTGATCCCCATTCATGTGCTATCATATTTATTTCCCCATATTTCTTTGAGTGCAAGCCAATTTGTTGCTTTCTATTTGTTATATTTATTGTTAAGCTAGAGTCTTAGAAAAGCCTGATCTGTATGTTCGTTCTTCATATTGGCTAAGACATTTTTCATCCCTAATTGGTTTAAAATGAGTTGATGTACGCTCTGAACATGCTACTATTTTGTATTGAGTGCTAATAAAGCCCATAAAGATAGCCTTCTAGTGTTCTTGAGCTTTGTGTAACTAGATCTTTCTCTTTTCTATGATTAGAAAGTTTCTTAATGTTGAAAGGCATATTACTATCAACTCTGAAGTTAGAGTCCAATTTATACATGATGTAGGACCTTTTTCACTATTCACTCTCTTGCATTTTAATCTATAACATCAGTAGGTGCTGGTCATTTTTGTTCCACTATGCTTAGTTGGTGGTGAACAAATTGGAGTGGACAATGGTTTGTTGAGCTATATGGTTGTTGGTAGTTTCATTTGCATACTCTGACTACTCTGTGCATCTGTCCCTTTTTATTATGATTCCATAGGATTGTTCTTATGTTTGACTGGATACATTAATTCCATTTCCTACTAGACTCTGGCTAGTCTTTCAAGAATGGCAAATTTTCTTTAAACCTTGATTGGTCTCATTTGTTTTTCTATTTTGAAAAGGTTCATTTTCATTGGGATTTTGCCTCCTACTGCTATTGTGTGTGGGGTGATGGCAATTTGAATAGTAATGGATTGGCTTATAGGAGGAGATTAAAGTAAAGAACAAGTTGGATGGTTGGGTGTGTCAGTTGGGATGATATGCAACATATGAAAAGAATTCATCCACGAGGAAAAGAACCATTCAAAGGAAAGAAAACTAGACAATTGGCATCCATAAATCAAATCCACATCAAGCTATCATGTGGAGAAAAACCGTAAGGTACATATAATTATATTTGATATGTTCTAATTGATTTCTTTCTCAAGTTGAAAATATCAAAGTATGAGGTGTCATATTTTCTGAGAGTAGTGAAGTTTTGATGTCATGTAAACTAGAAAGTGGTTAACGATTTTGAATTTTTGCTACTTGCAATTCAATTTTAGTAGAACCTGACATATTGATTACTTTTTAGGCTCAAGCAAGTAAATATAACCAAGACCCATGCGGTGGTTAAGATATTTGGGAATCTAAGAATATGATGGGCATCTGATCAATTTGATTATTAAGATTTAGGATCCACGAAAGCTAGTTGTGATGCTTCTAAAATTGTTTGGCATGAATTGTGGAAGAAAACAATGTGGCAGGTAAGACATGCATCCCTTTTTATTGAGAAATACCATCACCAATCCTTTCCTTTTTTTATAATAACTCCTTTGTTCATTCTTGATATGATTCAGATTTAATTACTAAAGTCACATGGTCTGAATTTATTCTTGTGTTAGGAAATAGTGAGTATCTACAAATGAATATATGGTATGGGGGCTTACCTTTTTATTAGAGATAGGACTTTTTGTTATAAATACTATACATACTCAATTTAGACACAAATTTTTAGGCATATAGAGCTAGTTATGCATGTTGATGACATTTATGTGTTTTAGGGGACTTATTTTCCATCATAATGATGTTAGGAGTAGTTTCTAATCAATCTTGAGAATGAGTTGGATCTTGTACAAGGGTTTCTTTAGTTATTTATTATGGTTGTAGCTCAATTGATGTTTTGACCTTGACATTTCTCTTAGAACATTTGGGAATCTGGCTTTGGAGAAATTTAGTGTTGGGTCTTCTTAGTCAATCGTAACAAGTTGAACACATATATACAACCAGGTCTAAAGAGTCTTTTTGGGTATGCATATATCTTATCAACTTTCAAATGAATACTCCTTTTTATTTATAGCATGCTATAGAGTTTTTATTTCCTTATTGTGTGTGAGAATATGATATGTTTACTTGAATCATGTTGAGTCAATTCATTTGATGGTATAGATGATATGTTCTAATTGATTTCTTTCTCAAGTTGAAAATATCATACAATGAGGAATCATATGTCATGAGACTTGTTGAGTTCTTATCTCATGTAAACTAAACAGCGGATATGGGTTTTGAATGTTTGCTACATGCAATTCAATTTTAGCAGGGCCTCACATAGTATTTAATTTTTTAGGCTCAAGAAAATAAGCATAACCAAGACCTATATTGTGAAGAAGGTATTTGGAACTCTGGTGAGAATATGATGTGCATCTATTAAGATTCTGGAGAGATTTGCAATGCAAAGAATCTGACGTTGATTCTTCTAGAAATGTCTAGCATGAATTGTTGAAGAAAACAATGTGGCTGGTGAGGCATTTTTCCCTTGTTCAATCTTGATATGATTCATAATTAATTACTAGAGTTACATGGTCTGAATTCATTTTTAAGTTAGGCAATAGTGCATTTTACACATGACCTTGATCAGATGCAAATCTAGGATTGGGGTTTCCTTTTTTATTAGAGAGATGACTTGATGGGATACCATGGGTAGTATAGATGTAGATGACCTTGATCAGATGTAACTTTGGGATGGGGGTTTTACTCTTTTATGCAAAAAATAAGCTTGAATATCATATTCTTTACTGATTTCCTTTTTTTACTAGCATAGATCTCAATCTCCACATGTGAAGAAAATCTTGAACTCTCCCTGGCTAGGACAAAGTTGAAGTCATTATCATCTTATTTGGCCTCTAAGCTTTAAGATTGTAGCAGAATGGACCACCCCGAGAAGCATTGGCAAAATTTTACATTTGGAGCTTCAGGGGGTAGAGGAATCTCATTATTCTATATGGTCGCAAATCTTGTGACTCATACCCTATTCAAATTCAGGTTTCTTTAGAAAGAGTATCACCATTAAATGGATTCCAGGTAAGCTTTTAACTCACATACATAATCATTATTTTTTATTATGAAGTTAAGATAAGAAAACATGAACGAATATTCACAAAAATATAAAACTACTTGGCAAGTGTTTCATAAACTTGATTAAAGGGTTGGATATCATATTTCCTTGACTTTTGGCCATTTTTATTCTTTTCTTTTGAAATATTTGTCTTGATGACCCAAAGACTATAGATACTCAATTTAGACACTTATTTAGGCATACAAAGCTAGTTATGCATGTTGATGGGATTTATATATTGTAGGGGACTTCTTTTCCGTCATACTATTGTTAGGAGGAATTTTTGATCAATCTTTAGAATGAGGTTGCTCTTATTCAAGGGTTTCTTTAGTTATTTATTTTGGAGGTAGCTCAGTTGGATTTTTGACATGGACACTTCTTCTTAGAACATTTGAGGTTACAACTTTGAAGATATATAATGTTGGGTCTTCTTAGCTAGTTCTAAGAGGTTGAGCACATATATACAACTGGGTCTGAAATTTTTCTTTTTGGGTATGCAATTATCGTATCAACTTTCATATGAAGACTCCTTTTTATATGTATCTTTCTATAAAGTTTTTATTTCCTTGTAGTGTGTGAGAATCTGAACTACATACTTGAATGACATCGAGTCTGTTTTGTTGATAATGTAGTTGATATGTTATAATTGATTTCATGCTCAACTTGAAAATATCATATTATGAGGCATCATATTTCCTGAGACGTGTGAAGTTTTGATGTCATATAAATTGAATAGCATTTATGGATTTTGAATTTTTGCTACATACAATACAGTTTCAGTAGGACCTCACATATTGTTTGTTTTTTAGACTCAATTAGGTAAACATAACCAATACCCATGTGGTGATTAAGATATTTGGGACTGGTGAGAACATGATGGGGATATGATCAATTTGATTTTTAAGATTCAAGAGATATTTAGGACCAAGGATCTAGCTGTCATGCTTATAAAAATGTCGGGCATGAATTGTTGAATAAAAAATGTTGCAGGTGAGGCATGTATCCCTTTTCCTTGATAAATACCATGACTAATCCCCAGCCATAAGTTTTATCTTTACTTATCTGTTTTCTGTATAGTTGATAAATGAATAATTATTATATGAGTATTATATGTCCTTTCCATTTTCTAAATTAGTATCATTGTTGATATAGTTAATACTTAACTACCAAAGTTACTTTACCTAGATTCATTCATGTGTTAGGAAATAATGTATATGTGTCACTTAACCGTGATCAAATGCATGCCTAAACTTTTGGTTTGGAAAGATAATAGTTTGCCTAGTTTCCCATTTGGCATTGATGACTGAATGTGGGAAACTTTAGGTATCACAACAATTTTCATGTAGTCTGAGATTCACTTGGGCCTAGTTTGGGTAGAAGATTTTTGAATGTGGCATTTCTATATAGTTTTTATGATATTGTATTAATACACGTTGACTTTATAAGTACCGACATCAGGCATGTTCAACAATAAAATTGGTGATCTAGAATCACACTAGTATTGATAGAATTTACAAATATTGCATGGTGCTATAATTCCGGTTTCCTCACTGTCCAATTCACGCACACCTGCTATAGTGAGTGCAGGTTTGGGGACAAGCTGAACTACCGCATACACATTTATCACATATAAAATTCCAGTACTTAAAAACAGTACACGAACACAGTGTTGTAGTTTTGACTAAACAGATTTATCAATTGTTATAATTTGAAGTTAGCTAATTCATGCATTTTTATAACTCTCCCATATTATCATGAATGTCTTAGTCAACTTTTAAAAGAGCTAAATCTTTTATTTTGCAGGTCAATTACATGGAAATATATTGTCATTCACATATGTAGGCCAAAACCATAGCGAACATATGTATTTTTAAGATCATATTCTCAATGTGTTCAGAAAACCAGTAAATTGATGAGATCCCAGTCCCATAGTTTAAATCTGCGACCAAGCTGCTAGTTATGAAACTTATCTATTCAAAATGTATTCTCTGGGAGTAGTGTATGAGCCATTCAGAAGCTTCATATCAGTCCTTACATTTATATACTCTCTGTTCATGATCACATTTCTAGCTTTTTTATCAAAGAGTTCTTGCTTGCTTGGAGATGATCTTGTAATTTACTATATATTCAGCTGGTGTTGCTCAGCCAAGAAGGCCTAAAGGGAGATCAGCACTGTGAAGCATGCTGCTAAGAACAATTGAGTAACCCATAACCTTTACTGGTTGACTTTTTGAAAATTAAAGGGATGGTGAATCATGTCGTTAGCAGCGATACAAGGCAGAGTTCGTTGGGATACCTGATCCATGGTGGGAAATCCCCCACTGCCGAGACAGTTCCCAACAATGTAAGGAGGTTGTGTCATCCTCCAGATGATAATGCTACAATTTCTAGGAGGTGTTCCAGCAAAAAGAACAAACAACTAATTCAGAGCTAATTTAGAACTTTGGCAATTTTCTAATAGATTGACCTTCTACAAATCTGCATTATGCTCATGGTGGTGGTTTCTCTTTAGACTATCTCTTTGGTATCCATGGTCGTGGCAACGAAAGGGTATTTGTTCCAAATGTCTCCTCTAGTCTTACAACTCTTTATTCATAAAAGAACAACATAGATTAAGTATTAGCACATGGTAGAATTTGTTTGCGTTAGTGTTCATCCCATGGATGGCTTCAATGTTTGAAAAGAAAACGAGGCATAAAGGAACGATTATCAATTTTTGTAATTCTTGGGGCAACGGTCAATGTCCTCCCCAATGTAAAGTTCTGGATATTAATTGAATGTATTTGATGATTGAACAATTGCGTGATTGAATCTATTTCGTAATGACTGCTCCGATCTTCACTAGTACAGAACTAGCTGATATTGACACAACCGATTGTCCCAATACCAATTAATAAGATACAATATGAAGTCAAATCTTAAACATGTGTCAGTTTCAAAGTGTCCATAGGATCCAAGTCAATTAAGTGAAAAAAATTGTCACACATGATGGAAGGAAACACCCATATGTGTCAGTTGAAAGTAGCAACAACTGCCACTAACTTCCAGATGAAAGGAACAAATGAATGTGTCATTTTTTTCCTATAGGTATCCAGAAATTCCAAATTACGGCTGATCATTTTTGCTCATGCTACATGCATAACACTGTTTTGCTACTGCACAAAAATTAAATGGTGCATTTGGTATATTTTCTGCTGTTACACATAAATTTATATCATGATATGATGAAAACTTTGACATCATATCAAATTAAACAAGCACAACATCTATGTAAAATACCAGTTCGAATCTTACATTAGCAGCTATTCTGTTGAAACACTATACATTTTATCACATACTTTCCACTTCACAAACATTTAACATCAACTGTCTGAACGTGTGGAGTACATAATACCAAATAAAAAGTTTCAAAGTAAACTAAGACCATGACTACATTGACATCCAAATTTGAATACACAACCAGCATGCAGTATTCACATATTCTATCTTTGACGCCAGTATCAAGTCATGATTTAGGTCGTGAAGTAACAAGGCCATCTCGGTTGCTGCAACCAAAAACAAGAAAGATACTTGAAAAGAAAGTTCTAGTAATGGATCAAAATAATGATTTGCACCAATGAAAAATGAGTATAATTGCCAAGTACATAGCAGATGTATGCTTGATCTAGCTGTAATTGTGAGCCATAGTAAACCTCACCACTATATCTCCACATTTTGCAACCTGTAGGACACTATTTTCTACAAGATTCTTTTGCATTTTTAACTTACTAAAGTAGAAAAAACGTGTTGAGTAGTTAATCTCTCCCCGCATCCATGCCGGACATATTTGTTTCTTATACAATCTACTAGGAATAAGGATAAATAGGCATATTTTCAATGTTCTATTCACCTTTTCTTATTATCTGATAAAATGACATTATGCTGATTTGAATGTAGAGTAAGGGGCCGTTTGGATGCGGTAGTTAAAGGTAGTATTGTAATTGACTAAGAGATTCTAACTGTCGTATTTTTATTGAGATCGTTTGGGTACCGGTATAGATTTTATCAATTTCGACAATCCAACTATGGTAATCTCTGCATGTGTATTTAACAGCTCTTCCAAAAGGCACCAATATTGGCATGCTTTGAAATCCCAGATCCGGCTCGACTCCCCCCCCCCAACATCCTTTTTTGATGCTCCACCCGCGGTGTGGTCTCCTTCCATGATTATCTCCTACTGTGTTCCCATTCTTCTGTGATCAACCCTTATCCACACCTACATTACTCCCGATTCCTCTCTTCTCCATGGCGGCGGCAGCCTAGGAGGCTCTTCAATGCTGTAGATCTACCTTCCTTTCGAGCTCTGTGATATAGGCATGGAGCATCCCACACCGGGTTAGAGGACCGTCGGCGGTGCCTAGCGGCAGAGACCATGGTGGGAGGGACTTCGCCAGTGCCAAGGAGGTGTCCGCTTCTGCGCTCTGGAATGACCTGGAGACCACACTCGTTAGCCTACAGCTGTAACAGTTGTTGCAGATCACTTGGGTGTCAAAAGAAGAAGGTGGGGTGAACTATTTTGTCAACCGAGGATGATGCTGATGAGGATGCCAAGGTGTCCGATTGCGGCAACAACGAAGACCGAGATAGCGAGGACGATAACGTCCAGGGTGGGTCTCGGCTCCCCCGCTGATGTTGGGAATACAGAGAGGGCCATGCCATGGCTTTTGCTGCCCTGTTGGTACCAGTGTCGCTACTCTACATGCGCATCGTGGGCGCAGGCATGCCCACTCTCTGCTCCTATGCCAAGCCGCCAAATAATGTATTGTTGCCTCACTCTACCCTCCTCTCCTTCATCCCCATCCAAAAAAAATATCCCAGCCATGAAGCAGCAGTAACAACAGCTTCTCACACCAAACAATGCCATTAAAATGTACACTCTTTATTAATTCAGCAGTTTAACTCCTAGTTTTATTAACTACTGCAGTGATTTAAATTGAGGCGCCCAAACAACCCCTAATAATTGAGAAAAAAGCGATACTAGATCATGTTGACAATTTCATATAGGTATCACAGGCCATGTAACGAGGTAATATCCTGGAACCAAGAATACAGAAGACACATAGAACTCCTCTCCCCCTATGCATCTAAATGTGCATTAATATAGATGCCTTCACCAAAAGGTTCTATTGTATTGATTCATATAACCCCAAGTTACATCACCCAAGGCCACACAATCTAATACATAGATTCATTTAGAGAAAGAATTGATTGACAATTGGTTTAGAAGTGCATTCAATAAGTGACATTTAATAAATTTATTATTTGCTTAAGTGTTTTTCAGTTGTGACCTCAGAACTTTGTATTTTAGATAAACATTAAGGCATCATTAGCTAAGCTTGTATTTAAGGGAAATAAATTCATGGGTGATACTAAATGTGTCAGTTCTTTTCTATCTAAGGATGTCATATTGTCTATTAATTTCCCTCTACTCTTTAACTTGGTCCTTGTACAACGTATGCACATACTTAATATGAGGTTTGTCCACGTCTTCCTGCTAGCCACTATATCTATAGAAAACCATATTAACTCCTATGGACCAAAATCAACTCTCTTATGCATACTCAAACCAATCCTCTTTTAAACCAACATAAAATCTCCTATGCACCTAAATCAACATTCTTGTGAACCTAAATCAGCCTACTGCACCCTACCTTTAGATGGAAACCCACCATCATCCTAAAGAACTCAGGGGTTGTTATTCCAATACCGATCTAACAAAAGCTTATATCCATATCATGACTTCAGATAATCTAGTAATCTTAAAACAAGAAGTTTACCAATATATTAGTAAGCACTAGGGACAAAGTCAAATATTTAAGAAGCCATGAAATAATACCTCACACATCCATAGCTTTGGTGCTTTACTCATACACTTGCAATAGTACAAAATGGATGGCAAATTCAAGCTGCATAACAAAATATCTACCTTCATTCAGATTAAATATGCACCAAATATATATAAATTAATAGATTTCAAGAGAACATTAGCAATATTGAATAAAAAATTGTATCTTTGTTTCTGGTGCTAGCCATTTGGCTATAATTTCTCTAGTTTAAAGGTTTACTTTTATGGGAATTATGATTACTTGGCCATAGAAGAACATATCATATCTCAATAGAAACAGTAAATAGAACAACCTTGTCATGTAAGAAAGGTTTGTGTGTGAGCTTCTAAGAATGATACCTGTAACACACATCTCCTATTTATATCAATCATCGATGTGGACTTGTAGAGGGCTATTGATATGGATCATAGTATAAATGCTCTACCAAAAAGTAACTTGAGCACGTCTTCTCAAAAAAGGGCATGATCTTGTTTGTGGAAGCCTACTAGTTCCTACTTTGAGGTGACAAAAAAGGGTTGCTGATCTGGATCTTTAGAAGTGCTTTACCAAAAAGTAATTGCAGCACTTGTTCTCAAAAAGGGCATGATCTTCTTCATGGAAGCCTACTAGTTCCAATAATTTCCCTATAATGTTAAATACCACACATGTAACTACTTATATGTGTGCTTAACATATTCAAAATTTAAAATTTTCAAAGATATATAAACCTGACTATCATTGTGACTATTGGAAGTGTGTTGCTGATCATTAGAATTAGTTGTTCCTCCTTGCCTTAGCTAATGCATGGAAAAAAGTCATACTTTCTTTGATCTATAGAATAAATAATAAATACAAAATAAATGTTACTTGTAGTAGTTCTTCATTTAAACGAGAAACTTGGGCTTCTAACTCATGGATACGAGACTGCTGCATAATATATGGCTGCATTTTAACTCGTTGCAAGAGAGCATCCTTCCATCTTTGTCTTGACACTCCTCTACCATAACCCCTTTCACAACCAGTATTATGTGGACCGTATACATCATCAAGTACCCCAGCAAAGAGACGTTGATTCTTTGACTTTTCACATTTTTGTTGTGTGCATTTTCGAACAACTTCTTCCTGTGATGATCATGGAGCATATTGAACCTATTACTAGACTAAAACAATTGAAAATATAATTACTTTAGAAACATACACATTTTCTCTTTGTGTACGCATTTGGATAAGCCCCAATTTTATCCTGATGGTATTTAAGATACGCTTCCCACTCAATAGATATTTCTTTTTTTTCAACCTTAAAGCAATACATATGGATGTGGATTAGAACAAATAAGTATGAATTAATAAATTAGTTAGAAATGTGACTATATATACCATTTCATAATAACATCTTGCATAAGATGTTTCCCCTGTAGTATGAGTGGGGCGAGGGGCTGAACGGCTAGACTTATTTCTTGCACACTCATCCTAAACTTGGAGAGAGCAATTGATAGAATATGTCTAACCCAAAGAATCGTCTGAAAAGAATGGTATACATATAAAATACTAACCAATTTTGTAGATGACTTCCAATATTCCAAAAGCTTTTTCCAATCATTGTTAATAACACTAGGGTTAGGGGATTTTTGTGGATGTTTAGGATCAACCATTTTCAACTTTAGTGTGTTGCACCATGACCGAACCTTCTTTTGCATATTGGCATAGCACCAGTGAACTACTTCTTCCATGTTTGCAACTGGATAATCAACACCGTCTATGTTTGCAGCCAAATCTTCATGGGCCATGAAAAATTTAAAGTCCTTCTACAAAGATAAAAATAATGGTCGAATTATATATTGACATAATTATTAGCAATTTAGCATATAAATTTCTTACCAGTATATCATCCATGGCAGTTTCAAATCCTAACACATATTCTTTATCCCATTCTTTATGAAGTGGAAATAGCATACCATTCTTTGCGTACACTCCAAGATAATTAGTAAGTTTCTTTCCCTCATCTCCAACTGGGTCACCACGGTAGAAGAAACACTTGTGTACTTCTCTCTTTTTTGGACGACAAGAACATAATCTAGTTGATCCTCTAGAGTGCCTTTTTGTAACTAAAGTTTCAAGTTGAGCTATATTTTTTTAAACACATTAGAATCATCATAAATATTGAAAGGAGAATACATAAAAGAAGATATATACCTATAGAACATGTAATCACTCTTTCACTTCGTGGATTTGGAGTGGGTGCTAGGGAATCAACAGCATTTGGCACACTTCTATTGGGTTGTCTTGGAGAGAGCCATACAGAATCAGAACCATCTACTTGTCCATTTCTTTGTGAAAAATTTTGTCTTTCCTCCACAGAGATGTCTACATGGAAGAATTTTTTTTACTATAAATAAAGTATCTTGCATCAAAATACAAATATTGCATATCATATTACCAATGTTCAAAGGTGGACGACTAAGATTGTTTGACACCCTTGTACCATGTATGACTTCTTGGTAGTTACCTACAATAGAAATTATTGCAATTTAATTATGAAACAAATCAAAATTCATCAAGTGTTCCACGACAAACAATAAAATTAATTACAAACCATGAGAGTTTCTACAAGGAATGTGTGGAACATGACGATACTCATTGTCAAGAAAGCCAAAACCATTTTATCTAGACTCCATATCGCAGCCAATAAGTACAATAATTTTGATAAGAACAAGGAAAAAGATGTCATTCATATATGATAAGAAATCACCAATATATCTTAGTACCAGGTCTATTTCCAACTTCATAACTTGAGCCACTAGGGTAATGTTCCAAGGCCCCTGTGTCATGTAAAATTTGTTGAAAATCATCTAATAGAAAGATTCATATTCAATAAGTAATACACACTGATAAGTGATAATTCTAAAGAATATGAAAAATATGGCATAAGAAATCTTGGAAACAAGCTTTTTACCAGATTTGTTTCTGGCTTCACGGTTTGAGTCACTAGGGGAATGGTGTATATTTTGTGGCATACTTGTCTCATGTAAAATTGTACAAAAATCATCTACAATAAATATTCATTTTCAGAATTAATACAAACATTGGTAAGTAGCAACTCTAAATAATATGAAAAAATTGCATAAGAAATCTTGGCAACTAGCTTTTTACCAGATCTATTTCTAGCCTAACGATTTGAGTCACTAGGGGAATGGTGTACATTGTGTGGCATCCTTATCTCATGTAAAATTGGACGAAAATTGTCTACAAGAAATATTCATTTTCAACATTAATACACACATTGGTAAGTAACAGTTCTAAATAATATGTAAAAATTGACATAAGAAATCTTGTCAACTAGCTTTTTACCAGATTTGTTTCTGGCCTTACGATTTGAGTCACTAGGGGAATGGTGTATATTGTGTGGCATCCTTATCTCATGTAAAATAGGGCGAAAATCATCTACAAGAAAGATTCATTTTCAACAATAATGCACACATTGGGGTGTAACATTTCTAAATAATATGAGAAAAAATAAAAATATATAATAAATTTTAAATGCACCAATAAAATCTAACATCTATTGTGGTCATTATTTCCCTTGTACCTTGAGTTGTACTTAAGAATTTCTCCACCATCCATTTGGCAAATGTATCATGAGATAATTTTAGATGTTCTTTCTGTGCATGTTGAAGAAGTTTGGCAAATTGTTCTTGAGAAAAATCTATTTGAATTAAGAAGAACAAACTAAATTTAACTTTGATTTAAAGTCACTTGTGGATTTTCTTTTTCAGTTGTTGCTTTTAATTTCTTTTTACGAGGAGGCTTAATTCCTATATATATGTAATAATGAGGAATATTGCATAATAATAATATATTATTATTATATAATAGCTTTAGAAACCTACCAATAAGGTTACGCAATGGCTCACCAAGATTGAGAGATGAATTTGAATCTGTATCTATAGAATTTAAGAATTTTCCAAATATATGATCCAAGTTAATTTTTTTTCTATAAATATATAATTGAAAAGGCACAATTTTTAGTATATATTACAACATACCATGTGAGATATTTCTATCATTCTTAGAGATGTGATTGACTTCATTTTTTGGTGTGGGAGGTCATGATTTTAGAAGATCCTGAAGAGGTTTGGTTTGTCCAATATGTGCCATGTTCCTACAAATCCAACAAACATAAAATGTATTAGTCACATACAAGAGGAAGAGATGGAACGTATTTGGCAATAAAATTATACAATACCTTAAGTAGTTTTCCTTTTTAACCTATTTTTTTACTCATCTATTAAGGAGGTATCAACCAACACATCATTTGACACATCTAATCTAGTCAATGGTTCATTATCGTTAGTGTCATTTCTTTGGTCAGTAAGACTGGTAGGATCAATATTAGAAATCAGCATTGCATCATTGTCATCATCCATGTTAGAGTAATTGGGTCTTCCATATGTATGTCTAGGCCTCCAATGACAAACAACATTCCAATCTTGAAATTCAGGATCAACTGAGTAATAAACTTATTGTGCTAGTGATGGAAAAATGTATGGCTCATCTACATAACCTTTTTGTAAAGTATCAATTATAGTGAAATTAAATTCATCTTTTTGACACCCATATCGCGTGTCAAACCAATTGCATTTAAATAAATGCAACACAATATCATCAGAATATGCAATCTTGATGATCACTACGAAAAATATGGTCTTTAACTACAAATTGTTTTTGGAAAAAACCCCAAAATTTGTAGCTAAAAGCTTTGGCTACATTTATCCTTACATTTATAATATATAGCTAATACCCGTGTAGCTAATTGTTTAGGCTACATTTTTTTAAAGTTGTAGTTAGTTATTCCTCTCGCAACAAATTCATATGTAACCCTAATTGTAGGTAAAAATGTCCTTACACATAAACATGTAGTTTCAATTGTAGCCAAATGTATGACTACAATTCAATTTGTACCTATTATATGTAGGGAGAGATTGTATTGGTTACAATTTGTATTTGTAGTTCATGTATAGAAAAAATTAGCACTTGCTACACATGTAATTATAGCTAGTGTGTAGTGAAAGACACCATGTACTATACAGACATATGTAGTGAGAGACATTATGTATCCAGTCAGTCGCTTGCCAATATAGAGGGGTTTTCAATAAGAAAGAAGATGAATGTTAATCAAGATTGAGTTTTGCTTACAATGTCAACAATGATACTTTTATTTATATTTAGACAATGAGTACACATGGGGAGGACATTAACATGGCCCCTATTTTACAATATGCATGGAAAAAAGACACATGTATACAATATCTTCTTTTGACTACATCTATCCACTACAGTCTACAAAGCACAATATAAAGAGGGCTAATCTCCCTTAGTTACTTCACCTAATTCACAATGAGTTCAACAACCCTATGAATCTCAGCTTTAGTGGTGAATCTTCCAATCCCAAACAAGGTATGTTTCATGTCCTCATCAACTCCCAGAGCTCTCAACACATAGGACTAAGCACAAGAGTTACAACCTTTCCTGTTGGCAACGTCATGTAGAGGTTCATGTATGTAGTTTTGGTTGGTGAATCCCCTTGATCAAAACATATTGGCATTTCTTCTCATAATACATACGTTATGTACTTTTGTATGTTGTGGATCTCAAGTGCCATCAAGTTGATAGTAGCATCCACTTTGTGCGAACCACCATGGATACCTACAAAGAAACATACAAGTTTTGAGATATAGCTCACAAAAGAAACAAGCACACATAGTTTCTCCTACTCATAACTTACCTATTACATAAGTCATCTTCTCCCAGTGAATGGCAAGTATGAAGTGAATGAAAAGTATCTATGGGCTTCATGCCTTCAGTTTTCTACAATTCAATATGTAGTCTAGTTGCCCTGACGACAATTTGTGAACTGCAAGAATTTAAATGGATACTAACTGATCAGTAAAAGAAGATATGAATCGAATCAAGTAAATCCTTCAAGTTGAAAGATAAGAGTCTTCAAATTGCTTCTATACAAATGGAGGACGATATTTGTAGTGCTTTGCAAAAATCATAATCATACTAAATTACAATAATTAGCATAATATAAACAAATAACTAACAATAACTTCAGAAAATGACCCAGAATGCCAGTAGGCCCACCCGCACGGCCGTGCTAGCCAGCACGCCCGTGGTAGCCAGAGCCCAGCACGATCGTGTTAGCCAGCACGCCCGTGGTAGCCAGAGCCCATCACAGCCGTGGTATCCAGCATGCCCGTGGTAGTCAGAGCCCAACACGGCCGTGGTAGCCAGCACACCCGTGATAGTCAGAGCCCAACACAGCCGTGCTAGCCAGCACACCCGTGATAGCTAGAGCCCAACACGGCCGTGCGAGCCACCATGCCCGTGCTACCCACTTCCCAGCACGGTCGTGCAACTCAGTACGGCCGTGCTACACACATTTTTACCTGTCATAAATTTCAATTGGTTCAAACATGTACATGAATGGTTTTCAACTTGTAAATGAATGTAAGAAGGCTTTCTATGAAAGGGAAGTCAAGGATCATGTGTTGATATGTGAAAAAATAAGAAAGAGGAGGACGAGCATATATTGGCCTTGTGGTGTGAGTTCAAGGAATATTTTGGTTTAATATCAGTGTCTTTGTATAAGTAATACCGGTGTGTTTTTCTTAGTTACGTTATCTTCATAATATGTCATGCACCAGTGTGTAGGTAACATGCTCAGCAAGTTGCATAGATAGATCAGGGAACCACATTTCACTGTACTTAGAAGATCAATAAAATTATTCAAAAGTTAAGTTGGAAGGACATTTTATATCCCCAAGTTTCATATATTGTCCAATAGAATGCATTCATCTGACGGTGCTAACAGAAAATCATATTGTATTTAATGAAAGGTGATCATGGATTCATGGGTGTAATTGGTTTTAGAAGCAATATGTATGCATGCATTCTGGTCTGCATTTGCATGTCTTCATAGAACATGTGCACTGAAATGCAAACCAACAACAAATCATAAGATGTTAGGAGCATATAAGATAATTGTTATTATATTTGTTGTCTTGAGATAGTGGTTGGTGGTCCCCCCCATATAAGAAAAAGTGATGGAAAACTCATGTGGATGGGTTCATATAAGCCAATACAAATGAAACAATCTTTTGTAACACACATATCAATGTAGTTGTGGTTTTCAAACAAACTAGTAGTAACTTACCAGTCACCATTGCATCCATATTGTGTTTAGGCTGATCCACTAGGGATGAGCTCTCAGCCAACATTGTTCTCTACTGCTCTCAAAATATGAGGCCAAGGTTGGAACTGGCGTTGGCTGAGAATTACCTACATATCTCATAGGAAAAGCACCCATGTCATAATAGCCATCAAGCATACCACCATAGTGCATGACTACCTTTTCAAAACCTTTGAATTTGCCCATCCGAGAGAAGCACAATATCATCAAAAAGATCATATGTCTCTGGGGATGGCTGCAAAAAAGCAATTACAGCTGTGCCACCAAGTATGTGAACTGATTGCCGTAGGGAATTGATAATTTGAAATGTGGTAGAGCTATCAAGACCAGTGGATATTTCATCCATGAAAAGTGCCTTGGCCAGTCCAACCATCATTTCACCTACAAAAGGAAATGGACAAACTTAGAATTCATCTATCACAATTATGTTTTTTAATAATATTAAACCATATAAATCAAAAGTTCAGATAAGCCCATAGAATGAATATCTCAATTATACTTGTTGTCACACGTTTCTTCTGTCCACCCGAGATCCCTCTTATCATTGCATCACCAACCATAGTATCAGCACATATGTCAAGGCCTAAGATCTGTGTTGAAGTACAAAGAAGATAAATATCAGAATAGTGGGGGGTCTTAACAAGATTTCATGCTTGTGATAGCATACCTAATGATCCATAAAGTATATTCTTATATTCTAAGCTTGCTCATAGGTCGAATTGTTTATTAAAATGCACCTGGTGGCTTCAATGAGTTTAAAATTTAAAAGGACATTTGACTTTAGAGAAAGGACCCAAGAAGTTGACAGCCTCCTTCCTCCAAGTTTCAAACTAATATCTGATTGCTAAGGTTTAGTTTCATTGAGCATTTTTTGGAAAAATCATAATTGGTTCCTAAAGTCCAAGTCATTCTCAAATCAGTATTTTAATTGAGCTGGGTTTGGCGCACCACTATGGTATTTTAGTATGCACCTATGAACCTACATGTGTCAAGAGATAAGGCTTGGCAGGGTTCCAAACAGACCTTCAAGGAACCAACATAGTCTAGTGTATAGAAAAGGGAGAAGTATAGAGGGAGGTTATGATCATGTGTTAAGGAAGTATCTACCTACAGGGAACATGTGTTACTCAAAAGGGTATAATCTTTGATGCAATTCTTCTTTGAACTAGAGGTTTAAGGAAGCATTATTGACAAAGAGAGGGAGGGAGGAGTATATGAGTGGGGAACATGCATAAACTAGAACTCACAATCAAAATTAGAAGAAGAAAAAAGCACATACCATTTTTCCCATCACCTATAGAACATAAACCATCTATTTGATGATAGGCCCCCCTTCCCCCATTAATGCACAGGTTGCGGCAAGCTTAATGTCAACTCTACAAACAGAGCATATCCCTACTAAAAATGCATTTCTACAAACTCAAACGAGCTTAGAAGAGTTGAATCTCAGTTAAAACAACCCAACAATAGAACCAATACTCTAATCAAGGAATCTAAATAGCCACCTCTTCAAAAGTAATAAGAACCAACAACATAAATCATGTGTTGCAATTTTAATTTTCAGATGAGAAGTGGAAATGTGGACACTGAAGTTAGTGCAATTTGTATAGGCATTTAAGGAGTATATAAGCATGCATTTACCCAACCTTAGCATGTGACAAGGGTTATTTTCAGTAGATGGATTGAGTCATTTAATGGCTCTTCATTCTTGCGAGTATATGAGAAATGTGCATTAGAACACAAAGTTGATAATTTGAATTGTCTGAACTAGAGTGTCATCTTCAAAAGAAATTGGATAATAGGGCTACATGTAAGAGTAGTAATTCCTCACCTTCAAACCAAGTCCTTCCCTAAATGAACCTATCCCAAGCTTGTTTGTTTGCACAATGGAATTTTGATCATGTCATTTCCTGCTGCGTCTGCCAAATGACATAAAATGAATCCAATCATAGAAACAATCTTCTCAAAACCTAGGCAATATTTTTAGCCAAATACAAAAGAACAATTTGAAAGAGCACATTATTCCCAACCTGATAACAATATATTAAGCAAAGATAGCATTATGTTCACCTTGCTATCAGGTGATAGCTGTACAAATTCATGCACAAAATTCCTATTGTGCACAAAATTTGTGATTTATATTGTTTCCATCCTCTATGAAGAAGTTCACCTAGACTATCTATTGAAATTGCATATAAGAACGTGAAGTTCATACAACACGTCTAAGAGCTTGAAATTCATAATAGTATATACTTACACACCAAGAATTGCATCACATGAAAACTTAGTAACACAGAGACCCATTACAAAAAAAGAAAACATACTTGTAGGTATCCACCATACACACCATAAGGGTCAATTGTACCAGACTTGTATGATGTTTGCGCTGGAAGAAGTCCAAGTCAGTAAGATGGGCCATGGTCTATCCTCTTTTCATATTGAGGTTTAGGAAGTAGAACTGTTAGTGCATTCTTATAAACCAGATAAAAAGTAAGTAAACTAAAATGAAAGTGGTGTCCACCAGATGTTAAACTAATCAATAAATCACTTTCCCTAGTTGATAATACCATTTAGTATTTGAGTTAGTTCAAGGCAGATATAAATAAGACATAAGGCAAAAAATCATTCTTCATCGCTGCAGAGACATCAACTGACAAGGTCTCTCTGAAAGAACTCTCATCACCTACAGTTCATCCCATCTAGCAGTGCATAATAGATGTTGGTAAGGTAGTGCATAATAGATGTCACATTCACTTGTTGGTGATCATATTTTAGCAATAAAATACTCAAACGCAAAGTTGTTGAAACAATAAAAGGACTTGTTAAGATTAGTGATTTAGGTGAAAACCACACTATGAGTGAATCAAATAATCAAATTTTATTTTATCATGTAGATTTATCTATGCACTATGTATGCTCTCAGTAGAATCTAAAAAATGAAATAGATTACTAAAAATTTGACAAATGAAATAATTGAATTCAAAGAACTCACTACCAAACATCATCTTGTGTCATTCAAACTAGAAATGCATTGGAAGTAACACATACAAATGAAAAACTGAAGCATCACTATACGATGGTCATATACAAGAAGTACCATTTTTGTGCAAGTGTTGTACTTGTATGATTGTGTATATGCTGTAAAATTGCTTGTTAATATATATAACTTAGAACTGAGTATAGCTGATTGGATGCACTGACCTAAGAAGCATTTCCATAAGCAATAAAATCTGCAAAAAAGTATTCAGAAATTATCATTTAGAAAACATGCAAAAGGTATTAAAAATATGCAAAAAGGTATTCAAAAATATGGAGTGAGGAATTTTTCATTCATTATGTCTTAATCTAATGAAAGCATAATGGAAAGAAACAACCATAAGGTTATGGCTAACCTAAAAAACAAATCACATGACTAGGGATGACAATAATCTTATCAGCGTAAGTTTCATGGCTAGAGATAAAATGAAGAATTCTTGTAGTTTATATTCATACAGAGATATGTGTTTTTCTCTAAGTCAAAGTGATACAACCAGTCAGATCAGAGACTCTCTTGAGAACTCTCATGCCAATCAGTATGATAATTTTGATTTATTAGTAAATTTTCATGTTAGTATCAAGTATGAATCTAAACTTTTCCTTAATATACTATCTCAAAGTTTGCCTATGTATATCGATTATAGAAGCATAGGATAAGGCATGTTGTCTTTATAGATGAAAATATAGAGGCTAAGTAATCGTAAATCTTCTACAACCAAATTTTCTAGAACCTGCATCAATGGCAGAAAGCATACATGATAATTTGTATACATATTGGTTGTGGTTGTGTGAGTGCTAAGACCATACATGATCAATGTATGACAGAACATGGATATAATATATAGCTAGCAGATGCTATTGACCTTGAATTCTATTCATTTTCTTGAAAGTACAAAATGACAGAAGTAAATGCGCTAAGTCTAGTGAGCTTGGTGAATGCATGGATCCACATTGCTGATTTCAGTCATAGAAGAAACAAAAGAACTATATAAAGATCACCTTCATCAAGAATGGAATATATCAGGGAACCTTCAATCTCTATTGCATACTTGTTAAAAGATGGTTTTCTAAACTCCCTTTAGGAAAAAGTTGATATACTAGTAGCCTTTGTTTATCCTCCATACAATTTGCAATCAGCTTCACTAAGTTGGTATTGCAGAGCTCTTTAAGAAAAAAAAATTAGAAGTTAAGCTTAACGAATACAAGTATCTCCTTTCTATAATATATATTGTATTTGGAAACAATAAGCTGTTTAAGATAGAATTTCTGGAAGAAAAAAAATGCATGTATAAAGCAGTCAGTATTTGAATTCATCAGACAGTAGAAACAAATAGGAAGCTTGAGGCTGAACCTAGTAAGGCTAAGAAAATAGAGAACTGGCATAACAGATCTAAAGATCAACTCATACTAATCATGTAGCACCAGCAATTAGTGGGCAACATCCTTTTGCACGAGCCATCAACAAGGCTAATGCAAACAAACATCCCAACAAATAAAGGAAGCAACAGTCGAGCAGCCACAACTATTGATATTGTAAGGAGAAATTGAAAGCTCTGTCAACCCAAAAAAAGAACAATTTGAAAATATACAGCTATATCCCAATGGACCAAGAAACCACGTGCAAGAAGGAAAGGCACAACAGACCTTTCATATTCACCCATTCTCTATCAATCAACACAAAGAAGCTAGGTGCCAAGGAACTTGTAGAAACAAAAAATGCTAGGTGCCAAGGAAATCTTTTCAATCATTTGAATGCTTGTCTATGTTTTCTCCTCCCTATCATCTCAACCCAAAACACCAGTCGTTCAACTAATTACAAACAATATGGCTTGGTTATTAAATAGTATATGTAACATCCATGACCTGGGTTATAAACTAACCCTAGGTGTTTTGCCTAAATATGTAATTAAACCCTGGTGATTATCTTTTGACATGTAATTAAGTTCCTCAGGAACATATACTTTCAATTTTGTCCTTTTTTAAACAAAGTTGTAGTATTATTTTGGTAATGCAGGGGCTTATGTGAAAATTACCCAGTTAAGGGGTTTACTTGCAATTGCACATGTTAAGATGTTCTTTTGATAATGAGACATCATATGAGTGAATATGATGAGACATGATGGATTTCCCAAGCTTGGGCATCTAGATGCAGCTTGTGGAATAATCCTTATGCTTAAAAACCCTAATTTGGAGTAAACTGCAGTTTACCCAATTTGAGGGGTGCAACTTGTAAAATACACCATCTAGAACATCTTTTATGACTCTTGTCATCATTTAGAGTAGAAATGGTGAAAGGGACACATCAATGAATAATCAGATAAGAAAAATGACCTTTGTACATAAAATTCACTAAGTTTGAGTAAGGAAACCTTTCATGTATGTACCCTAGTTGAAAGTTGGCTTTCTTTACCCCTAGATCTTGAGATTTCATGAGCTTTGCATAAGTTTAGATGAGTTTGGACGTTCCCTTAAATAAGAAAGGACTTGGATGAGAATTTCAAAGTTCTAGAGGTCTTTATGGTGTAAATCAGCCTAAACTATATAAGCACCTTTCTTTCCAAACCAAGCAAACGTTTTCCTTCATTTCCTCACTTCTTATCTTTCTCAACCGGCCAAAGCAAAGCTCAAGAGCTCAAGGGTATGACCAACCTGTTCTAGGTAAGAGAACATTACCTTCTAGCTTGGATTCATGGAGGAAATCGTATTACAAGGTTGAATTGCTAGTTTTCTTACTTAGGTTCCTTGTTCTAGCCGACCATCCCCATCTTTTTCTTGAAGAATTGACCTTGGCCAACCTGTGGAGCTCAATACGCCATTAAATACTTGAATCTTGGAAGCTTGGAGCTCAAGGAACGACCTTAAGGTGGGTTTTATAACTCTAACCCTTAGATTTGTTATGCATATCTTTGTTCTTGTTTTCTATGATTAGTTCTTCTTCTACCTCCCTTCTTCCTTGCTCTTTTGCAAGCAAAACGGTGGAGGAACCGACCTGAACAGAGGTTGAGGATGATGGGCATGGATTCCTATGTCACTTTATGAAACGACCTTGAACCCTTTTGGTACAAACGGGTGCAACTCATTTAAGGTCAAACGGGTTCAACCCGTTTGATCTCAAACGATCCTGCAAGATCGTTTGGATCAAAACGACCCCAAGACCGTTTCATAGGGTTGACCAAGCATGGACCGTGTGGGTTTTCTGTTCACAATTATGTAGGCTAATGACCCACCAAATTTGAGGGGTTAACTCCAAAGGAATCGTAGGCTGAAGGCCAATCAATTAGGTAATAGAATTGAATTAAATACTGATTTTCCAAACTAATTAACTTGAACTTTTGGGCAAACGGGTTCCAACCCGTTTGAGTGAGTTGACCAAGAGTTGACCGTTTGGGATACCTGTTCATAATATATTGAATTTCATTCCTACAAAGAATTGTAATCTAATTCCTAACCAATTAAGAGTTGAAGACACTTCAATAACCTAACCCTAATCGGGTGAAAGTTGTTGATTTCAATATAGATCTTGTTGAGTTTTGGGTTGAAGGACCCAAACGGGTTCCAACCCATTTGGGGGTTCATCCAAACGATCTCACACTCATTTAGTGACACCCCAAGATCGTTTGGAGGTTTAGGGTTAAAGAAATTTGATGGTTTGAGGGTCCAATTACAAGATGTTGATAAATTGATAAAAGTGCTGACTTTAGACCTAATTAGGGTTCAACTCTGATTTGAATCATATTGTTGAACATTGATGATTAGCCGATTGAAAACCCTAATTGAGTTAGATTTAACCCTAATTGGCTTTCAATTGAGGGTCAATTTGGAATCCAATTGATTGAGGCTCATCCTAATTGACTTAATCAGTAAGTGGTTAACATGGCTTGGGCCAATTGAAAGCTTCAACATAAGAAATCCTTTTCAAGTATAATCTTTGAGTCACCTTTTATGTTCATGCGGTTTGAACCCAAGTAGACCCACACTCGTTTTAGACCAAACGAGTTCACACCCGTTTAAGCCCAAACGAGTTCACACTCGTTTGAGTCCAAACGAGTCCACACTCATTTGAGTCCAAACGGGTTCACACTCGTTTGAGTCCAAACGGGTTCACACCCGTTTAAGCTCAAACGGGTTCACACTCGTTTAGGCTCAAACGGGTCCACACTCGTTTGGACTTAAATGGGTCCACACCCGTTTAAGATTAAGTGGGTCCACACTCGTTTAAGGTTCAAATGGATTCAAGGTCATTTGAGATTAAACAAGTTCAAGGTCGTTTAAGAATCAAATGGGTTGAAGGTTGAAGGTTAAACCCTAAACCAATTGGAGACCCTCAAGGTTGATTATACTTAATCACTTGAAGGTGTAAATGGTTCAATGATGATCTAATCTAAACCCTAATGGTAACCTAAGATGTTAAGGGACTATGTGGCTAATGAATTGACCCATGATGATGGTCAATGGGTAAATTACCAAAATGCCCCTGAAAGGTTCAATTGATTGATACCTTGTTTTAATCAAACCCTAATCACATGATAGTGATGAGTTGACTGGTGTTAATCAATGAGGACTTAACCCAACCTAATCTAGAGTGGTGTAATCACTATCTACTAGTTAGAGGAGAGAGAAAGTACCAATTATAATGGAAACTCAAGTAAAATACCTTCAATATACATGAATGTGCAAGTTTAGGTATGATCCACTTATGTGAGATCATGGAAACCCTAATTATTATAATTGATGAATCTTAATCTTATCTGAGGTCTTTAATGATGATGTTTCTCATACATGAGGATGTTATGAGATCATTTCACCATGAGGTGAATAGTAAACCCTAATTCTAGGGTGATGACATGTAATGTGAATAGTAAACCCTAATTCTAGGGTGATGACATGTAATGTGAATAGTAAACCCTAATTGATGAAAACTAGGGAAACCTAGCTCTTGTATGAGTAGGAAGATACAACTTCTTTAAATGAGTTATTTACTGTTATCAGTTGATTTAACCATGCAGGTTCCTTTATGAGGATGATCATATCCAGGTATGGATGATGATACTATATTCATTGAAAGCATGTTATTAGCTTTATGAATAGTGATATATCTGGATGCCTTGTTAATAGCATCTTATGAGATTGATAGGCTGTGAGAGCCATGAATACTATCAAGGTCATGCTTTAAGAGATGACTTGTGATGAGAATATTGAGAAATGATAAGTGATGAGAGTTAGGCTTGTTACATTTAGTATTCTTCCTTCATAGCTGCTATGCTAATGATTAATGTTTGAAAACATGTATGATGATAAAAGAATACTTAAATGTACCTAACTAATCAAGTATAATCATACCATGTAGAGCCCTGATCATAGATCCATCATTGTCAGGAGTTAAATGATGGTGAAACAGGTTTTCCTAAGGGGATTCCTGGAGCACATACTTTTGAATATGTGGGGTAATATGGATGTGAAATTCCTTACATCCTAGTGTAGGAATTGATGTAGATGTATCTTAATCTATCAATCCATCACTATGTTTTATGTCGGGGGATGTAACACTAATCTCCCGAGGAAATCTTTTATACCGCATCGATGAGAGATAAACAAGAAATCTTTCGGTAGTGAAGAGAGTACAGAATGCCACTGTGACTCTAATACCGAAGTACCAGAATACCCTGGTAAGCTATAGTAGTAGAGACACTAGATATCCTGCATGTTGACCCTCTTACTGACTGAGGAAGATGAGGTCATAAGAATTCGGCTCTTTTGATGACCTGTGTATGATACCGATGTGACTTAATAGTGATCGGTTGGAGTATGAGCGGTATACCTCATCTCCGCAGGGCATAATGATGTTTGTAAAACATAATCAACCGCATAGCATATCTGCTTAGGTTGAACTACGAGATACATTGGTTGAAGATACATTACTTAGTATACATGTTCTTCATATTCCTTAAATGTTGTTGTTCTAATTGATAACAATCTGCTGCTGATTACCTTAAAGCTTTTATTTCCTATGTTATTCTTGGTTTCTATAATAAAGCTTCTGGCGAAGAGTTATAACTCTCGTTGGGACAATTATTTAAAATTGTCTCACCTCGTAGATTTCAACTTTTTAGGTGGTCTTCGAGGCCGAAGGAATTAATCTTCAGGTGACCAATATCAGCAGCAGCATCAGGAGAAGCAGTAAATCTCAGGTGGAGATTCAGACTACTGAGTTGTATAGTTAGATAGTCAGTCCTATATGTTCTCTGTACTCTCAGGTCCTTGGAGTCTTTTGGTCTGAGATTTTGGTTTTGAGTTCTTGAGATTTTGTATCAAGTTGTATATAATTACTCAAGAAGTAATTATCTGAGATGTAAACAGTTTATCTCCTTTTATGAAAGAAGTTTTTATAGATTCAAGCTCTTATCTCGAAAAGTTTTAATTTCCCGTGATTTTTGTCTTCCGTTGTTAATCGAATCGCTTCCGCTAAGTTTATATCGTGGTTTTGGAGATCAGAGCCCACAATTAGTGGTATCAGAGCCAGGTTCGTTGAGTCTACAGAGGCATAGGACTTAGGATGTCGAGTCTA
The DNA here is from genome assembly GCA_963693085.1 of Alisma plantago-aquatica. Taxonomy (NCBI): domain Eukaryota; kingdom Viridiplantae; phylum Streptophyta; class Magnoliopsida; order Alismatales; family Alismataceae; genus Alisma; species Alisma plantago-aquatica. The sequence goes on from OY856409.1 coordinate 749,517,338, forward strand.
TCCTTAGTACTTCTTTCTTATCTAATAGATTCTTCTGCTCCTCAAGAGAAGAAGATAATTAAGGATGTCTGAACAACACGAGGAGTACGTGGCAGAAAGTAGTGTTGCTGCACCCCAAGGAGGTGCAAGGAACCCGGAGATAGAACAACCTATACCTGATCCACCCAGAGAACCACCTCAGTTTGACCCAGCTGTCATGGGAAACCCAACTGTTCAAACTATGTTCGGGCAGTTTATGATTGTTATGACACACATCACCGACAGGATGCCCATGCCTGTACCTAGGGCACCTGCCCAGCCTGAAGGACAAGGTATCGATAAGACGTTCGAGCGACTTCGTCGTGTCGGAGCAACCGAATACTTTGGAACAGATGATCCTGCAGATGCCGATCTGTGGTTAACCGAGTTGGAGAAAGCTTTTAGAATCCTCAACATCCCAGAAGCTCAAAAGGTTAGACATGATGTCTATCTTCTCAAGGGAAGTGTTGGTCACTTGTGGACCATGGAAGAGCAGAAGAGGCCTGGAGTGGAGATCTCGTGGGAAGATTTTCGTCGGGAATTTATCAATAGATATTTTCGAAAGACCTTCCTAGACGATAAGATCTCTCAGTTTGAGAGATTCAGGCAACGCATGATGAACAATAGCGAGTATGAAGCTAAGTTCATGGAGTTATTGCGATTTTGTCCGCACATGGCTACCACAGAAGAAGAAAGAATCAGAAGGTTTGAGAAGGGTTTAAACGCCAACTTGACTACTCCCGTGTCTGCCCTAGAGAATCAGGAGAGGTTTTGCTACCTTCGTTGAGTCAGTCTGAAGGATAGAGAAATCCATAGTCGAGAAGAGACAAACCCATAAAAGATATCCGCAGTTCCAGGGTTCTTCATCTAGAGACTTCAAGAAGCCTAGATTCTCTGCACCTACACCTCCACCACCCAGAACTAGTGCTCAGACACAGTGGACACCGAGTAGAGGCAGGGGGCGAATCCTACCACTACAAGAGACTCACAGTTCAACATCAATGTCAGTTACAGGACCACCCAGACCACAACAACTGGAGAAGAGTTGTTACAACTGTGGGAAGGTGGGACATTTGATGAAGGACTACCGATCTAGGCCTTTCTGTATGACACAGCCTCCGAGACAGAGTCAACAGGGATCACAGAGAAGGAAATCTCAAGGAGCAGCTCGAGGACGGGGACAAGCGTCTCAAGCTGGATCATCAGCACCACCTCAACACCAGGCGACAACAAGGTTCTATGCTATGAACCCACCAGATGCAGTGGTCAATCCACGGGGAGTGGCAGGTCATATGGAACTTTTATATTCTGATATGTCTAAATCATGTGTTGTATATGTTCTGATTGACCCGGGTGCTACGCACTCCTTTGTCACTCGGAGAGTGATTCGCAACTGCAATATGACAATTAGTCATAGGGTAGATAGCTTGTTTTTGGAGACTTCATTGAGAGGGTCTGCCATTTTGCACGAGGTATTCTCTCCCTGCATCCTCTTCTTTTCTGACCATCGCATTCAAGTGGACCTTATACCACTTGATATGCAAGGATTTGATATAATCCTCGGGATGGATACCTTAGAAAGGTATCGAGTTGTCTTGGATTGTGAATCCAAGCAAGCTGTGTTTGCTGATGCTAGCAGCACATGGATCTTTCAAGGAGAGAGAAAGATTCTACCCACCTGTCTTGTGTCTGCCATGGTTGCTGACAAGCTGATGAGGCAAGGATGTTATGCATTCCTGGCACATGTAGTAGATGTTACCAAAGAAGGTCCCAACCTTACTGAAGTTCCTATAGTCAAGGAATTTGAAGATGTATTTCCTGAAGAACTTCCAAGTATGCCACCGCCTCGGGAAATTGATTTTGAAATCAATTTGATCCCAAATACCCAACCTATAGCCCAGACACTGTATAGGATGGCGCCTGCTGAGATGGCAGAACTCAAGAAACAACTTCAAGAGTTGCTTGAGAAAGGTTTTATCCGACCGAGCACTTCACCGTGGGGCGCTCCAGTTTTGTTTGTTAAAAAGAAAGATGGGTCAATGCGGTTGTGCATTGATTATAGACAACTCAATAAAGTAACAATAAAGAATAAGTACTCGTTGCCGAGGATTGATGATCTTTTTGACCAGTTGTGTGGTGCAACAGTCTTCTCAAAGATAGACTTGAGGTCTGGATATCATCAACTCCGTATTAAGGATAGTGACATATCCAAGTCTGCCTTTAGGACACGATATTGTCACTATGAGTTCACGGTTATGTCGTTTGGACTAACCAATGCACCGGCTGCATTCATGGAACTCATGAATAGAGTTTTTCGACCTTTCCTTGATCAGTGTGTTGTCGTCTTCATAGATGACATTCCGATTTATAGTAAGGATGCTCAACAACATGAACAACATCTCCGACAGGCTCTAACTTTGCTAAGAAAACATAAGCTATATGCTAAGTTTATATCGTGGTTTTGGAGATCAGAGCCCACAGTATATATTCTATGAAGTAGGTTAATTCTGTATAAGAATGTGTGGATGGAAATAATATATGCAAGGTACCTTTTAGAGTGGTAATTAAAATATGGGAGGGAATGGTTTTAATGGGTTCCAAAGGAAGATATCACGTTCACATATCAGCCCATTCATCCATGTATGTGTCTTGGTCCTTCCATAGAACATGACCAAAATCGGGGTAGAATTTATGATTTCCTATCATAGTCCAGTTTAGAATCCATAGGTCCCACACCAATTTCTCTGTAGGCATGCTTGTGAGATAAACAATAAGACGCATAACTAGTTACATTCAGTGCATAAGTTGATAGAACACCATCATTCAATCTAAAAAACATTCTTCAAGGTTCTTTAAAAGAATTCTACTGATCTGGTTGTCTTGAATTTTCCTTTAAAAACATACAAATCTTTTTTATTGAGGAAAGTGGTGAGAAAACATATATTGATACTACTGACCTGGTTTTTCTATGAGACATGAGGAATAGACAAGATTGGTATTACTAAACAAGTTTTATTGAAAGACATGAGGAATGAATCTCTTTCTAAGATAGTAGAGTCTAGAGGAAAGTGAGTTCATGTATGCCAAAAACAATAAAGTGAGCCCCAATTCCTAGGTTCAATTTTCTTGGTTGTGGCAATATATTTTTTTAGCTATATTAAAAGCTATTATAGTTGATTCCTAAAGGGTTTTCATAGTTCCATGTCATCTCCTAGTATTCATGAAGCTTGAATCTCCTCAAGAAAGAAAGATAATTGATACCTTCATGCTGGCATCCAAATGCAATTAAAATATCAAAGATACATTACTCACATTACAAAACACACCATGACATTACACTAAATGCATGTGTGCATTTATCAGCTAGGAGAGCCTAGAGATCATTTTTATTGAGCAACCAAAGTGTACTAGTAGAACTATGATCCCATTGAAGGTAGATGATTTAACACTATTGTTGCCACCTTGGGGATGAACAAATTTTAGGCTGGTGAGTTACTCATTAAAGCATGCACTTCCTATAAACCAGGTCATACAGTACATAATTCAAAGAAAATATAATAAAAATAAAACTAGTTCTACCTTATCCTTCCAGATGTAGAGCAATATAGGACTCTCTCACTTAGCTCAAAGATTTGGGTGAAACATTATTTCCAATGTGAAGACTGAATACAGAAAATGAGTTTCCATTTTACATGCCATCTTGGCTTCTGCAAACAATCACTTGTTGTCTGCATGTAAGAAATCATTTGAGAAGAAAGTATTGATCATCCTCCATGATATTTTCAGTGAAAATTTGGACCACCTTGTCAAGATTGCATACAAAGCTAAAATGAAAATTGGAGGACTCTAAAGTCACTATCCAACAAGTAAATAAAACTGCTAACTGGCTACAGATAGTCTAGAATAAACCAAAGATATTGAACATAATATCAAGATAAATGTTAATCATCCCAAAATATTTTTTCTACCTATTTTAGTAAGTAACTCCAGAACTCTATGTAATACATACTTGTGGAACTCCAAGAATGTCACCAGAACATGTGCTCCTGACTAAAGGAAACATATTATGGAGAACATAAGAAAGAACTAAAAAAAGTCTTCTTGATCACCAAACTAATTAGATATATTCAAAGGAATCATATAATTGATGACGGGGTCTCCTATATTCATGGAAAATCCAAGAGATTCTATGTTACTATGACACTATTTGATAGAAGTTTACATTGCCAATGAAACTTATTAGATCATTGTTAATGGATGCTTGGAAAATTCTCAGATATAATGATGGTTATCACTCACATTCATGTAAATGTTGAGTGTTGCTTCTATTGTGTGAAACATACTGTAAGTTTTTTTGCTAGAGTCACTAAGAGCTCCCTCAACTACCATATTCAAAAATCCTTCAGGCTTGATCACTCGTGTGGTCATTAGAAAGCAACCTGTAATTCTCTAGAAACAAATATACTCAAGATAAAACCCAATTATGCTGTAGAAACTAGATAACATATGAAGAACATGCAAAAGGCTAGTTCTGAATTGGTCCAATCAAAGACAAATGCTACATGAGTTAAAATATTATGGAACTCCATAGTTAACATTTAAGAAGTTAGCTACTAAATATAGTATTGGATTAAAAAAAATTCAAATGCCTCTCTCTACAATGCAGCCAAAATAGAAAAAGAGAAGATGATGGAGCAAATGCTATAAGGAATGTACATGGACAATTCTTGATCTCCCAAGTCCAAGCCATCAACACTTACCAAGCGAGTGTCATACCACTGATAGCAACTTGGTTCACAGACAAATGTACATCATTACTGGATGCTGCACATTAAGCAACCTCTAACATGGTAGGCAATTCATAAGACAAACTCTGACGATGCAGAATAAGAAGCAGACCCCCCTCATTGTAGCAACTACTTTTAAACCAACCAAAAATGTATTATGGTTGAAAAGGTTGCCACATCCGTAGAAATGTAGGCCCATCCTAGTAATCAGAATTCCTACACATTTTAGATAATAGAATCTAGAGTATTTAAGACAACAAATATCTTATCTAAAATTCTAGTAGCTTCTTGGATCCTATCTGAGCACCTACCTTGAACACGAGTATTTAACCTTGATGAGTCTTCATCATGGTTTCAAAGTTGACCAAGGTGGAACAAACATTATGGACAACAAGAACTTCTTAGTAGGGTATCTTCTGAAGTGACTTCAAGATCCATTAGATCATGATCGGAAAAGTTTGTTGTCACCAAGCATGATATAGAAGCTGCTTTAGTATAAATATAAAAAATATGAGCAAAACCACAGATCAATCATTAATTGTATGATCTTGACCATGTCTTGTTTCTATTGGGGTGCCTCACAAGAATTGAGAGCAAAAAATGTAATAAATAAGAAATGATTCTTACATCCCTAGAATGGCTCTGTGATAAAATTAAGAGAAAAACTAATGGTGATTGAAGGATAAAAGAATTTTATTTAGCTTTTTAATAAAACGACAATTCATCCAGCTTTAGGAAAGGTAATGACACAACATAGGATGTTACTGGTGGTAGAGATGTCATCTGTAAGTAATTTAAATTTTGACTTCCCCTAATCTGTTATATCTTTATTAGAAACCATTCATGATCCCCAAAAACTAGGCATACAAAAAAATACCAGAGCTAATTGGTTTTTCGAAGAATGCTACAAGCCCTATAGGGCATTACTAGAAAGATATGACTATATCTCTGGAGAGCAGAACAAATCTGATTGATTTTGTTTAGGAATCCTACAAATCATATAGAACACTAGCAGATAGATATGACCATATGTTGGAAAACTATATAAAGCCAATAGCACTATAGCAGCTATCACTCCACACCATCACTTGGAAACTGAGTACAAATAAGAGGATGATAACTTCCAAAAACCAATATAGATCAGAACATCTAAGTCCAAACATGTTGCAAAATGATTTGTATTCATTAGTATGTGTTTCTACAGAATTGTCTAAAATAAAGTACTCAGCAAACAACTACTATAGTGATTTAAGACACTAACACTATGGCATATAACTCACACTAACACTCCACTGCTTCAATCATTAGTCCATAAATTAGACATAATACCTCATTCTCCTACAGTTAAGGTTGAGCCATACATAGTCCTCTAAAATTCTCTCTATATTCCTACCCTGCCAAAAGATGTCTTGATATGTGTATGTGGCTTTTAGTTTAGATCTGGCATTTTAACCTTATTTTGGATACCCACTAAGGGTTTTGCATCGGGGTCAAAGGTGGAAATGATAGGAAAGAATGTATAAGCAGGTGTTTATCAACATTATGGTTGAGTTAGAATAGAATAGGTTTCATACGCCTTTCCAAATTGAAGCCTACGGTGTTTGAGCCCAGTGGCTACTTGTTGTAACGCAATATTTCCTATGTAGAAACTAAAATTGTAGTCATTTTTCACACATTCGTACTTGAAGGTTGAGAGATTATACTAAATATAGAAATACATACAAAAATGATGTTTTGTACAAGATGGTGAGATCCCTGTTCAATGGTTCTGTCGCAATTCTGATTTCACATCGTCATGCAACTGGTGATCTCTAGGTCTGATTTTCCCTCACTCCTCTTCCACATCCAAGTTTTCCTAGTCTCTAGGTGTACGAGAGGAGATGGAGGGTGTGGGAGAGAAAAAGAGGATGAGAGGAGAGTGTGTCGTCAGATCAGGGGTTGTTAGTGGAGGAGAAAAGAGTAAGACTAATAGAGAAAGAGATTTGGGTGCTATCAGAATGGATGGTGGGGGAGGGAGTACGCACACAATGGTGTGTCGCGCCAATAGGGAAGGGAGTAACACGCGGAAAAACTTGAATTTTGGGTGTTTGGTTATTTGGCAGAGCGGGAGAGAGACAAAGAGATATTAGGAAAGAGCATTATATTGTAGTCAGTTGGTATATGTAGTGAATTTTGTAGTTACTTCAAACAACTATATTTGTTTTGGCTACATTATTATATTTTGTAAAGAAAATAATTTTTAACTACAACTATAATATGTGTAGTTAAGTTAACTGTAGCTATATCATATTTTTTCATAGTGGATGTCAATTAGAGAGCCATAAAATATGCTTCCATCATCCCCAATAGTCACTACTCAACTATTTTGTGTGACTCGCCTAGTTTCTTTTTCTTTGACCTCAAATTTATTACCATTTATGAAATATCCTTTGTATGAAACCACCCCAACTTTAGGTCCGCGTGCTAAGCATTTCACATCTTTTGGTAAGACATCAAATTCATCAAGAGATAAGAGCTGAAAAGTAAACAAATGTTTAACAAAGTTATATTTAGAAGTTCTTCTTTTACAAAGTATAATAAATTACTTACATGTTGTTTAAACCAACAGAAAAAGTTGTTATGTTGTTCCTTTTGGATTTGTGATTCATTCCAAGTAGGTTGTTGTTCTTCTATAAATCTTCTATGCATCCTACATGAACAAAAATAATCTTATACATGCAAAGTTGAGAGATTAATTAAGAAGTAAAATATAGTTACCTCAGATAAGGTTTTATCTCATCTGTGTTGAACAAAACAAAGTGATGTGCTTGGAATAGCACTTCTTTAGATAGCAATTTCTCTACTGTAGCACCAATCAGACCCTCTACAAATTTTTTTGGAATATCCAACTTGGGAGTTATATTATGCTTGAATCGAGAACAAAAGGTGACAACTTCCTCCATCAAGTAAGCCTCAGAAATGGAACCCTCAGGTTTGTTTCTATTGCGAACATAACTCTTGAGCCTAAATAAATATCTTTCAATAGGATACATCAATCTAAAATAGACAGAACCAACAATTTTAGCTTCACTAGCCAGATGGACTGCCAAATGCACACTTACATCAAAGAATGCTGGTGGAAAGATTCTTTCAAGCTTGCATAGAGTTATTGGAATTTGTTTCTCTAATTTTTACATTTCCTCAACAGTAATGACTTTATTAAAAATCCCTTTGAAAAATGACAACAAGTCATTGATTGCTGCAGCAACAGGTTTGGATATTGTTGTTCTTAGAGCCAAAAGTATAAGTTTTGCATAAGAATATGGTGATCATGACTTTTTAAAACTCCAATCTTCCTATCTATTAATTGTATTTTTATAGAAATATTAGAGGAAAATCCATAAGGTAGTTTCAAGTCCTTCAAGACCTTAAGAAAACATTCCTTTTCTTCATCTGTCATGTTGTAAGATGCGCGAGGAAGAATTGATTTTTTTCTATTTTTTGAGGACTTAATCCATAATGGATGTCTTATTCCAAATGATTCTAAATCCAACCTTGAGTTGATGTCTCTAGTTTTCCCATCTTATTCCAACAACCAGTTCAAGATATTTTCACAAATATTTTTTTCAATGTGCATAACATCCAGATTGTGTCGTATCAACAATGTCTTCCAATGTGGAAGCTCAAAAAATATACTCCTCTTTTTCCATCAGCTTCTTGCAAACGTGCTATGATCATAATCACATAAGAGATTGTCCACCTCTTCACCATTCATCTATTTTAGGGGACCTTCAAACTCGGTACCATCATAGAAATTCCTACTATCGGTACACCAAGCGTTATCATTTGGTAGAAAGTGACGATGTCTCAAATATACAACTTCAACTAGATGGAAGATAGAGAGATCCACTATGAACATGACACATGGGACATGCCATGTGTCCCTTTGTGCTCCATCCAGACAACATAGCATATGCAGGAAAATCACTGATAGTCCACAATAAAGATGCACGCATGATGAAATACTCACCAGTAGAGGAATCATATGTGTTTACCCCATCAAACCATAACAATTTTAGGTCATCAACCAAAGGACGAAGATATATATCAATGTCTTTTGGCATCTTAGGACCATCAATTATAAGTGTCAACATAAAGTAAGATTGGTCCAATGAAAACCAAGGAGGCAAGTTGTACACCATTAGAATGGCAGGCCATATTGAATGATTACTACCTTTGGCCATGTTAAAGGGATTGAACCCATCAGCTGCTAGTCCTAACCAAACATTACGTGCTTCACTGCGAAATATTGGGAATTTTTGGTTGAAATGTCTCCATGCTTCAATATCCCGAGGATGGCTCATCTCACCCTCCTTGCTAGGTGGTGCTTTCTTGTGCCATGTCATAAGACCAGTAGTACTATTACACATATATAGCCTAGTCAATCTAGGAATCAAAGGGAAATAGCAAAGAAGCTTTGCAGGTATTTTCTTTTTCTTTTCAGCAGAACAAATCCATGTACTCTTACAACATTTTGTACACTAATTTAAGTTTTCATTTGTCCCATAATACAACAAACAATCATTAGGACAAGCATGAATCTTCTTACATTTCAGTCCTAGGTTGGTCATTATCTTTTTACGGTCATGCCAGTTTTTAGGAAGAGTATTGTTTAGAGGAAGAATTTTATGAGAAAAGTTCAAGACATCACAAGAACCACTTTTAGACCATTTGTTGTCACATATCATCTTCCATAAATCAAGTATAGCATCAAATTTTGAAATCTGACAATTTGGATTCAATGGAGTATTGGCATCTTGCATCATTTCTTTGAAGTTTTTAATACTAGAATCATCATGTTGTTGATTTCTGTTAGTGGAGTTATTGATTTCATGAATCTCCTCATAGTTACCCATCATGTCACCTAGCATATTCAACATTTCAACATTGCTCATAACATGTGCACTATGTTCTCTAATACTTTCACCATGATATTTCCATATTGTATACTTTTCAAGGAAACCATTGCATAATACATGATGACGAAATGACTTCAAAGTGTTGATAAATTGTATTCTCACATATTTTACAAGGACATAACACTTCTGAGTTTGGCTTGTCTTTAAATGAAAATTCTAGAAAACATTCAAGCCATTTACGGAAGGAAGGATCATTAAGTCTATTATACTTAGAATTGCATTTATACATCCAGCGCTTATCTCGAACAAATTCATTGTTTAATTCCATGACACCTTTAATTATCAAACATGAATTGTATATTAACCAACAAGAAAACCGTATTTAATACAACAAAGGTAAGTTCTAGAATAAAATTCAAAAGAAAAGCACACAAAAAAATGAATTAGTTAGATAAAAAGCAAACAAAACTGATGAACGAAATAATTTTAAAATTTTATCCAATGGCTTTTGCGGAATCTCCAACAAACAATGGCTTATAATTTGGTTCCAATAGCTTTTACATGTTAGTTATGCTAAGATGAGAAGAAAAGTGGTTTACATAAAAGAAAATTCAAGACAATGCTACTTTTACAGAGAGAAAAATCACCCATATGCATTGCATATTGAGAAATAGTTATATACTAGCAAGAAAAGGCATAGTCAGTTAGTTGAAATTTTGAGACTGAGATAATAAGGTGTAGTAAGATGATAGTTTCAGTTTAATAGCCAAATCCGTTCAAACAAATAAATGATGTTGCATACTCCAAATATTTAGAACCAACCGTAAGAAATAACAACAATTATAGGAACAAGATAATCCCCATCACACACGAAAATAGGCAGGGTTTTTGTAATGTAAGTATCAATGTCAGACCTTGAGCCTCAATATCATGCATTACAATATGTACGTTGATGACGTTAACCAAAAAAATCAAGACTTTTAGCTATTATAACACTAAATACATACATAAAAGGAAAAGTATTCATCTTCTTGACCCTTAGACAAAGTCTTTTTTTGTGCGATCCCTTATAGATAAGGTAATATTTTATGGTTTTAGTTATTGATGCATGCTAATTGTTCTAAAACAAAAATAAATTTTGATGTTTGAAACGACAAAAGCAAGTTAGAAAGGAAACAAATATCGAGGATGTGTGAAAAAATGAAGGGATGGAAAAGAGCATAACCTGGATGCAAGAAGAAACAACGAGTGTGAGAGAGCAATCAATATGATTAAGGAGGATAAGAAATATAACTAATAGTTCTTCCTTGCTATCACCTATACAGTAAGAAAGAGATGGATTCTTTAATAATACCTGACAACGAGCTTCACAAGATTGCAAGTCCTTCCAAAACAGTCTGGTGACGTTAATTGGATGATCAGCTGATGATTAGCAATGCTACAACCAGCGCCGTCATGAGAGCAACACCCAAAACCTGATTTCTTCACGGGAGATGATAGTAACATTGGGGTTGGATGGAGGTGGCCGGCGAACGGGTTGGGGCAGGGGCATTCGTGGATTCCAGTAGGAGATTGGGGGCAGAATCGAAGGTTATGAATGTGGATTCTGATCGCTTGACGATTAGAAATGCTACAACTAACGATGCCATGAGATCAGCACCCAAATCCCGATTTCTCCACGGGAGATGAAAGAAATAGTTAAAATTGGGGTTGGGCGGAGGAGGCCAGCGGACTGGATGGGGTACGGGCGCTGGTGGATCCTGAAGGGGGAGGAGATGGGTGATGGAAAAGAAGATGATCAGGAGAAAGAAGCAACAACAGGACGCCGACTGCCAGTAGCAACAAGCACTGCAGCCGCTGCCGAAAGAGCGAGAGCGCTCACGCGAAGCTGGACGAGCGGAGAGGGCAACTCACGCTAGGAATAGAGAGAAGTGCGGAAAGACCAAAGGCCAAAGGAGAACTAAATTAATAAAATTTCACTCAATTGGCGGGCCAAATTGGCGCGACCAGGAGTCGACCTCTGTGGGAAAATTAATCCCACGAATTGACACAAGTAGTGCTCTATTTTAAACTTGTGTCATACTATAAGAAAACTTGTGTCGTATTATGGCCCACTTTCTAGTAGTCCTTGTGTGTGGTACACAGAAAGCAATAAATATTGCAGGACAATATTCTGACATGTGATCGCTTGAACTATCACATATATTAGTTCTGAAAACAGGCCTCTGTTCTGCTGTGTTACCAATATAACCCACACCATTCGAATTGGAGACTAGGTTTTAGATGGGTTTCTTTAAGATGACGGACCCTCCAATGGTGAAGGGCTTCTTGGTGACACATTGACTTTCTGTTACCGTCACAGCCTTCTCCGTATGTGATATTTGCAGTAGTGTGAAAACATCCATTAGGTACATCGTAGTCATCCTGGCTTCTCGCATCCTCAAAGAATATTGCCTCATATAGAAATCATGAATGTGAATATTTTTATGGATTTCAAGTTTTCTTCAAATATCTAACCTTGGCTAAATCTCAGGCCAGTCCATGGATGCTCGTGAGGAAGACAGACGGACAGCAAATTGGTTTTGCTTTCCTTTGACACAGGGGCGGAACTAGAGGGGGGGCTATCCAGGCTGAAGCCCCCCTCCAAAAAAACATTTTTGTTATTACAATGATACCATGTAGAGATTTGTATTTTATGAAAATATATTATTACACCACATACAATACGATTTTTAATTTTATTATTTCAATCAAGTCTTTCATCTTTCTTTGTGTGAACTGCTTAGAGGTTACACTTAATATATTTTTTTATCATGTGCCTTATCTCCTCACAAATCATAAAATTTGTAGTCCTAATAAAGATGTTGTCAATTATGAGTTTAGGAAATAATACATTTGATTCCTATTCTAGAAATATTTCTTAATAATTTCATAACATTTGTGTCGAGATTTATGCAGATGTCCCCCATACATAAAAAATAAACTGTATAGTGAGTAAGGAGACCATTATCTCTTAAAATATGGAAATTAAATATATAATATGAAGCTTATAAAAAGATATCATGCAATATGTTGACATATTAATTAAAATCTAATGCAATATTATTGAATCATTATTTGACAAACATTAATAAGTATAACTTGAGTCAGTGCACTCAATTATAATTATACGTCATTGGAAAAATGATAATCATACATGCATAACTAATCACCTTTTGTTTAAATATTTCCTTTTCAAACTTTTATTAGTCAATCACTCCCAAGAAAAATGCATGTACTATTTAGAAATAGATCAAAACGATACTTAGTGTTACATGGTATTTCACATACTCTTATTTATATAATAATCAAATATTATGAGGTTAATCCAAATAATAATTAGTTCAACTTTACAAGAACTTGAGAAGATAATGAAAAAAATTCTACCTATAAAAGAAAAGAAAAAGGTTGATCATATGAATTTTATCTTTGGCATAAGGTAAAAAAAAGAGTCGGGAAAAATAATAACCTGTGGATTAAGAAGGAGAGGAAAAGGTTTAAAATCCATATTTTGGATATAATTTTAATCAAATGAAGAGAGAAAAATAAGGATCACAAGTAAAATGAAAGTCAATAAAACTAACATAATTGCTTCTTTCATATTCTCTCTTTTCCAACTTTTAAATAAAATATAAGTATATATGCATGGATCTTTCTCCTTTATTCTCTTCACTTTTCATTCCTCAATTTCTTTTTCATCATTTTTTTAATTATACAACCACATTAATGGTTTCCTTCTTCTTCTTTCTTTTTGAAGTTTCTTTTATACTAATCATTTTATCAATATCTTAAAATAAATTGACATTATCTAGTACCTTATACTTATATTATTTATAGTATAATATTTTGCCTGCTATAAATATTTTTGGATCTTCCAGTTTGACACCGCTCATGAGACGATGTCATATTATATTTTGATGCTTGCTCTCCATGAAAAGATTAAGTTATTCTCATTTTCTGTATAATTGATATTTTTCTTGTGCATTACTAATTTTATACACATTATATTGATCAAGTGACCATGGATTATGATTATATTGTTGATCATCTAGTTATTTAATCTAAAATATATGGTAAAAGTACATTATTTATGATGTTAGAAATCTAAATAAATGCACTACTTTGATATAATGAATTATATCATGTCATTTATGTTGATTTTTTATTTTTTACAAATAGCTTATTTTTTGTTTTGGAGGCAAGAAGACATTATGTTAGGTGTATTTTTCTTTAGTTTTTTCTAGATAATTATTATTTTGTCCGTCTACGTAAATAGTCAATTTTTTCATTACTCATACTAGTCCAGCCCCCCGTATGGTAGATTTCTAGTTCCGCCACAGCTTTGACACATGGCTTGCTTTCTCAGTTGTCCAGTGTGCTAGTAGTGCAGTGCAATAGGGGAACAAACAGGTAAGAGCAGCAACAACTTTCTATGAGATGATGACCTGATGCTAAGTCGACCATGACGTCTTCTGCCTGATTGTTTCTAAACACAAGAACAAAAATTCAATGCCTTCCTGATCTTTATCTCTTCCAATCTGATTCCTCCATACATCTATATTTCTCATTTACCTTCACCAAACACGGCCAAGATCATTTGAATAATAAATGATGACACTACATCAGCCTACAATGATTGCTCCAAAATACGAGCATCTCATATTTCATCATCAAGAGTGATTTATGAATATAATATTTGGTTCGCTATAACGTGTTAGCCCATTTATCTTTCACGATGATAGATAACATAAGGAACTATTGGATTCATAAGATTTGTCTCATATTTCATGGAAATTGGTTTATGAATATTATATGTGGTTTTCTATAACTTGTTAGCTCCATATATCTTCAAGTGTGATAGGTAACATGGCAAACTACTATATACATGGGATTTATACGTATCTTTTATTAAGATAGAAGAGACATTAGTCTCCCCCGTCCCTCAAATGGCATGCCAGATCCTGGATGACTGCAAGGGTGGTAATTAACATGCACAACAGGGGATTCGAATATGGATCTTCCGGGGAGGACAAGCTGTGCTGAACCACCTGTGTTACATTCACCAGGTGGGATTTAAACATTATCGATGTTGCAGTCTAAGGAACATTTTATTGTGCTAATATCATCAAAAGCACTTTTAGTTCTTAGTTTTTGTAGAGCGAGTATATATATGAATGTTTACACATTCATTCATATTTATTGGAAACATATAGTAACCTTTGCATGGTCGGAAATAGTTACTTATTATTATCATAATAATTCACTATTATGAGCATTTAAGTCACATATCGTGTTAATGATTTTAATGTAATTTGTTCATGATTATTTGCTTAGTCTAATCACTCAAACTTTTCCCAAATTCTAATTTTTTATTCATTTATTTCTTGTTGATAGAATGATAGACAACTATGAAAACAAGTGGGACAAAATGTCTTGTATGATATGTTGCTCTTCAAAGTTTTGTTACTCACGATCATAGAGGGGATCCTTAATACATAATCATTATGAGGTAACATCTTCTTTTATAGAATCATGTATTGTACAACAATTGTAACTCTAATCTTGCCTTTGAAGGGTAGATTTCTCGGTTTCCAAAATTGACTTCCTTTTAGATTTTACTTTTAGTAATTATCATTTTATCATAATATACTGAAGTTACTTTGACGTGTGTACAACCTATTCTACAAAACTCACTATGTACTTCTTGTAGACACATATGAATCATTAGGCCCAAAAAACATTAGAATCATGACTACTCTTTGTTGTATTTATCTTATAGGAACATCAAAACCAACTATATTTTCTTAGCTATTTTCATACTTCTATGTATCTTACCATTCTATTATATTTTGGTACTTATAAATTCTATGTATTCTTAGCCAACATCTCTGTATATATCAAGCATTCATTGTTATGTTTTGACATCTACCATTCTAACCCATATTCCAAGTTTCTTATTATTAGAACTGTGATCATAGTTTTTTTTTTAAATACTTGTAAATGTGAAGTGGTTGATATGAGCATTTCTTAGTATTCTACTTATTAAAAGAAAATTTTCTTTGAACTGTATCATGGGGAAATAATTATGGGTTTCATATGCATTTATGAGGTCAATAGCCATAAATAATAAAAAATTTCAGGTTTAATTTGAGATTGGGTTAAACCCTACTTTCTCTTGTCTTATGCAAGTGAATCTTTAGTCAGTTATGCCTTTCTTCATTGTAAATGTAATGACTTAAATCTTAGCAAATAGACATACGTACATAGTAAGTTCTTCAATTATATATGACTATACTACATTAGTTTTCTTGATTCATGACTTTGTTAAATTTTCGACAATGCAATTACTGTGTCTTATTTTGTTACTTTTTAGTATTATATTATGTGGCACTACATCATTCAGTAACTAACAACTTCTTACATACAACATGTAAGACAGATTAAAGTGAACCTATAACACTTATGTGCAACAAGTGTACGAATAATAATTTATGCACCTTCAACAAATGTTAAACATGCTTGAGACATTAATCAATTGTAAACTTATAATAGTTGACATCCTTACCACTTGGATTAAACAAATCTACATTCAAATTTTCAGGATACTTTGTGTGGCTATAAAAGATATTTTTGCATCAAATTAGGTCCTATTGGTTTATGTTAAAACTTTTACATTACACCATGCTTTTATTTCCAAACGTCTGGTAAATTGCAACTGGCATGTTGACAAAAGTCCAAAAATTTTGGTCTTTTAAGACTTCAAAAAATGGAAAATTAATTTCACTCATATATGATGCATCATTATCTACATTTCATGAGTGATCACTACAAAAAATAGATGATTTAGCTACAATTATTATGTTTATATTTATTCTATATGTAGCTAGAAATAACTTTTGGTTACAAATATATCATCATGTATGTAAAAGAAATGTAGTTATCTGATATTATTTATACAACTATAATTATTACAAACACCCGTTCCCAAATTTAAAAGAACTCCCTCAATGTATTCGTCAGGCGCTTAAATTTTTTCCAGCTCCGGCGCGACTCTTTCTTTCTCCCCCAATTTCAGTCTTCCCCAAATCCATCATCTACTCCTCTCCCCCATCCTATCACACGATCACTCTCCACCCTCAATGTGATCTGCCCTCTTCTGTTCCCCACTCAACCACAGCTTGTTCTCATCCCTCATCCATGATCGCACGCAGGTGGGCTCCTGTGGGCGCACCTCCCATCCTCAATAATATGCAAGTCATCTATTTTTCATATCCGCAACCCTTATTTATGAAATGTCCTTCTAGTGGAATAGTCTGTCAGTCTGGCAGACCTCGGAGGGTCTGGTGGTCATCGCACCCATAGGGCGTCACTCTTTCTGCCACCTCACTCTACTCGTGGAAGTCTGGGCACATCTCTAAGAAGTCTTCTAGCTGATAGTTGACATTAATACAAATGGTATGAAGGCATACCAATATAGAACCCTCTTTTCAAGAGATATATGCGTCTGTGCACTTACGGATTTTGAATAAAATGAAATTTTGTATATAGTTCCGTTTATCATAGTTGATCAAGATGTAATGTTCCAGTTTGTTAATTTTAGATGCGCACATATTTACATACTTGAGGATAGTTTTCACATTTGTATAGTAATTTTGTATGAAAATCTATAGTGGTAAATCCTACGCAGGGATAGATCAGCATACTTTCCGAGTTTAGTGGATAATTGTATGTCTTCTAACTTCAAAACACATGGCTAATCCATTCATTTTCAGCCACCAATGAATTCCAACGTACGAACCATATAATATAGATGTTTTCTCCATAATTATGGTACACTAACCTTCTACCACATATTAGTTAGTTAAATAATCATTTTTTCTAATGAAGAATTGAAGAATGGTTTTCTGTAACCTCTCCTCTTCTTTCTCTTATTTTCTGGAGTTAAAATCTTTTGTAGCAGCAATGGCCCTCTATTTCACGTTCAGTCTCATCATTTATGTATCTTCCCTAGTGGCCTATGATCTTCTTATATTTTGTTTTGCACCGACAGTTTGCAAGTGATTTAGTTCGCTAGAAATAGATGCTTCCATCTATGGAGTGAATGTTTAGTTTTGTAGGTTCATGTACACAATTTTCTAGCAAGGAGCTACTATTCTCCTTTTCTGAGAAGCTTCCAGCTAAGTTTCTCTGTGTAATTCTAAATTGTAATCTGATATCGAGGCTTTTCTATATATGCTAGCAAGGACCTATTGTCCACTCTGAGCTACTGATGTATGCTATGGAATTTATCCATCTCTATATCTATCATAGATATAATTTGAAGCTAATAAATAATATGGCAAGGAACTGTTGTTCTTTCTGAAGATTTACACACTCTTTCCATGGGTTTATGATCTAAAGTTTCTTATTTTGCACCAGTAGCTTCATGCATAATCTTTATTATACTAAAGCATTAAAATTTGATCATAACTTTCCTAAAAAGAGGAAGAAGAGGATCGGTTGCACTTAACATGAAATGACTTTGTTATATTTCTATTTACATAGGAGAGAAGTTGTTTTTCTTTCATTTCCATAAACATGTAGTTGGATGTTCCTTTCATAGTTTGGATTTTGGATCCTTTGTTCAGTTTCTCTTCTAGTATCTACAGATACATTCAAACATTTATCCCTATCATTTCATCCAAAGTTTGCTTCTCTATAAGGGGTGATGCGTAATCCTTGATGCCAATTACTAGATTCATAAGACCACATATATTTTTTAATCTGATTTATAATTTTTAGCTTAGCTGGACCTTCACGTGAGAAGTAAGGCCCTTAATGTGGTTCTATATTTTTAGCGCATAGAATGTTCCTTCATGAAAGACTTCCTCCCATATTTGAGCTTCAAGTTTATAATTATATGCAGTATTTTTTTAGATTATGGATCCTTTTCAGATGGCCAAGGGCGTTCCTCTTTTTCTTTTGGCATCATCTTCTTTTCTCTGTATGTCCTGATCTGTGTAACTAATCAATTGAAACTAACAAAATTGGTTAGGTCTTTAATCAATTTTTCATACTCTGTTTGGTGGCAACAAAAGCTCAGGTGTTGTCTCATCTTCATGGTAGCTCCACTAATGTCTTTGACAGTCCCTTTTTTTGCAATGAAACTGTCAAACAACTATACAGTCCGCTTGCATGATACAATAAGAAGAGATTTAAAATCAGTCACCTTGCTGACTAGATCATAACCCCCCCTGTTCATTCTAACTACAATGTAAGATAAATAGAAGCCCGATACTCAGTTTGTAGCCCACCCTTGTCCCAAGCCACCTCTAGTTCTGTATATCTTATTACTAACTACCAAATGTTGCCTTCTGTTCTTCAAAATCAGAATCATGTATATGTTAAGTTGATCTAACCTCTTGTTGCTATCCATGTTTGAAAGTAGCGTTAATAACTTCTTATTATGTAGAGTTATATTGTTGCTAAGCATGGATTCAAGCATTGTTCTTTCATGTAATTCATGTGTTTGAACCACATCTTTCTTGATGAAATATATCAAGTTTGTGTTTCCATTAATGTTTTATTGACTATGTGAACGTTTATAAGTAATTTTTCTTTGTAGGAATCAAACATACTTTACTTCATTTTAGTTTTGTGTGTGTTCCTAACAGTATGTGTTGGATTTCTCTTCACTTTGGTTTTGAATTGAAATTTCCACGTATGATATTGAGCGAAAAGTATAGTTCTGCAGTTTAGGTACCCCATTGAATGTGATATAGTGTTGAAATTCTGGGAAATGCTAAACTCCTTCCATAGTACATAAGACAATGGCTTCTAGCCTTCTTACCAACTTCTTCAAGACTCGTTGGGGGTGATCCCAAGAGCATGGCAATGATGAATATCATTTCTGGATGATACCTACGTATCACTCTCACTACGGTTCACCTGAAACATTGGTATGCACCCCTCTCTAGACAACACCAGATTATGCTACTTCTTATTGATATCAAAAGGATCCTTCTTTGTATGCATGCCTTGTTTGACCATTAATACGAGGATAAGCCTATGTTGGATCAAGCAGCAAGGTCAATATTTTATCACTCATTATCTATTAAGCCCCAGTCAACTTAACCATGGAATTTCCCTTCAATTTATGTAGCCCATTAGTTTTATTATGTTTTTCACTAGATTATACTCAGATATCTCCATAGGTTTCTACTTCAACATGAAAAACATATATTCATGTTTTGCAGTAATTTCTGATTGAGGTCAGCTGCATATATTGAAGATCATTAACTTCCTTGACTATCTATGCACATCAATCAAAATACATAAATGTGTTCTCTGTTCCTGAATGAATGGGACTGTTAATAATATTATATAATTTTTTATGTAGCTGACTAGGTATAGAATCATCTAGACACCTCTATGAGTTGAAGAAGCCTGGGATCCACCACACACCTGCCTCTATGATGTATAATGTAAGGGTAATAAAAACTCTAGTTTGTCCATGTACTACTTTAGAAATGTTATTTTTTTGCCATTAGCTATGTTGTGTGACACTATACTGGTAAGAACCCATGTTGGCTCTAGCTGTAGAGTGAATTCATTTTCAATGAGCTATTCTTCAAAAGGACCTTTTAGATTACATGCCTTGATATTATATGCTTTATCCCCTCTAAGCACTACACACACCCACACACTTGTTCACAATCATATGAACACCTTGGTGTGGATCCAATGGAACAGAGGAGGATACATATTGGAATGAAGGTGTTAAAAATGTAGACTCTAGAATTGGACAACATTGGATTTAGTTTGATTTCATGGTTAAGTTGTCTATCTAAAATAATGTCAATCGGAGGGTGTATTTTCATTGCAATCTTATTTCTTGAATGTAGTATTCAAACCTTCATCGACATGGAGGTCTCATTCACCCTATATAGGTCTTTTTTCTTGATCCCCACTATTAATAGAAATTCAAGGTCTAGTACCCATGGACTAGGTGAAGACCGTTCATATCAATTACTATCCATATCCATAATTCATAGACACTTCATCTGGATTCATGCAAATTGGATTGGGTTTCTCCTGGCCTCATTCATATGGTGATGTGGGTGGGAGTAAAATTTGACTAAGATATTCATCAAGAAATAGGAAGATAAACTAGTACTAAATCTTAACTAAAAGAGATCGGGTGCAACAATTAAAATAAGTGTTAGAAACTGGATTTCATTCAAAGTATTACAATGTGGAACCAGACTGAGCCCAATCAATTTGTGGCAAGACGACACCCCATCTGACTTTCACATGCCACTTCTTAACATGTTGATGCATTGATTTTCGATGGTATTTAGTATTCAATATATAACATGGGACCATTGTTTCTCTAGAAAAACTAATAATAAATTTAGCTCCATTCCTCACACATTCACTTGAATTGATACCTGAATTTGACCTCTTTTTATCATCCTTTGAATTAAACTATAGATGATTTGATTTAAAAAATAAGAAATCCTTATTGTTGCTCTTATTTCTTCAATTCTACATGTTGTATCTTAAAAGACAAGTAATACTATGTTTTTCACTAGACCTCCATCTACCAAGCCCATTATCACAATATCCTCTTCCCTTTTACTATGGAGCAGCCATTCTCAATTCACATTCAATGTTATAGTAGTGTCAGTCGAAACCAAGAAATCACCTCAAAAAGGAATGTGGCACAAGTGGAGGCATCATCGGAAGCAATGTCCAAAAAAGTATCATAAATTTATTT
Source organism: Alisma plantago-aquatica (assembly GCA_963693085.1). NCBI lineage: Eukaryota > Viridiplantae > Streptophyta > Magnoliopsida > Alismatales > Alismataceae > Alisma > Alisma plantago-aquatica. The sequence continues at coordinate 749,538,838 of OY856409.1, forward strand.
CCCCATGTGTTTGTTTTATATATATATATATATATATATATATATATATATATATATATATATATATATATATATATATATATATATATATATATATATATATATATAACACATGGGGAAATAAATTTATGATACTTTTTTGGACATTGCTTCCGATGATGATAAAAGAATTTACTTCTTATTTGTACTTAATATATATATATATATATATATATATATATATATATATATCCACTTGTCTTATTATTTCATTATATTGAATAAGAAGAATGCACTTAAATCTAGAATAGTATTGGATTTAAATAAGTACAAAACAAAAAAGACGAGCCAACATTTTTTGATGAGGTAATAGTCATTTCTTTCCCTCTAAAAGTACACAAAGCCACATATTAATGTTTTATAATATAGCAGGCCTAGAACTCTAAAGAAATTGCATTATATTTCTAGATATTTTTCCTCTCTACAGTTTTAAGGTTTGTTAATCAACAAAAAAAGTCAGTAGTCTCTGAAAACTTTGATTCAGTATTTACCATTAGGTAGTAGCTATTTCTAGCCATCCAAACTATCCACAAAGCTTTGTAGGACCTTTTCATATATACTTGAAATTCTTTTAACTAGATTCTTACTCTTATTCAACCATACATTCAATGTTGACTTTTCCTGTTGCCTTATTCAATTAGTTCTTCATTATTGAGGTAATGTTGCAATAATATTGGGGCTTGCTTTCTAACATGTTGTTTATTTGATTATATTCAGGAGAGGGGTTTAAAGAAGCATCTGAAGAGGCAAAATGCTTCAATTCATTGAGGTGCATTTGTAAGTCCTGAAGCCGATAGTGTACATAGCACATGATCATACTTTATTACCAGAATTTCTTATTTCAAAACAGATAAAAGCGTGTATTGTAATACCCTATGATGTAAAATATTAAAGATTGTTGTTACAACATATGTGTTTCAATTGCACAATGATTTTGATTGCAGGTAGCTCAACACATCTTATTTTTTTAGAGTTATATTCTTATGACATTTACTTTTAATGACTACTAATTTTCAAATCTTACCTGTCTAATCCAGTTTCAACTTGAATTTTTTCTAGGGCTTCCTCTCTTAATTCCATTTAAACTTTCTTAGCACAGATTTTGGCAGGTGGCCTGGAAGCATATTTGTTAGGGCTCGACCACAATTCCCACATTCCATGTGTTGGCTATTGATCAATTTAGTTATTTATATAACCCTTCCTAGATGAATGTATCCTTCACAGTGGGGGTGTAACCAATTATCTAAGACTTTGCCTATGTTCAATGTAGGCTATTGATCAATGTTGCATATCCCTTGAACTTGCGGTAGTATCCTGCGAGGCCGAGGAATCCCCTCAGAGCTTTAAGCGACTTTGGTTCAGGCTAGGTGGAGATGGTGTTGAGTTTGTCTGAGTCTTCTGCCACTCCATCGGCGGAGATGATGTGCCCCAGGTAGCTCACCTGCATCACGGCGAAGATGCATTTGGATGGCTTAGCTTGGAGTTGGGCCGTTTATAGAATATGCAACACCTGTCGGAGGTGCTGAAGGTGGTCGTCCCTGCATTTGATGTAAATTAAGATATTGTCAAAGAAAACAAGGATGAATTTGCAGAGGATGGGTTAGAAGACATTGTTCATTAGGTTCTGAAAGGTGGATGGGGTGTTCGAAAGGCCAAATGGCATAACCAAGTATTTGTAGTGTCCAGAATGGGTGGTGAAGGCTGTTTTGTGGCGGTCTAGTGGATGGACCAGAATTTGATGGTATCCAGACTGGAGATCTAACTTGGAGAAGATGGTTGTGCCGTGGAGTTCATTGAGGATTTCATCGATGACCGGGATAGGGAAGCGGTCCTTGATTGTGTTGGTGTTGAGTGTGCGGTAGTACACACAGAGCCTCCAGCTGTCGTCTGCCTTCTTGACAAGGAGCACCGGTGATCAAAAAGGACTGGTGCTGGGTTGTATGAGGCCTTGATCTAATAGGTCTTGGACCTGCTTCTCCAGATCTAATTTCTGAAAATGTGGGTATATGTAACGCGCACCTACCACTGCTTGGGCCTCGTCGATGAGTCAGATGCGGTGGTCATGGGAGTGCGCCGGTGGGAGGTGGGACACTTCTGAGAACACCTTGCTAAATTCTCTCTGTAAGGCTTGTATTGCTTCATCTTGTGCCTCCCTCTCCTGTTGTTCCCATGTTATTGTTTTTAGGAACAACACATCCCGGGTTGTATGGAGGAATTGGGCAAAAATGCCTTCTATAAGCATGCCCACTCTTGGTGTGTTGAGGCCAATCAGTGTGAATGGTGGTGAAGCTTGAGGAAAGGATACTCGATTTTCTCTGAAGTGCCACAGAGATGGGTCATATTTCTCCAGCCATTCCACCCCCAGGACGACATCATATGCCCCTATTGGAAAGAGTAGGAATCTTGCTTCACCCGAGTAGACTTGTTGAATGAGTAGGTCGCGAATTGCCCCAGAATACTCCATGAATCCCTCTCCTGCTACTTGGACTTTCCCTTGGTTTGGTGTCACAGAGCTTAGCAGGTGTGGTGGGAGGGCCTTTGGGTGGAGGAAATTGTGGGAGCTTCCTGATTCGAGGAGGATTAACATTCTCTGATTAGCAATAGTTCCCCACAGTTTTATTGTCTTGTTTCCGGTGGATCCTGTCAGGGCCATTGCAGAAATTGTTGGATCGCTGGAGGATTCAGAAGTTGGATGGGGTGGTGGTGACGATGGAGAATTGGGTGGGGGTGGGTTTGCGGGTGGTGGAATGTCATCTGGGTTGTCAGCTTCATCCTCCTCGTCTGATTCGATGATGAATAAGACCGGATTTGTGCACTTGTGGCCTCTGAAGTATTTCTCATTGCATTTGAAGCAGAGTCCCTTCGCCCTTCTTTCTGCTTCCTCAGTCTGCGAAAGGCGTTGGATGGGTGCTGATGTTTTTGGTCCCCGAGATGACGATGTCGCCGGTTTGCCGCTCTTTTCTAGTCATTGTAGGTCCTCCACCCGGCGTGCACGGCGGGCTATCTCGTGTCGCGCTAGGGACGTGTCGACCCCTTGCACTTCGAGGACAATTTTGAGGTCTTCTCGCAGTCCTTCGAAGAAATACTCCGATAGGTGTTTCTCCCTGACACCAGAGCATCGACTGGCCAGGAGGTCGAACCGGCATTGGTACTCCGTCACCGACCTAGTTTGGTGGAAGCAGGCTAGTTTGGCACGGTGATTTGGTCGGGCTGGCTCGTCGAAGCGGACTATGATGTCCTCCACGAAGTCTTCCCAGGATGGCTTACCCATCGTTTTTCGGTAGACGGTGAACCATTCCAGTGCTGCTTCACGTAGATGGAGGGCAGCAGTTTTGGTTTTCTCTTCGTCGTCAGTGATGTCGCCCATGTGAAACTGGTACTCACACAACATTAGCCAGTTTTTGGGTGGAGTGGTGCCGTCATACGTCGCAAACGTAAATTTCTGTTGCCTGTTGTGCTTCTTCTTTGCCGGGGAGTCCCTTGAAGAACATCGGCGGTGTGTGCGGTCATCCTCGTCTCTTTCATGGCTTCTTCCTTGACCCTCGACCTTGAGGTTTAGGTTCCTCAACTCCTTGTGGATGAGCTCGAAGGCGGTCTCATGGGCTTCGATGATTTGCATCTGCCGAAGGGACATCTCACGGAGTTCCTGCCAGTGCTGGTCTGGGTTACTCATGGTAGCGCAGGGTGGGAGGGTGGGAGATGTTTGCGAGGGTGGTGGGTTGGCCTGCTCTGGTACC